>OW804094.1:142908281-143508281 GCA_942159475.1 Sthenelais limicola
CAGACATTCCCCACCCTGGGGAGTATAATTGATACTATGGTAAACTAAGGGAAATCCTCGCCTGGGTAGGGCCATATTTTCTGGGACATCAAACAAATCTAAATATATCATAAAATCCTAAAATATGAGACAGATTCTGACATCAATGTTTTTTTATCTAAAGATAGACCAATTTCCCAAATACTCTTACTTGTTTCCATTACTATGGTAGCCTTTTTGTGTGAAATATTGCTTTTTGACTACAATCATTCCAATAATATGATTTCTTTTCACTGTTGACACAGCAATCAATGGATTTATGTCATATGTGGATGAGGATGGTACATTTGATGAAACACATACCACATATTGTGGCGTGATTCTGCTCTAATTTAAAGCAACAAGCAGTATAGCACTAATAAAAATAAGAGATATTTTTGCCATGGTTATGGTCAACATACATAATAAAAGTTCCAAAAATGGTCATACTGGCCTTAATAATTGTTCAAAATTCGAAAAGGCTGAACCTATTTTCTCTACTACAAGTGGCAAAAATATATTTTTGCCCAATTAGTGATGGTATAAGGAGCCATTTAAAAAAAATGGAGCTTTGTATTCAGCTTCTAAACCTCACTCCTTGCAAAGGTAGCGAATAGAGTGATTAAAAAACAAAATTATAATTAAAAGAGTTATCGTGATCTGAAACCTAGGATAGCTTGCATCAATCCCCTATCAAACTTATAGTGAGTGAGTGAGATTGGTGGCTTTACGCCCTTATCAACACTTTGAAGTTATATATCATATATATATATATTATTGTTTAAACAACAACTTTTTAATGATAATATTGTGGAATGTAATACAAATTAGGCATCTGTGGTGATTTTTGTTCTCATTTTAGATAGCTTCCTAATTGTTTTGGATTTCCAGTATTCCATTCCTAGATGAAAGCATTCTAAAGTTAATCCATGGTTTCCACAGTCCAGCTGACATAAAAATTACTGACTTTTCCTGACTAATTATCTTTTTACTGACACAATAATTAAAGTAATGTCAGCAGGTCCAAATAGACTCCAAATAGGTTGTTGATGGCATAAACATGAGACCTTTGTTTTACATTACTTTCTGCCTCCTTTAGATATTGTTTGCCAATAATTCATGCAGCAATTTTGGGGCATTTTTGTTTTGTGACAGTAAGTAATGTTTCCTTCCTCACACATACTGAGTACAAACATACCATCTATTACTTGTTTTGGCACCTATATTCACACTATAGTAACATTAAGTGAATAGTCACATCCCAGGGAAAAATCCCTTCTTTTTATTCTTTGGGATACCCTGTTATTGTGGTTTTTATTTTGCTATCTAAGTACTGTCTATAACGGTTCATTTTTCATTTGTGGCATACATGGCAGGGCCAAGTCCCATGCTCTCTGTCAGACAGTCAGCTTGGCCAGATGGAGCCTCCTCCTACTGACCAAGCTTGACCTAAAATGATTTTCATCAGTCTCAGGACCCCTGGACTCCTTCAGAGCTAGTATCACCCATATGCATTGACCTGATCCTGTAGCAGCTCTCACAAGGTTGCAGTCATTGTGTCACTGAATCAGGACCAGGTGGCGTGGTCTCCCATTAGGCCTACAGACAGTACCAATGCTCTGGGTAAGTGTGGGTTGGAGTCCATTGCGCTACCACCTGTGCTTTTACTGATTACGGGAAACCTGCAATTATTTTATCCTGGTTAAACCAGATACAAGTGCCTGTGGTTATTCACTCCTCAGTCTGTTGCCCTTCACTCTCTCTAATTTCCTCTCAAATAAACCAGCAAACAATACAGACTATAAGCAATATCTATAATGGAGGAGCTTCTACTTCCCTTAGCTCTATCTCAGGCTTGTTGCCTTGCCATACTTTGCCCTTCTATCTCACCAAGAGTTCTAACAACTTGTACAGGGCTATCAAATGAATAGTCTGAGTGGTCTGACTATTGTGATGATCTCTCACAAGGCACAGACTGCTAGTCATCAGGTGACTTCTGCAACAGCTAATATTCATAAATCATATTAGGATGTCTAATGCATTGGGTATGTCTTATGTGCATATCACATGGCAGGAGGGGAACAACTGTGGTTCCATGCAGTGATAAAAGGGGACTTTCATCTCCCAACTGAGAAAATGTTAGTGCAAGTACCATGATAAGGTTGGTAAATCAGTTGGTAAATCAGTGATTGTTTGCTTCATAAATTCCTCTGTGTCAAGGGTGAGCCAGAACTTGAATGTATTGCTGGTCAGAGTCATGTCAAGCATATTCTACTAAAACGTGCCGATTTTCTGCTGGTCTGTTATCTTTTTCATAGAGATGTGAGGGAAGCATTAGGAATTTTGGGAGCTATTGGCCTATGGAGATGTGGAGGAAGCAATAGCAATGCTCTAAGATTCTACTACTGGAATTGTTGGCTGAATTGTAGGACTACAGTCCAATCCTACTTCATTGGAAATTCGCTTCCAGGCTGATCGCTTATATCAACAAAAATACAATACAATATTTTAGGACAAGCACAGATCAAAACTGCAAGTCATGGCTTTCCACTGGTTTATTTTGCTTCTAAATCAGTTTTCATTTGTTGTTAAGGTGAATTTACCTTGTCTGGAACTAAAGATCAAAAGGACTGTTTGAGGTTGTTTGACTAAGGGTGGTCTCTTGGCCTAGAAACAAGAGCCAAGAGGTCATTTGAAGCCAAACAACCAAGTTCTCTAATGCCTTTAGTCAAGTTTTGAGTGAGTGAGTGAGATTGGTTGCTTTACGCCCTTATCAACACTTTGAAGTGTTATATCAAGGGCGGGAAAGCTGAGAGGGAGGCAGTTTATGATCATACCCAGGAAACAGAGATAGAGGAGAAGGGTGAGACAGACAGAGAAAAGAGACAGAAAGGCACTTTAAGGTCCCACCCAGGACCAGGCACTTTAAGGTCTTACCCAGGACCCTAGTCAAGTTTTGTTGGGATGCTACTATCAGCTGGCAAACAAACAAAAAAATAGCATAAAAAGTTGTTTTTGTTATGGTGTGACCATTCCGGTGAATCCATTAACCCTTCCTGTACCCAGAAGTGGTGTTTGGCAAAACGTAACCAGTAAAAAGGATATATCTGAAATGGATAGCGACAATGGTGGTAAGCGGCAAGAATGCAAGGCAAGTGAGGCAAGCCTTCAAACTGAGCCATTTCATTAAATACAATGCCCAAAATTTCTCATGTTTTAGAAAAAGGGTCTGGCAATCTTTCCCCCGATTCAAGTTTTTGGCCAGATGTTTAGTTCTCAATTAGCCGAGTATACATACATGCTATGTGCAGAAGTGGGTTTAATGTTAGACCACCTGTGGCGGGGTGTAATGAGAGCAGAGCACTCACGAGCGACGGTCTCCAGCATTAGGATTGCCCCCAACATCACCACAAAAATCGACTAATGAACAACAATTACTCAATTATCTCAAGGCCCTTCACATCCTTGTCAGGGAATATACAAGGAGATTATCCAATTAATAGCTCAAGGTCAGGGATCATCACCAGCTGCCTCAAATAACCTTCACTTATAGGATAAGCGGATTTTATGGAATAATTCATACATGTAAATTAGGTATGTGAACCCAGTAAAGATTACTCTGATCAAATGGCAAGATCTCCTGAATCTCAACGACCAACAATGCAATGAGGTCGATTGGAGAAAAAATTTCTGTCTATTGTATAAAGTCACTACAGAAACAAGGCTACAAGTCCTTCAATATAAGATCTTATAAATGCAAACTAACGTGTAATAGATATTTGAATAATATTCAAATCAAGAAGAAAGACTTCTGTACTGGAAAAGATGATATAGTACACTTCTTAGCGACATAAAACCAAGCTCATGGGGGCAAAACTATTTGATTGAATATATGACACTGGGTTTTTAAACTTCAACTCAAAAGGAGAAAAAATATTCCACAAAAAATCAAATGTTGTACAGATTAACCCAATTGATATAGTCTTCGGTATTCCTCTGAAAGACAAAAATTCATGCATTATAAACTGGATAATTTTACAAGTCAAGGCCTTGTACATAGGCAGAAATTGTTTGGAAAAGGATTATCAAAACAACTGTTGTTAATGTAAGAGCAAAGAACAAGGTTTATATGGTGGTTATCGTCTCCCATACATTTCGTTAAGTCAAAAAACAGAAAAAAATCTTATGGCGAAGGCTCAAGGCCAATATTGACGAACAAATAGAGCTGTTAAAATAAAATAAAAAGATCCAAATGGCCACACAAAAGGATCTTAATAAATCAAGTAAAACAACTCTTACACAATGCCATGTTCCCTCAAATAGATAGAGAGCTAGTGAAGCGATCCCCTTATTCCTGAAATGTTCCTACATATCATATTCATGCCTGTATAACTGTTTGTTTTCTTCTCCAGAATCATCAACATGAGACGACAAAATTAGCATTGTAGAAGCCTAGAAGGCAGGTTAAAGAATAAAAAGATTTTTGAAAAAACAAAAAAACAACATTACTCTGATCCTGATATTTTGAAGCACTTTTTGTATCTGTACTCAATGCGTTTCAACCCAAGTGGGTCTTTGTCAGGGGTTGTGCCTACATTGTGGGGTTGTACAAGCTTTATATAGTGGCAGGTATTACACATGTGTACACATGTGTAAGGTTGTGTGCTGGATTGTGATTGGTCGTCGATGCAAGTTTGGCCGAACGACAGATGGAAAAATAGATTGAGAGATAATTGGTTTATTGAGATAGTTTAGTAATTAGAAAAAAAAAATTTGGCATATATATAATATGGGAAAAAATATAAGTGATGGTATTGGGTGGGAAAGGAACTATAATTTGAAGTCCTTCTAGGTAGGGGGAGAGAAAGAGGATCTATAGTAACTCCTCATATTGATGTTAGAGTTAATGATTATGTTTTATGAAACAAAAATGTACAAAAATGGTGGCGAGTGCCCTGCCAACTTCTTTATTGAGAGTCTTGATCATGCGCATTATATGGTATAAGGTTGTCAAGATGCCTTCAGAGGGGGTCTTGTCAAAATCCTCCATTGCGGTTAGCTCTATGTAGGCCTCATCGTGGGGTAGGGATGCTGTGGAAATCGAGACTGCGTTTGGAAGTGGGAGGGGGCATGGTCACTTTTGGTGTTGTTGTGGGGGTGACAGGTGAGTAGTGTGGGGCAGTGGGGTTGGGAGACAGATTCATACAACCAAGCTGTTTATCTCGGGTACAAAATCTGATATTTTAGGCTATCTACCAAACTTGCATAATCCTGGGTGATCTCAAACAGCAAAAATAACCTTTTGTTGTTGTGTAGTGAGACTTATGACAGCCATATCAGCCAAGATTGCTCTGCTAAGGGAGTCAAATGGCAGAAGTTGTCAAAATAAAAGTATTTGAGTTCTTCAGTAATTTAGAGGAACAGAGCTGATTCAATTAGCCAAGGATGCAAGCTTGACAAGAAGCTAAAAAGTGGGTGATCCTCCTGTTCCCTCATGCTGCCAAGGAGGATGACACCAAGGCCACAGGATAGTGGCTAATAATGTGGTGGAGCCAGCTGTTGAATCAGTTCTTCAATTCTTCAAAATATTGACAGGGATCCGTTCTATCAGCAATGTTTGAAATTAGCATTTGTGTGGAATGGGTTGGTCACCAGCAACTTAATTCTTAATTGAGTTTATGCCCCATACCCCATCTCTTAATATGTTCCATGCAGGCATGCTCTACTCATTGCAGCCTTTTGTGGGAACAGGCCCTCTCCAAAATCCCCCAAATTAAAGAGGCCATTGAATAAGGCTGTGATCAGAATCAAAGAATAGGTATCATATTAGACAGATCTGATTATAGCCAGTCATGGTCAGTGCTCCTCCACTGTGGGAGTGTTGTTACCTAGAAGGACACCTACACATGTTGTTGAACAAGGACTCTGCTGGAGCCCATTATGCCAGTGCAAGGAAATAGACTTCATAACTTCTATTGAATACCAATACCATACCATGTAGTTTACTACAGGGCATGACAAAGCAGTTCGCTTCAGCAACATTTGATCATGTTCTAACATTTCTCCAAAATAGTATAAAATTTTCTACATGTATCAAGAGTATAAGACCAGGTGTCCACTAAGGAGACAGAGGACTGGCCAGACTCGCTTGTAACACTTGGTCGCCTATCGTCTGGCACATTCTATCATTGAATCCACCAGTCAACCGACTTGATTGGCTAAATCCAATCTTCTTATGGTGCATGAGTGACTGGGCCAGTCCTCCATCTCCTTAGTGGACATCTAGTCTTAAGCAGCAGTCCTGCCTCATATCAGCTTAGACTCATAAATGTAGGCTGTCACAGTAGTGATCCACTGCAGACATCATATGCAACAATACACCATCACATGTATGCAGCAATATGATACTGTTGATGGCCCAACAACAATTGATCATGAATATTAAGTAGTCATGTGACATGCAAGGTCAGCACATTTTGATGCAGGAGAATAAATCCCATGTGAAAACACACAAATGATGACAAATTAACAGCCCTCTTCACTACACAAACACCACATGCCACAAGTCAAATACCCAAAATCCAGTCTCAGACATTTTTGCCTAAAACACTATTAAGCCTCAATTCCAGCCTAGAGTTATTACATAACCTAGTCTCCTAAAACTAAAATGAAATTCTATTTCTATTTTCACAGTGAGTGGCTGTTTCAATAGGTCCATAAAAGTAGCATTGCAACTGAAAAATTACTTCAGAAAAGAACTTAACCTTGAAGATGACACTAGAAGAATATAAATCCTGAAAGAAAAGCTGGTATTAAATATAGATCTAGCCCTAACAGGCATTTGAGGCATTGGGTGGTGCTGCACAGTTGTAAGAGTATAGCCCCAAAAAAGCCCTGGTAAATAAACCTCACACCAATATTTGGAATACACACATCAGAAACACAAGAAATTCAATGTCACCGAGATGAACCATGGTGATGGTGGTGCAGGGAACTAGGACACCACTTGCATTTGCACTTGGTGTGTACAAGAAGAAGAAGGATTGAGTAAGTGAGATTGGTTGCTTTATGCCCTTATCAACACATTTAATATGTATTTGTAATTCTTTAACCCTCTTTGAGTTCTAGATAAGAACTGTTGCTTTTGGGTAAGTCTGGTCTTGTCTTTTTTAACACATTTAATATGGTTAAATCAAGGACGGGAGAGCTGAGACGGAGGCAGTTCATGATCATATTCAGGAAATAGAGAGAGAGAAGAAGGGAGAAAGAGACAGAAGAAGGAGCTGAGATATGATAGTTATTTTGTTTCCATGCTGCGCAGTCTTTTTTGATAACCTTATACTACCTTACGGATGTGAAAATATCATAAAAGGCACATGTAACATATTCCTAATTCCCAAAACATCAAATCAAAATTCAATTACATTCTATTGTAACCTAGATTCAACATCATCTATGGTTGCCTAGCAACCAAAACACATCCTCTTATAGCAACATCAGGAGGAAAATAATCATAATTATTCCCTTAACCCATTGAGGACGGGCTGATGCCTCAAGGCATCAACATCAAAATGGCCCAGGGGACGGGTTGATGCCTTAAGGCATCACACATAATTTGGCTCAGGGGACGGGGTGATGCCTCAAGGCATCAATTTTTTATATAGATTGAAGGGGGCATAACTTAATAAAAAATAAACGGATTTTGATGAAATTTAAAATATATGTATACAAACACACTAGAAATATTTCTATAGGTATGTTATCATGGAGACAATAATGATGACGTCATAACTAACATACGTAAATGCTGGAAAGTGAATTTGGAGCAAGGTTGCCCCCATATTGCACCCAATTGAGACCCATTATTTTAATTATTGAAGACCAAATTCTAGAAATTATGAAAAAATATGATCAATAACTGTTTACACCTATTAAACGATATACATATGACACATATTATTTGAAGAAAATATTCTTAAAGTGTTTTTAAACCCTAAACCTCATGTTAAACACCCGTCCTGAAGCCCAAAAACGGGGAAAAGGGTCCCCGTCAGCCAGGCAAAATATGTGTAAACTGCCCCCGTCCTCAATGGGTTAAAATACGAGGGTGTCAGATTTTGTGTCTGTATCATATTCCATCGTTTAAAATCAATATAATGTTCACATTTTTCTAAATCACATAGTGTTATATATGCAAAAAGAGCTCAAGTCCACAAGAAAATGGCATTTTAGAGGTCACTACAATATGGCAGCCATCTTGAATATTTTAAAAAACTGGAGCTCAGCACTCAAATTATTATTTGTAATAAAAATGTTACTATATTGGACATTTGGCATAGGTATAAGTAAGTAAATATACCTAAAACGTGCCATTTCCTACCTATTTCTGGCTTTTATCAGTTGCTTAGCAACCAACCATTGCCTAGCAACCATGAAATTGTTGGAAATAGTTACCTAATTTCAAGAACTATTGCATATGAGTACTTTGTGTGAAAATGTATTTACAATTTCATCTTAAAACTCATATTTCCAGGGAATGTATGATATTTCATTGAAAAAGACATGTTACCATGGGAACAGAAGTCAAGAAAATATATTCTCAGAATGGGGCTTCCTCTAATTTGAATAAACATACCAAAATCTTTCCCAATACCAAATTTCATGCTTTAATAGCAATTTGAAGAGTTCTTACACTGGTCTATCAGACTATAACCATAATTGGACTGAATGTATCCTCTGATGCTAAATGCCCTATAAAGCCAATATCTAGGTTTTCCGTAGCTTAGATACCAAATTTGCCCAGTCGTCCTCACTTTGAAATTAGGTGTAGGCCTCTGGAATTTTGCTACTAGGCTCAGAAATTTACTGGCTTTCAGATACACTATATTGTGAATGAATGGTAATAAAATACTGGTTACCATGGAAACTTTCTGAAGTCCCTTTCAAAAAAAGGCTAATTTTTTTACTATATATGACCTTTGATGACCTTCACCTTGGGGTCAGAGGTCAAATCATGGGATCAAAGTTAGCATCCTATTATTGGTCAAATATGTGCAAAATGAGAAATTTCTATTTTTAATATATTCAGATATATGGATAAATTGGTTTAAATTTTGTAAATCTTCTTTTTTGTGTGACCTTGACCTTTGACCCCCTGCTGTAAGGTCAGTCCCACCTAACAAGACTAACGACTGCCAGATCCTGATCCCCCAGAACAATGGGCACACAAAAATCATAGTCGCCTAACTATCATTTTCGGGGGCACAGAAACCCCCTTTTTTGAGGTTTGGCTCCTAGACTATATTCATAAGATCGAATAAAAGTGGTTATCAATCAATCAATCAATATTTGGGTCAGATTTTCAGAAAATGTACAATTCACTTTAAAAAATTCTCTGAAATAACCCAAATTTCAGACGAAAATAAAAGATAGAGTTCAACCTAAGCAAACAAATTGCTAAAATCAATGCAATGCCGAATATACTCGAATTTACCTAGTATTGGCCAAATTGCAGCCTAATTTAGCAGAAGTTACTACATGTGTACAGCTGCCAATTGTACATTTTCTGAAAATCTGACCCATTTGTAAGCTGTTTGTGGCACTTACAACTCCCCCATTGTAGGATTTAATCAACTTCAAGTTGAGTTGCCCAAGGAATCTCTTTTTCCATTGAGACAAGATGGAAAACCACAGTGAGTCTCAAAATGTACCCAGATTGCAGCAAACCATTGCACAAAGACATTTGAGCTTATTTACTCATTCGCCTGGTATAGCCCATCTACGCCTCAAGTACTTTGTGAGAAGTCATTGAATCACAGTTGGACCAGTCTTATCTCACTTTTACTACATCAGGGAAAACACAAGAGAACATCAGTGTTCTCTTTTCTGAAGTTTGAAACAATCTTCCTTTTTAGCTTTTCGTATGTGGGTCAGATTTTCAGAAAATGTACAATTGGCAGCTGTACACATTTTGTGAGTTCTGCTAAATAAGGCTGCAATTTGGTCAATACTAGGTAAACTCGAGTATATTTGGCATTGCACTGATTCTAGCAATCTGTTTGGTTAGGTTGAACGGTTTTTTTAACTTTATTTTTGTCTGAAATTTGGGTTATTTGAGAGAATTGGTGAAGGTGAATTGGACATTTTCTGGTGATTTCACCCATGTATGTATGTATACGTATGGGGTGTTTAGCGTTGTTAGTAGCATGAATACACGTACCAATTTCTCAAGACTGTCTATTGAATATATTTATGGGTCAGATTTTCAGAAAAGGTACAATTGGCAGCTCTACACATTTAGGAAATTCTCCTAAATGAGGCTGAAAAATGAAGAATATCGGTTATATCTGAGTATATTTGGTATCGCATTGATTTAAAGTATCAGTTCTGTTAATATGTTAAACTGCATTTTGAAGCTCATTTTTGTCTTAAATGTGGGTTATTTGAGAGGATTGGTGAAGGTGAATTGTACATTTTCTGAAAATCTGACCCACATGCATATCTGAGGTGATCTTAAGGAGTATATTTAACTTCACTAATTATAATTACGAGTGTTTTATCAAGGGTGGGAGAGCTGAGAGGGAGGCAGTTTATGATCATACCCAGGAAATAGAGATAGAGAAGAAGGGAGAGAGAGACAGAGAAAAGAGACAGAAAGGCAGTTTATGATCATACCCAGGGAATAGAGATAGAGAAGAAGGGAGAGGGAGACAGAGAAGAGAGACATATATATAAAATATATAGAAGACGTGTATGTCTAAGTTCATAAAATGCTGTGGTAATATACGAAAGATAACTCTATTAGTAATGGTAGTAGTAGCAGTGTTAATGCAGGCAGCGCCTGAAAGCATTCATGTAGGATACAGCGTTTTTGATCTAACAACTATATACTACTGGCTTGACATGAAATGAAATTTAAAAAAAAAAATTACTTATTGGATGTCGTAATGGTTACCATCATTGGCATCCACCAGCTCATCTTTTCAAATATGTGATCCGTTTTAGGGAAATGAGTCATAATTCGCAAAATATGGATTTTGGGATACCATCATATTTGAAAAGAGGAGATCAAGCTGATTCTAATGATAGTAAACACTAACAACCTCATAAGTATTTTTCTATTTTATGTTTAATATTTCTATTTTTGAAAAAAAAAAGTTCTGGATGGATAATTACCAGTAAAGTAACTAAATATACTCCGTACAAAGACCTTGAAAATGCAAGGATATATTTAATACAATGACCGGACATTTGTTACATGGATTGATATGACTATAAGTGCTAAGCCCTTAAAAATTCAGAGCGTTTCAATAAAGAGATCTTGTGGAAAAAACGCTTTAATGAATACCAATTTTGCGACTTATGACTCATTTTCCTTAAACACATCACATATGATGGTATCTCAAAATCCATTTTAGATTCATTTTTCCTGTAACGTTCTTAGAATACAACTTGCAAAAGCAGTAGGCCTTACGCTACTGTATTCTAAGAACGTTACAGGAAACGTAACGTAACGTTTTCCTGTAACCCACCATACTTTTGTATGTGGGTCAGATTTTCAGAAAATGTACAATTAGCAGTTCTACTCATTTAGGACATTCTGCTAAATTAGGCTGACAAATGAAGAATACCAGGCATATTTGAGTATATTTGGTATCGCATTGATTCAAAGTATCAGTTCCGTTATGTTAAACTACATTTTGAAGCTAATTTTTGTCTTAAATGTGGGCTATTTGAGAGGATTGATGAAGGCCAATTGTACATTTTCTGAAAATCTGACCCATGTATCCACTGCCACAATATTTACACTACTACCTCAATTAGAATTTTACGACATTCGAAAGAAAGGAAGTGAGTAAACAAAGAAAAAACATCTGGCAGTCATTTTCAAACTTCTAACTTCTTCCATCTTCATCCACAACCTTTCCTTCCTTGTAGTGCATCCACAAGATTTTACCCCATTACCTTAAAAATCTTCATTTTACGACATCAAAAGCGAGCCGCGAGACGTCATGGCGGGATAATGAGGCCAAGCTAAACCGTGGATCGATCAAGCCAGGGACTCTCGTCACCATCTCATGCAACTTCATTACTCCCAATAGGGGATTTGTATGTGCCACTGCGCATGTCTATAACAGTGCATGCTGGGATAGATTCAGTTCAAATCTGACATACACATATTTAGCAACAATCTAGGGGATTTGTATGTGCCACTGCGCATGTCTATGGGTCATATTTTCAGAAACTGTACAATTGGCAGCTGTACACATTGAGTAAATTCTGCTAAATTAGGCTGCAGTTTGGTCAATACTAAGTAAATTCAAGTATATTTGGCATTGCATTGATGCTAGCCATCTGTTTGGTTAGGTTGAACTGTGTTTTGAACTTTATTTTTATCTGAAATTTGGGTTTTTTGAGAGGATTGGTGAAGGGGAATTGTACATTTTCTGAAAATCTCACCCCTATGACAGTGCATGCTGGGATAGATTCAGTTCAAATCTGACATACACATATTTAGCAAGAACTTTATGGAAGATTGCAAGAATGTTTTCAACGATATCATAGCTTATGTGAATGATCTATAGAAACCAAGTGCATGATGGGAAAGATGAAGGATTGTGTTATAGAAACATCTAAAACACATGGATATTGATATTGGACCACTGATAGATATTCCAAGCTAAAGATAATATGTTTTCTATAGGTTTTATACTGTACCATTACTCCCATAATTCCATGCGAATCATGATTCAAAATGGCGGCTATGCAAGTCCCCTATTGTAGCCCAGCTTTCTCTCTGTCGGACTAATCACTTCATTATAAGTGTCAGCCTTGCTTCCTGGTAAAAGTGCACCACTTCTTTGTGACCATAAAGAAGCAAGTTTTTACCGAGAGAAAAAGAAAAAGGAAAGACATTGATTGTTTGGACTGTTAGATGGATCTTTTTATAATAATTAAAAAGGATCTACGGCGTACTACTAATTACCATTTTTATTGTAGTAATGTATCCTTATATAGACCGAATGTATGCTTTATCTTGATTATAACTTTAGAATATATGTTGAATATTGTAGAGCTGTTGTAGGAAGAACCATTATTAACATCTGATTTAAGATCACTTAATGACATTAGCTAGAATAAAAGTGGTTGGGAAAATGTCCCACCGGAGGTATAAAAGTGCAAGATTTATATATAAATTGTAGTGAGTGAAGGTGCAGATAGTAGAAGAAATAATTAACCTGTTGTTATATTAATGAATAAACGATGATGTGTAGAGTAACAGTAATGCATATGAATTAATGTTAACAATTATGTAATGATGTACGAACTAGATTTTTCAGATTGGCAAATGAGAATTATTACATTTGATGTGAAACTTTGACCAATAAAATTTTTATAAAAAAAAAATAAAGTTAATATTTAACTTAGGTCATCAACTCAGGAGTCTATGGACAACATTTAGTCGAGCCTGGCATTATGTAACTCCAGATGTCAAACCAACTGCCACTTTGAGATTTCTGCATGATTTCTGCAGTGCAAAAACGATTTTGCTCCCTATTTCTACCAAATATCTGATCTAATATGAATTTCATAGTTTTGATATCCACGGGAGGTAGTTAGGTAGGATAAAATGATATTCTACAACGTTTAATTACGTTTACTCATTTGAACTATTTTTCTCTGATTTCATTATCTGAATGATAATAGATTCATGAATTGATATTCTTATTTGTTTAGTTCACAGAATCTGTCCGGTTAAATTATACTTTGAACTTCACTTGCCTCTTAAATTCTGGTTATTTGAGGATTGCTGAATGTGAAATATATTTTTTCTAAAGACAGCCCCCCCCCGCCCCCATGACTTGGCTTATATAAATCTGGGTATCTACATGTGTGTTAATTCATCAACTTTACACTTCCTGGGTCAGATTTTCAGAAAAATGTATAATTGGCCTTCACCAATCCCCTCAAATAACCAACATTTCAGATAAAAATTAGGTTCAAAATACAGTTCAACATAACCAGACAGATTTATTAAATGAATACAATCCAGAATACTCTCAGATATTGTTATTTTTTTTTATCAATTTTTAGAGATGTGTAGAACTGTAGATTGTGCATTTTCTGAACACTCTAGGTCCAAACCCTCAGATCAGATAAGAATGGTATGTCAGCCTACTTCGCTAATCGGTTTCCTGGCCGTTTTAATTGGGATATAATGACATTTTGCGGTCTTAATGGAATTATAATGGCACTTTGCGGTTTAAGGCGAGAAGCCTTCCCTTCGTGTGAAGGGGCTCTCTCATCTTTGGGCCTAGACTGTGAATATCTGACCCTCCTATAGTCCAAGATAAGGCATCCTGTACTGCGAGGCTTGCCAGTAAGGCATTGTAATGGCCTGGGGGCTAGCAGAGGAAGGAGAAACCTTATCCTGTGTGTTGGTGTTGGCCAGATGTGTCTCCTGGTAGCACAAGTACATCACAATAAGGCAATATATGCCATAGGCTCTCTACACTCCTAGAACATATGGGATGTCTGATAGAAAAACGATACGTCATAAGTAGCAAAATATTTACTATGCGGCTTTTTTCTGTGAAATAATGCTGTGAAATAATGGAACTTTTGGTCTCCATTGAATAATAATAAAAAGGATTGGAAGGTATGATATCCATAACAAGAAAGTTGTGCATCAACCACTTATGGAACCGAGTTCGAAGTGGGCAGGGAATATAGAACGAGGCAGAGTGATAGAACACAAAGGCTGAGTGTTGTATCACTCCACCGGAAAACAAGTTTTACATTTCCCTTGCCGTCGTAGAACGAGTACCATGAGTTTATTAGTATATGGGTCAGATTTTCAGATAATGTACAATTCATCTTCACCAATCTTCTCAAATAATCCAAATTTAAGACGAACATAAAGTTCCAAATACACTTGAACCTAACCAAACAGATTGCTAGAATCAATGCAATGTCGAATATACTCGAATTTACCAAGTATTGACCAAATTTCAGCCTAATTCAGCAGAATATGCTAAATGTTTACAGCTGCCAATTGTACATGTTCTGAAAATCTGACCCATATGTGCCCTCTTCTTCCTTTAGACGTGACGTCATGAAAACAAGTCCCGTCAGTATAGCACTAGTTCTATATCAGTTCACAGATATGGAACTCCCGGTTATAGAATGCGCATCCATCCATATAATATAAAGCTAGAGCGATTTCTACAAAAAGAGGTAAAAAAAAAAAGGTAGAAAGAAGGGTTTCTTTGTCCGGAATGTTCTCGGAATTTGTTGTATTACAAACCACTTTACTGATCTGTAGAGGTCTGTTCCCCCTCTCTGGATGTCGTCATATGTGGTTTGTGAAGGTTTTTGGGGTGGAAATGTGATTTTGAAGCCTTTTTTAAATCGGGATATCCACACTCTATTTATAGCCTGGGAAAGCTCCTGTGAGATACTACGTCATTTCCCACAAACTACATCCAGGGAAACCTAACTACAGAGATGCCAAGTTTTTGGGGGAATTTTATGATGAATACCGGGTCATATTAGTCAACAAAACTAGAAAAATCCAGCAGAGGACGCAATAGCACTATGAGGGGATTTAGTCATTAAGTAGGCCTAAGTAAGTAGTTAGTAAGGTAAGTCTAATCAAGAGAAATTAGTCAAAATCGCATAGACCTCCTGTTTGATTAGAATTAATGAGGGACATGTTACATTTGGTGTGATGTTTAGCATACAGGTGGAGCATGAGGAAAAGGGGAGGGAGAGGGGGGAAATCGGAGATAGGGTTGGGAGAGAAAAACAGGTATGAGGGACAGAAGAGGGGGAGGGAAAAGAGGGAGAGGGGGAAGTGTGGGGAGAGAGGGTCCCCGTCCAGAGGACGGGTACTTTGCTAGTATACTAATATTTCTAAGAGTGTAGGGCACATGAATGGTGTGGCAGTTAGCTGACTTCCCGTGCTTGTGTGAAGGGGTGGTTATGTGACAGTATTGTAGAGGCAGGTTTCCCCTCAACACAACGCCCCTAACCTACTGGAATGTGTACTATCAGCCATTGTCCCCCAGTCTCTATGAATGGGAATGAAGGCAGATTTTCAGAAAGTGTAGAATTGGCAGCTGTACACATTTTGTAAATTCTGCTAAATTAAGCTGAAATTTGGTCAATACTAGGTAAATTCGAGCATATTTGGCATTGCATTGATACTAGCAATCTGTCTGGTTATGTTGAAGTGTATTTTGAATTTTATTTTCGTCTGAAATTTGGGTTATTTGAGAAGATTGGTGAAGGCAAATTATACATGTTCTGGCGATTTCACCCATATATGTGAATGGAGGCAGCCATTACTAGGGCTTTGTACAGCCTCAGACTTAGAGTCTGTCTCCACTGAACCGATTTTCTCTCAATAGGTAGTTGCCAAGTTGATTGATGAGAAAACGGTCCAATGATGTTCTGGAATTTCACATTGATCCGTTTTAGGAAAATGAGTCATAAGCCGAAAAATATGGATTTTGAGATATCATCATATTTGAAAAAAGAAGATTAAGGTGATTCCAATGATAGTAAACACTAGGACACCTAATAAGTATTTCTATATTTTAAGTTTGATATTTTTTTTTTTAAGTTTGCAATGTTTCTGGATGAGTAATTACCAGTAAAATAACTAAATATACTCCATACGAAGGCCTTCAAAACGCAGGCATTTATTTAATACAATGCCCCAGAATTTGTCACATGGATTTATAAGACTATGAGTGCTACACTCCCTAAGAATCAGAACATTTCAATAAAGATACCTTGTGATGAAATTACTTTGAGAAATATCAATTTTGCCACTTGTGACTCATTTTCCTGAAACACATCACATTTATTCACACAGGTATTATAATTTATATCCTGATCTCCTGCAACATATTATCAAAAATGAATACGTCTCTAGATTACCTTGTTTGATGCCTAGGGTACTTTAAACGAATTATCTGTCTTTATATCGTAATCATGCTAGAAAACTCATGCTTATACCAACATCATATGTAAACAATAACCTTATAAACTACATTATCTAATAACTTGTATAAGCAATCGAGATTTAAACTCATATTGAACTATTTGATTGTTTATTTCCTCTTGCGCGTAGTGCTGCTTGCACAAACCTAAAATTATTAAACCCATCTGTAGCAAAGGCCTCCCTACTGTCATCGACCTTAGGGAGCATTGTTACCTTTGCTTATCTAAAACAATATCTTTACGGTAGGGCTTTAGATCCTCCCTATGTAGGGAGTTTAGTTCCCACCGATATTGTCATCTCTGTAATTAACCGACTAATAAAAGTTTCAACAACAACAACAACAAGGTGAAGTGTTGTGCAGCATGAGGGACAGGTCGGAAGCTGTAACAGTAACAATTATATATCCCATCAAGACCAGTAATGGCATTAGTGACAGCAAACACAACCCCCCTGTTGAACAACTGTGTCTGGTAAAATGCTGGTCCATACACTCCCACTAGATGCCCTTTCACCCTGGTCCACCTCCCCGGCCCTGACAAGAATAAGCCTTAGCTCCCTGAGCCCACCAGGAACTGTGTTGTGTAATATAGTCACACCCTCCTTGGGGGCCCAACAGACCTGGGTGCATACTGATCCGGGCGCAAATGTCCTAGAGAAAGTTTCCTCCGGGAAATGAGCTTATTCCTTTAGTTTTAAACCAAATAAAACGTGTTGATTTACATAAGGCCTTTGATGATACATAACTGTTTCAATGAATAAGTATTGTTAGATCAGGAGAGAGGAGATTACCCTGAAGAAGGCAGTATATTCGTGAATTGCTTAGAGATGTGACCCTGTATTTGGTGATAAATCAGGAAGAATCGCACTTCTGGGCCTTGTTTCATAATCAGGGACATAGGAATTAAGTAGAAAAACATCCCATTTGGGACAAATTCCATTTCATAATCAAAGTTGAGAATCAGAGTAGATTCGCAGTGAATTTTCTCAATGAATACGTATGTACTCTCTATCCCTCTCAGCCCATGTCGCCTCCCTGTCTGCTATTACAGTTATGATGTAATAAGAAAAACATGCAGTGCCAGTCCATGTCCACCCTCTACTCGGTCATAGTTGGGTGGGCTGAGAAGATGGGCATGTGTGTGAATGTCTTACATTATGAAATGCCAGGCTGGGACATTCTTTGTAACATTTGACCACCATTCGCAGATGTTCCAAATAAATCTTTCTATCTCTCCTTCATTATGTAACAGTACCCTGGGAGGCAACTTGTAGGTCTAAATTGCATTAGGTATGCTGATTCCTAACAACATCGGAAAATAATCAGGTGCAAATTTATGGAATACTAAAGTAATTCAGTACTGATCCTTCAGTAATGATCCTGAAGAAGGGCACATGTCACCCGAACTGTCAATCCCACCTTATTGAATAAACCTACTCAAAACAAACCTTCAGTGTCCCTAATGTGTCAGGAGTTGACTTCACATCAATTTGAATTTTACTAAAGTAATTAACAACATTTCGACTATAATTATTTTTTAATTTTCCTTTTCTCTATGCTATAGAGGTGAACAAGATTTATATTATATTTGTAGGAAAAACGTAAAGTAAAACGTAAATTAAAACGGGATGTGTTACAGAATGAAAGTTGAATAAACGTTTTATATATGATATATATGTTTACTGAATAAATATAATAATAATAATAATTCATAGATGTCACAATGAATACAAAATGAAAAGCATGTTTAATTGTGAATGTATCTTTATGTATAAGTGCAATATATGACAATGTTATTAGCTGTTAGTTGAAGTATATTTATGTTTTATTGATGTGGCAATGAATGAACAGTATGTTTAATTGTGAATGTACCTTTATATATAAGTGCAATATATGACAATGTTATTAGTTGTTAGTTGAAGTAGGCCTACCTTCGGAAGAGCTGTCTGTGTCCGTACCTTTTTCCATACATTGTTGTGCTATGTTATATTTTATTGATGTGGCAATGAATGAAAAGTATGTTTAATTGTGAATGTACCTTTATATTGCAGGTGAGTACAAAGCTACATGACTGTATATAGAATACATACACGTACCACACGGTAAGGTTGAACAGTATATAGTGTGTCTACCACACGGTAAGGTTGAACAGCACACGTCCATCAAGGTACATGTGTACCTATGGATCACTGGCTAAAGTCATTGTTATATGAAGCCATTGTAGGGCATCTATGTAGAGTACGGCCCATATCATATTTTTTAGTATTAGAGTAGTATTCTGCATTTATTTTATTTCCTGAGAAATTCATGATTAGTAGCCATATAGATAAGTACTATAATAAATAGATAGAAATAATATTTCGACTACTGGCATCCATAGGAAGACCTGGCACGCCAGAATTGGCCTACCACTTATTTCTGTACCAATCAGACAATAAAAGAATATATGAATTGAATTGAATTGAATTGAAATAATATTTATTAATATAAGTCTATAAAACTGTGGACATTCAATTATAATGCTCGTTTCTATATGAAGCTATAGTACGGTATAGAGTGACCCATGTCAATTTATAATGGGTCAAATTTTCAGAAACTGCACAATTGGCAGCTCTACAAATTTGGTAACTTCTGTTAAATTAGACGGAAAAACTGTAAATAATGGATATATCAGAGTATCTTTGGCATTGTGTTGATTAAGAATATCTCTATTATTGTGTTAAACTGCATTTTGAACATCACTTCTGAATTAAATTTGGGTTATTTGAAAGGATTGGTGAAGGTGAAGTGTGCATTTTCTGACAATGTCACCCTTATATTTGTAGCAGTGGAGCAGTCATCCCTTTATTTCCTAGGAAACTCATGTAAATGAGTGATCTAGGAAAGTACCATAATAAATAGATAAACACAAAGCTTTTATTATTAAAGTCCATAACACTGTCGTCATTCAATTATAGTGGAAATGTTGGTTACATGAGTGAGGAGGGTATAAAAGTCATTGGAAGTATAATTAATTCATGGTTTATTGGGAAATACCCGGGTTATAAAAACATAAATAGCTCGAGTAACTATGTGTGTAGGAGCCCGTAGATTGATGTTATTATAGATAGGAGGGGAAGGCTTGATTTAACCTTCAACATCGTCGTGAAATCGCCAGAAAATGTACAATTCCCCTTCACCAATACGCTCAAATATCCATATTTTAGACAAAAATAAGGTTCAAACTTCAGTCCAACATAACCTAACAGACTGTTTGAATCAAGGCAATATCAAATATATACAGGATAAGTCACTAGTGGGTCTGAAGGAAAGGGAATATTGCACGAGTTGCAACCGCGCAACACACGAAGCCGAAGGCTGAGTGTGTTGCGCGGTTGCAACGAGTGCGATATTTCAAGCGACGAAGACCCACAAGTGATTTATCTGATTTATTATATATGCTTTATAAGAGGTAAAACAATGTATATCTTGCTGAAAAAATCATATTTGTATTGCATTGCATTATATTTGCATTCAACCAGTATCACTACGCTCCTACACGCAGCAAATGAACATGAAGGAACACTGAGAGAGAAAGTTTGTGCGAGAGAAATAGCTCACATTTCCTAATCAATTTTAGTCACTTTCACAGTTTTAAATCTTTTAAAAATAAAGTTATGGTTTGATAAAGGGTAGACCTTGATAAAGATGAAAGGATTTTAGTTTATTTATTCATTTGAATGAGATATTACACCTCGAGCTGTGTTAAAAGTTACGACGATCTGCAGATCATTTTGTTATCATTTGGTCACTGCGGGAAAATCGGTCACATTTTCGAATCAATTTCCAATGTTTTCGAAGCTTTAGATAGTTTTAAAACTACAGAAATGCTTTAACAAAGGATATACTTAAATAAAGATGAAAGTATTCTAGTTTATTTCCTTCATTTTGATCTAATTTTATTGTTCTACCTCCCGTACTGTCTGCGTTTTGTGCGTTGACAACTGATCGGCGTGATCCCTCTCAGGTGGGCCTACACGCTATCATAGGCGCCTTCAGAGCGTGGAGTTGTATACGACACAACTCAGAGCTCAGAGCGCACACAACGTATACAACTCTACAATACGTTGTTTCAACGGCAACGCGTATATAATAAGGATATAGATAGTACCTAGTATTGACCATTTCTCAGTCTAATTTAGCAGAATTGACTAAATGTGTAGATCAGCCGATTGTACATTTTTTTAAAGTTCTGACCCATCGAAAAACACATTTTCACCATATAAGGGAGAAACCAATGCAGCCTAGACTCATAGCCTCAGAATGGTATATCACTGATTGGACGCCTACTGCGCTAATGGAGTTTATGGGCCAGGAGTAGGAAGCCTAATGGGATCATACTGATATTTTGCCGTCCAAATGAGATTATAATAGCATTTTGCAGTTCCGAGTGAGAGGCTTTCCCTCAATTTGAAGGGACTCTCTCAACTTTGAGCCTAGAATGAATGGGGATTCTCATTGTATATCACTTGTTATAGCTAGACGGTATGACGATTCCTACCTTGGATATATATTATATTGACATTTTTAAAATATTTCTGAGATTAATTGGAATTTTTTTTTAACCACGTCAACGTACTGTTTTTCTTTGGTAAATCTGTAGCATGATATACCAAATATATGTGTAGAAAGTCCAAATGAAAAGTCACCGATCATTATTTTTTTATATAATGAAATGTGAAAAAAAACCACATTTTTCCATAGACTTTAATGCTAAAGCACTGTTATTTTCAAGTGGCTGTAGAACAAAAAATAAGTCGATGAGATGTACTTTTTTTTTCATTTCTTGCTTTCTTATATAGTCAGGAATGATCCCTGAACGTTTCATAAAAAAGTCACCGACCAATTTTTTTTCCATTGAACACCCGCATATACCTTTAACACTGGCGATATTTAAACCCTGCCCACACACAACCGATTTGGCCCCCGATTGCCTCCCGATTTTGGTTTCCCGATGAATCCTATGACTTCATTTCAAATCCTAATTGATGTTTTTGAAATAACATAAACCAGGATTGGAAAAGAAATCCTAGGATTCATCGGGGGAGACCCAAATCGGGGGGGGGGGCAATCGGGAGCCAAATCGGCTGTGTGTGGGCAGGGTCTAATGCTACCAACAGCGTTAAGCACCCCAACAAATGAAAACATTCCAACAAAGATGTCTTGTGAATAAAACACCCCTAAACATATCGCGATGTGCGACTCATTTTCCTATAAGACATCACATATTGTCTGAGAGGTAGGCGGCAGTGTTCTATAAATAGCACACGGAGAGGTGGGTAGGTAGGTGGGTAGGTAGAGAGATGGGTCAGTTTTCAGAAAATGCCTAATCTACAGTTCTACACATCTCTCAAATTCTTCTAAATTAGAGTGTAAAATGATAAATACTGAGTATATCTGAGTGCATTCTGTATAGTATCCATTCAATAAATCAGCCTAGTTAAGCTGAACTGTATTTTGAACCTGATTTTCGTCTTACATTTGGGTTATTTGAGGGGATTGGTGAAGGGGAATTGTACATTTTCTGAAGACTTGACCCGGATACAGAGACAGGGTCATAGCAGGAGCAGCTCATACTGCTGTGAGGTTTGTGAGAAGAGGGCATCAGTCATGCACAAGTAGCCTCACACTTGTAGGTACAACATCTAACCATAGACAGGATGCATTGTGCCCCCAGACTATTATCATGCCGTGTTTCTCCCCCGCCAGGCCGCGCCACATGTGCATTCTCCCACCAGCCTGCTGGCCGGGGGAGAGCTAGATGAATGGAGGGGAGGGGAGAGTGGGAGTTACATGGAGGGGAGGGGGTTGGGGGCGTTAAGGGCATTCTATTTGTCGTGTTATGGTGTGTTTACGAAAGTTTATTTAAGCTTACGTTAATGGGGATCATTCATTTGAACGAAAAACACACATGTGTCTAGAAACACGTAGGACAATTCAATCAATTAAATTAAACATAGGATGATAATCAATATCAACATCAAAACTGCATTTCAAAACCCTTAATTCCTCTTTTTCTTCCTTAAAGTAAAGGGAGAGCAAGAGAGAGAGAGGGTGAGGGGGGGGGGGAACAAGAGAGCAAGAGAAAGCGACTGAGAGAGAGCAAGAGAGAGAAAGTGCAAGAGAGAGAGAAACAGAGATAGCGAGAGAGAGCAAGAGAAACAGAGAAACAGAGATTACGAGAGGGAGAGAGAAAGAGCAAGAGAAAAAGAGGGCGAGAGCAAGAGAGAAAGGGAGAGCTAGAGAAAAAGAGGGAGAGGGCAAGAGAGGGAGAGAGCAAGAGAGGGAGAGAGCAAGGGATAGAGAGTGAGAGGGGAAAAAACAAGAGAGAGAGCAAGAGAGAGAGAGAGAGCCATTAGAGAGAAGGGGGCTGAAGCAGCTTGATTCCTCCTAGTGACGTCATATCCGCTATAGCCCACAACACTCCCGGTGTGGAAGTGATATCAATACACGAGGGTCACGTGTGCGATATTCAGCCAATCAATACGGCCCTCTGGTCAACCACTGAGCTTGCGTGAGAGGCAGAACATTTGTCTCAAATTTTGTAAATTTGGGTAAATCTATAATGATCGAGTCCTTTATCATTTGAACTTTCGCTTTTCTCATGTTTTTCCTCGGTTTGTTACATATTGAATATCCTCAAGTTACATACTGTGTATTATGATCATAACGTCTTTAGTGAAAGTAGAATAAAGGGCCTAGTCCACTAAGCCGATGCTCATGAAATGAGCATGAAAATCGTATGAAAATCGCATGAAAATCGGCTTCGTGTACTAGGCCCTTAAGACATGAATATAACTAAATGCACTGAAGTTTTGCAACTTATGTAAAATAGACCATCAACCATAGATATCTCAAGATTGTGCTCTATACCAGCATTAAGTCATGATGTATGTAATGAATAGATAATTTGGGGATACTATTTTATAATATCCTCCAAGGTAATGCATGCAAACAATAATGTAAATTGTCATACGATCTTTTCATATCACTATTTTTGGTCATGATTTCTCTTCACTTTAGTGCGTAGTTTCAGGAGCAAAAAGCCCCTGGTCTCCATAAAAACACTAAAGAGACTTTTTTTCTTCTTTGTTTTTAAAGAAATTTGATTTGCGTTAAGTTTCGGGAGACCCGATGTTCTCATTCACACAAAGAACAACAGTGTCACAGTGACATTACTGATCAGCATTTGTAGAAAGGTTTTGTATCAAACTTCAATAATCAACCTGAATAAAAATCCAAAACAAAAGAGAAGAAAAA
Organism: Sthenelais limicola; assembly: GCA_942159475.1. Taxonomy (NCBI): domain Eukaryota; kingdom Metazoa; phylum Annelida; class Polychaeta; order Phyllodocida; family Sigalionidae; genus Sthenelais; species Sthenelais limicola. Next base: position 142,932,608 of record OW804094.1, read on the forward strand.
ATTCCTCCTCGATGGGAGGCACATGCAAAGGACATTTCCTAGAGTTCAGATCTTATAAGAATGGTATGACAACCTGCTCCCTGGTCTAGGACTCGGCGTTTTGATGGGAATATAATGAAATTTGGCAGTCTTAATGGAATTATAATGGCACTTTGCGGTTTGAGGCGAGAGGCTTTCCCTCGGTTTGAAGGGACTCTCTCAAATTTGGGCCTAGACTGGAGTCCAACATGTTCAGCCTAATGAGGTCCTACAGTATGAGACTGTGAGAGGATATACTGTAATAGATGGTGAGAGGGGTGAGGGAGGATATACCAGCCTCTCCCTGTCAGTCATCACCATAGATGGGGAGTAATGCCAGGCACCTATATGGGTCAGATTTTCACAAAATGTACAATTGGCAGCTCTACACATTTAGGAAATTCTCCTAAATTAGGCTAAAAAATGAAGAATATCAAGTATATCTGAGTATATTTGGTATCGCATTGATTTAAAGTATCAGTTCTGTTATGTTAAACTGCATTTTGAAGCTGATTTTTGTCTTAAATGTGGGTTTATTTGAGAGGATTGGTGAAGACGAATTGTACATTTTCTGAAAACCTGACTCATATACTATCAAGTAGACCAGCCTGTCCACCGCCTGCTCCAATGTACCAGCCCCATATACTACTTATACTAACTACTCCGCTAAATGGACTCCCAGTCAGGTTATGTGGTCGCCTGGGACGTCAGCTCTCAGCGAGAGAGCTGGTCAGTTTTTGTTGGTTATTTTATTTGCTTTTGCGTGTATTTAAGCTACATTCTGCTCTAATATCGATGTAATACCTTTTCCTCATTCAGATAATAATGGTATTTTAGTATATGGGTCAGATTTTCAGAAAATGTACAATTGGCAGATCTACATATTTAGTAATTCTTAGTAATATTTAGTCATTCTGCTAATTCAAGACTGAAAAATGGTCAAAACTAGGTATATCTGAATATATTTGGTATTGAGTTGGTTTAAAGGATATGTTTGGTCGTATTAAAATGAATTTTGAACATCATTATTGTCTTAAATTTGTGTTATTTGAAAGGATTGCTGAAGGCAAATTGTACATTTTCTGAACATCTGACCCATAGAAGAGCTAAATATGAGAGATTAATCTATATGAATTAGAGATGAAGGATGGAATCAACTCAATTAAAAAACACCTCACAGAAAATTCATTTGTAGCATTTTATTGAATTAGGCGACTCTTACGCGTTTCGCCGGTGGGTGTGGCTTCATCAGATCTATATGAATTTTGAGTCAAATTGTGTGTTGACATTATTTTACAGAGAGTAAGGGAAAAGAAAATAGATGTATGTTTTGCAATAACAAGATGGCGACCTAGAGTATAATATGAAGGTAACAACTTGGGGTATAAGATTGAGTTGCATTTTATATAATTTTATTTCTCATGACCTTTATTTTGTTGAATGTATAAAGATTGAAAATTATTTTCATAGGCAACGCTTGAAATCTATCCCTGAAGGACTCAGCGTATTTACATGTGGACTTGTTAAACGTTTTGGTTTTTAATTCAATAAACAAAAACACAAAAAAACATATATATGGGTCAGATTTTCAGAAAATGTACTATCTTCTCAAATAACCCAAATTTTAGACGAAAATAAAGTTCAAAATACAGTTCAACCTAACCAAACAGATTGCTAGAATCAATGCAATACCGAATATACTCGAATTTACCTAGTATTGACCAAATTGCAGCCTAGTTTTGAAGAATTTGTTAAATGTGTACAGCTGCTAATTGTACATTTTCTGCAAATCTGACCCATATATCCGGACGTCATTGTACCACAATTTGGATTAAACGATTTTGAGATGTCCGCATATTTGGAAAGAGGAGATGAAGCTGATTCCAATGGATGGTGGTAAACATTAGGATATCTAATATTATTATAGTACTTCTTTTTTTTTATTTTTTTTTATTTTTTACAAATCCTTTTATTTCTTTCATCCTGCCCTCTAAGCTCGTACATTGCTAAGACATGGAATTAATAAACAATTTATTCCGCACGTGAAAAGGAAACTCTTTCATGAAGTGTTGGCTTTTTTCTTACACATCAATTTGTTGTATGAACAGATCGATCGATCAATGTCAAGATTACAAAAATGTCACATATTATCCACGATCGGAACAAGTAAATTGGACATGGAATATTCAACTACAGTAAACCCATCAGAAAGGGCTGTACAAAAGATTATATTTAATATCATCGACCAGCTATGTAGAACTCGCGGCTTCGCCGGTCTGAGGGCTGGGGGGGTCTAAGGGCCTAATCCACTAGACCGATTCTCATGCGATTTTGCCCCACAGAGGACTCTTTTACACTACATTCTGTGAGAATCGCATGAGAATCGGTTTAGTGGACAAGGCCCTTCAGCGATATTTCCTGAAGGTCAGTCACTAGTAAATTATATATATATTGATATATACTCCCTACGATGACCTCAGAAACGCATAGATTCTTTTCTAACATTAACATTGATTACAGAGTGGTGCCATTCTGTTTAATCAAATCAAATCTATAGACCCAGTGTTGCACTAACTTCGCAATCTTTTTTAAACCTTAGAACTCCTCCCGCAAGCAAATTTAAAAAATATTATCAAAAGGCTTTCTTAGGGATCGAATAGTATGATGCTTCCCTTACAGAAATACAGAATAATATAAACAACATAATACTAATTAATACCCTCACCCAATTCTCTCCCTTCATCAGGCTGCAGACGGAAACAAATGGATTTCAATATTACAGATTTAAGAGATTAGGCACTGGCACCGGTTGTAGTGAATGGAATGACGTTGTCGGCGAATGGGAAAGAACCAATTCATCTTAGTCCCTTCCCTGGACCAAAATATTCATTTGTTCTGTCTGAATTACAGCCAATCTCCGTCGGCTTACGTCTAAAAACTGCTTCATTTCCTCCGCGAAAGAAAAGGCATAATTGTTAAACTGGTTTGATCAGATCCCATTGGCGCATGCTTATCTATAAAGGGTTTGTGGTAGCCACTCTTAATGGGTCAGATTTTCAGAAAATGTACAATTAGCAGATGTACACATTTAGTATATTCTACTAAATTTGGCTGAAAATTGATGAATACTGAGTTTATCTGAGTATATTTGGTATCGCATTGATTTAAAGTATCAGTTCTGTTATGTTAAGCTGCATTTTGAAGCTTATTTTTGTCTTAAATGTGGGTTATTTGAGAGGATTGGTGAAGGTGAATTGTACATTTTCTGAAAATCTGACCCTCTTAATGTATTCTGGACAGTTACAGTGGATTGTTTTATTAGGCAATCTAGTTATTCATGGCCGGTTATAGGGAATTTGTATTAGCCACTGGGGCTGTTCTGGACAGGTCATTAGGGATTGCAATATACTCAATGCAATATATGATAGGTTTCCGATCAGTTATAATGCATTTGATAAGTGGGTAAGATCGCCAGAAAATGTACAATTTGTCTTCAGCAATCTTCTCAAATAACCCAAATTTAAGACAATAATGAGGTTCAAAATTCAGTTAAACATAACCTAACAGATTGTTTGAATCAAGTCAATATCAAATATACTCAGATATATCTAGTATCGATCATTTTCCAGCCTAATTGATCATGATTTACTAAATCTGTAGATCTGCCGATTGTGCTTTCTCACGCTTTGTTTGGTCTGTGTGTGTGGGTGGGTGGGTCCAATGTAGCAGGGTGCTATATTCATATATGTTGTGTTCCCGGGAAATGAGTCACAAGTCGCAAAAATGATGTTTTCAAATTTATTTATTCATGAGATATCTTTATTGAAATATCCTAATTCTTAGGGTGCTTAATGCCGCTAGAAACAGTAATATGTATACACAATTTCAAGGCAATGTAATAAATATATCTATGCATTTTTAAGGTCATCTGATGGAGTATATTTAGGTACTTTATTAGTAATTATCCACCCAAAAATATTAATAACTTTTTTTTTCAAACTTAAAATATAGAAACACTACTTATATGTCCTAGTGTTTACTACCATTAGAATTGGCTTGATCTCATTTTTTCAAATATGATAATATCTCAAAATCCATTTTTTCGACTTGTGACTCATTTCCCTGTAACGCATCACATTTATTATGCATAAATGACACCCATATGCACCATTTCAACATCACTAGTCTATCCAGTGTGTTCTGGGTTTCTAGAAGGTCCTATAGAAAACTGAATCCCTGGTCTTGGTAGACCGCTGACTGACTGCAGGAGATTCGTAATGATTTAGTACAGTAAGTAGTATATGGGGTTGGTACATTGGAGCAGGCAGTGGACAGGCTGTAATATCGAAGAGGTTGTTTTGTTTTTTTTAAACATTTTTATTGCAGGAATCAGACATACAGTGTCGTCGCAGTGACGATCTTCCCACTGCCTGCCTTATACAGTTACATTTATGTATTATATACAGTGAAAATCTGAAAAAAGGAGGTATATTGTTATTGGTTTAGTACATAGAGTTCTATTTCTGGTCAAGGGGGGAGACCAGATGAGCTAGTTTGATGTACCAACATTGCTCTAGTACTTTTTTTTAACAAATGTTATTGACAAATTTATAGGTATTCAACAAGTGATTAATTCTCTATTTAACTATAATTTAAACCCTTAACCCTTAAGTTTTAAAGGGTCAATGAGTTAGTAGCTAGACGACTGGTTATTGAAACAAAAGGCATAATTGTTCGACTAGCTCCATTGAATCCCATTGTTTCACGTCTACCTATAGAGGAGTTTCATTAGCTCCTGTAAATGATGTATTCATTCTATAGGGGATGTGTAATAGCGGTTAAAAAGCTTTATCTAAGAGGAACAGAAAAGGGGGTGTTTTTACGTAGTTTGTTGTCAGTTCTTGAATATTTTGAATAAAATTATAGAATTTAGACGATTGGGATTTGACACATTAAGATTAAGATGTTTTTTATTTGTCAAATAGAAACTACAGAGCTTCTGTAAATATAGAAGGTGACAAACAGGTCTACATGCCTATGATACAACATTGGTACCATCTCTTCCGGCCGTTACCGAATTTGGAAGACGTGATACAATTAATTAATAAATGATGCAAGATAACATAAACAAGTAAATAGAATTACATATTATTAAACATAGCATAGTAAGTACATACTACAGTAAGTCCTGATTTAGGCAGGAGAAATCTTTAGTTTCTTACGACGTTACAGTAAGAGTAGAAGAGTCCACAGGACGTGGCCTTTCACGAGAGACTGTCAGACTAGAACAATTTTAGAAATCTATATGCTTATATAGAAGGTTGTATATAACTTAAGGGCAATGCAATGAGGGAGTAACGAGGCCTCCAAAAGTGGTTTACCATACAATCGTATATTGGTAAAGTCGTCAGAAAAAGTACAATTCGCCTTCACCAATCTTCTCAAATAACCAAATTTCAGACGACAATAAAGTTCAAAATACAGTTCAACCTTACCAATCAGATTGCTATAATCAATGCAGTGCTGAATATACTCGAATTTACCTAGTATTGACCAAACTGCAGCCTGATTCAGCAGAATTTACTAAATGTGTACAGCTGCCAATTGTACATTTTCTGAACATCTGACCCATGAACATTTTATGACGTCCCGACCGATAAATGTACACTGTACCTCCTCTAGGTTGTAACTGGGTCAAATCGTCAGAAAATGTACAATTGGCATTTCTACACATTTAATTAATTCTACTAAATTAGACTGAAATTTGGTCAATACTTGGTAAATTCGACTATATTCGGCATTGCATTGATTCTAGCAATCTGTTTGCTTTGGTTAAACTGCATTTTGAAAGTCATTTTTGTCTTAGATTTGCGTTATTTGATAGGATTGTTGAAGATGAATTGTACATTTTCTAGCGATTTCACCCAACTGCGAATTGACACGAGACATGCGGCTATTACAACTCCCCTATTACCCAAGGCAACCCTCTGTCTAGCAGTTTTCACCTCGACAAAAGGCCTCGGAAAATTAATTGTGCAAGAGTTAAAATGTCATATGGCTGGAGTCAGGAATATGATAAATGCAGCCACGAAGTTTTAGCAAGAAGCTACTTGACAACGCTTATAACAGAAATAACTGCCACTTTGTCCGCTATCAGTGACACAAGAAACTGATGTCGGAGCGGTTAGGATGGTAATTGCAAGTTGGATTTGTGCACGCTCCGAATCTAATCAATTAGACGATTAAGTGATTTTTGGGACGGATTAGTCATAGGCAGCATTGGTTAATTAGTTAGGAATCGGTAACTGGCAGAATTTGGTTGCAACTTGTTACTAAAAACGGAATAAATGATAGTGATTTTTTTCTGTGGTGTGCTTCGCAAAGACCTGGAACAAAAGGTTACACGAAACCTATAGGACCCTTGTGAGAGGTCGTTTGATTGGTAGAACCCAGACGGATCATATAATGGGTCAGATTTTCAGAAAATGTACAATTCACCTTCACAAATCCTCTCAAAACGTCCACATTCAAGACAAAAATGAGCTTCAAAATACAGTTTAACATAACAGAACTGACAGTTTAAATCAATGCGATAACAAATATATATGCGATACCAACTAACTCATTGGTTTCAGTCGCTTAGGATATTGCAATTGTTGAATTGAATTGAATTGAAAAATACTTTTATTTGTCCGACGTTATACAATAATGAAAAATATAGACAAATCGTTAAGCAGGTTTCTGGATAAGATTCAGGTCTTCTAACCGTTACCTTTCTTTTTATTCCTAGTAATATTGATAAATTGTTGCTTTTTTTCCTAGTAATATTGATAAATTGTTGCTTTTTTTCCTAGTAATATTGATAAATTGTTGCTTTTTTTCCTAGTAATATTGATAAATTGTTGCTGTATATAAACCTCCGCTCAAATCAACTTTGTTGCAATCCGTCCGGCAACTTCACTCTGTATGTGTAAGGCATACTTCCTAATTCATGAAGCTGTCTATTGCTCTTTATCAAAAGATGAATCTATTGTTGTTACTATCCATGTTACCTCTTTGTTTTTATTTTTACTGCTGTTGTTTTTTTGTATATTGTCCCATAAACAAAGTAATGTAATTGGCACCCATAGGAAGATCTGGCACGCCAGACTTGGATCACCAAAATTGTTTCGTAAGAGAAAAGACAATAAAGAATGTTTGAATTGAATTGAATTGAATCGAACACAACTCGTGCAATATTCACACTCCTTCAACCAACTCGTTAATTAACCTGTATTTACCGTACATACATGTGCTATAGTAACACAGTCTGTGTCCACAATTCTTAGCGCCCATTTTCCACTCAATCTGGCTTTCCCACCCACACTGGCTTCGACTAAGCCAATCGGCAATTGAGCAACTTGTTCAAGAGCCTGAGCCAAAACATGTACATGTGTTTGAGACATGGCCTGGACATGGATTGTCCATTTAGCCTACATGTGGCTTCAGCATGTGGCTTCAGGTTATGGCTTCAGCCCAAGTGATGGATTTCAGGTACACTGGCAGATCTGGCAATGTGTACTGGCGGTGGCAGGAGCAGAGGTCGCTTGACCATTGGCCTGACCATGGCTGGACCATTAACCATTTTGTGATGTGTTTCAGGAAAATGAGTCATAAGTCGCAAAATTGACATTTTTCAAAGTAGATTATCTATAAGAACCCTTGCTTAGAATGTTTTCATTTTTGGAGTTCTCGGAACTGCTAGTAGCATAAATACAGGTACCAAATTTCAAGACATTGTACTAAATATATCTTGCAAGGTATATCTTATAGAGGATATTTAGCTCTTTACTAGTAATTGTCCTCCCCAAAGATATTGCAAACTCTTTTTTTTTTAAAAAAGAATATCAAATTTAAAATATAGAAATATTTATTAAATGTCTTTAATGTTTAATATCATGGGAATCGGCTTGATCTCATCGTTTCAAATATGATGATATCTCAAAATCAATTTTTGCGACTTATGACTCATTTTCCTAAAACATATCACATAATGAGTCATAAGTGGCAAAATGGATATAATTATGCTTAATGCTGCTTGTAATATTAATACATGTACGAAATTTCAAGGCAATGTATTGAATATATCTGTGCATTTCTAAGGTCATCTTATGGAGTATATTTAGGTATCCACCCAAACTTTTTATTTCAAAAATAAACATATCAAACTTAAAAAACTTAAAAACACTACCTAGTAGGGACTAGATGTCGTTGATGTTTGCAACCATTAAAATCGGTTTGAGCTCATCTAATCAAATATGATGTTATCTAAAATCCATTTTTTGCGACTTGTGACTCGTTTTCCTGAAACACAACACATTTATGTTATTTATTATTGCCACCATCTTTGTTTGGGTAGCTTCGAGGAGTTGTGCTTTTCCTATACCATTAAGCCAATGGGTCAGTCTTCATATAAGCCTGATTGATTACATTGTGCTGGGTAGGTTGTCACTATCTGTCAGTTTTCTAATTACAGAAGTTGTTTTTGTAGAAATGGATAACCTTTCTGTCCATTTTCTTATGACCTTTATTAACGTATCTGTGTAGCCCTTACCCAACCCTACTCCACTCCAACTATAGTTAGTTACTCTCAGTAGCTTCTTGTCATACACTGGCAGACTATATCTTAAGCTGAAGAGTACTACCTATTTTGTATCATGTTGTTATCTTTTCCATCATAAATTTACAATCCGTAGATCGTTGATAGAAGAAAGAGCATTGTTTAAAATCCTATGTTAGATGAGGTTCAGCCCAAGAACGGAGGGGGCAGGAGTGGGATATGAGCTTTTGGTTCAGTTGTATTGGCGTCCGACGTTTTGGGCACATTTGTTCCTTTTTCAAGGATGTTTTTTACATTGAGAATTGCGAAAATGTGCACTCAAGTAGTTAGGGGTTGCCAACATTACCTTAGTTACAATTGATTGCTTTAGGGGCCCAAGTAAAGAAAGTTTATGAATGCAGTTTATTACATTATGGGATGTATGGGGCCATATATAACTATACAAGTTATTTACAACATTTTGTCTTTATTTGTAAGTAATCTCTCTTACTCATTGTTTAAAATATTCCGACTATTTTGGATAAAAGTGCTGCTAAATATTTGTATGTCAGCTTCAATGGGAATCCATCCCAACATGCACTGCAGTGCCACATACAAATCCCCTATTGAATCGGTTTGTAAACCGACAGCCCACTATTTCCTGGACATGACCCTAAAGTGCCTGTCTGTCTCTTTTTCTCTCTCTCTCCCTACTTCTCTATCTCTATATCCTGAGTATGATCATAAACTGCCTCCCTCTCAGCTCTCCCGCCCTTGATATAACCATATCAAATGTGTTGATAAGGGCGTAAAGCAACCAATCTCACTCATGCTGCACACAGATTCCCAACCGATGAAAAGACAATCTGTCAGTTGATGCCCACAGTAAGCGGACAGATCATCAGATTCCCAAACTACTAGCTTAGCCTGTCTCTTGTCCACGTTGTGGTTTGTGCTATCGTATGTGGGTCAGACTTTCAGAAAATGTACAATTGGCAGCTGTATACAGTTAGTAAATATTGCTAAATTAGGCTGCAATTTGGTCAATACTTGGGACATTCGAGTATATTCGGCATTGCATTGATTCTAGCAATCTGTTTGGTTAGGTTGAACTGTATTTTGAACTTTATTTTCGTCTGAAAATCGGAATATTTGAAAAGATTGGCGAAGTTGAATTGTACATTTTCTGAAAAACTGACCCATGTTGGTGAGCCCAATATAAATGATGAATGGGGTGCTCTTGTATGGGTTGGGTGCTGGGTGATGTTGTTTACATCGAGGGGAAGCAATGAGATCTCAGTTGTTATCGACAGATATCTGTGTTTGGATCGCGGCTAAGTGACGATCGATGGAAGCGCCGTTCTGCTGATGGTGGCAGAGAGTGGAACATTGACTACATGGAGAGCGTGTAATAGGGAATACTATTGGCAGAAAATGTACAGTTCGCCTCCGCAGATCTTCTAAAAAAACTCAAATCTAAGACAAAAATCAGGTTAACAAGAAATAGTTAACAGTGATCAGTTTACATTTATATATTTATTTCCGGTTCATGTAGAAGATTGCGTTTCCAAGGGAAACGAAGATTGATGTCAGTTAAATATAAAATTCGAGAGGGAGGTATAGTAGGAGGGAGTGGAAGGGGAGACAAAACACATGAAATCCTTATCCCATATATGACTGGTCAGTCCATGTAATTCTGTTGGTCCCTTTAACACTTTGCATATGAGGCATCTTATTTCTCAGCTTGCCACTTTAATTCACACATGGTCTACCCTTTAATTCACACCTAAACGCCATCCCCTCCCCCTCCCAGCCATTACCAGCATGATTCTGATCCCATCTACTAATATCAGAATCAACAGATTCTTCACACTGATATCCAGGATGGGAGGAGCCAAGATACTATCAATGATTGACAGATCTCACCCCAATTCAATTAGATTGATGATAACATCAATCTAAAAAAAACAGTTCAACATAACAAAACTGTTTGAACCAATGTATTACCATGTATATCGGCTATTTTGAATTGTATTTTGAATTGTATTTTTGTCTTAAAGTGTGGTTATTTCAGAGGATTGATGAAGGTGAAGTGTTGTCTGAAGAATTCACTCATTATATTATATATAGAACAACTGGGACTGTGGCGTTTAATTCCCTGTTAAAGTGTGCCTGTGTCAAATCTAATCAAAGTTTGGTTTACATATCGTAGGGTGGGGGTTGGGCAAACGATCTCTGAGAGCAAAACGAGGTAATTCATCACACACTTCGCTGTTACAGATGTAGCCGATTCAAGTGTTTGCATCAAAATTCATGACTTTGCAAATTAAATAAATTATGGGGAAATGAGATTATAATTATCATATTTTCCTTTCATGAAATGGGGGTATATTTATTTATGATATCACCCTCTGCAAATAAACGATATGCAGACCCCAATTCAATCTTCAATACAGATTTTCAGAAAATGCACAATCTACAGTTCTGCATATCAATCAAATTCTTTTAAATTAGAGTGCGAATTTATAGATACTAGGTATATCTGAGTGTATTCTGTGTTGTATTCATTCAATAAATCTGTCTGGTTAGGTTGAACTGTATTTTGAACCTGATTTTCATCTTAAATTTGGATTATTTGAGAAGATTGGTGAAGATGAATTGTACATTTTCTGGCAATTTCACCAATATATTGTTGACACAATTGAGAAAAGCAATATATACTTATACCTAATGGCCCAATGGAGAATTTGTAATCGATTGAGATGTTGGGTCAAATCGCACGACACCCCAAAGTGTGATTTGACCGAATATCGAGATCGATTACAAACCGAACAGAGTGCTATTAGGTATTAGCTATTAGCTATTAGGTATTTATCTTGTGGATATTCGGCTCAAATAGTACATAGGTACTCATTGACTTTTCGAAAAGCACCCCTGAAATCACATACATATGTAATAAATATTTTAACATTACGACAAGAAAATAAATACAAGCATGTGTTGCGGAAACCCATTATCAAACAAGACATCAAAGCAAAGCACCTATGCTTTACATTTTCTCGCTGGTTGCTGCACATGATGGACAAGTTGATTGGAGAACAGCGCCGTATTAATACCTTACAGCTATGTGACTCACATGCAGCTACGGGCAGATGTTGCTTGATTAGTCCACAATCACTTCTTGTCGCGTTTCTCTATCCTGACAAATTGCAGCTGGGCTACTGAGAGACCCAGGAAGCATCGATTGCTGGGAGGGTTGGAGGAGGATGGATAGAGGGTGGAAGAAGGATTGGGATGGAATGTATTGTCCTACCAAGTGCTTGTCCTACCCGACAGGAAGGCTGGGGGCATCAGCTTCCGGCATTCCCAGACGCATGCGCCCCTGGATCTGTATTTATTCCTGGCAGTAAGCAAAGTGTGTTCATCTGTCAGGGGCCCGTTGCACAACAAAATCCTCAATTAAAATATTCCTTGATAAGCTATTTTTCGTAGCTTAGGTTGGATTTATTGGTCGAAAAGCTGAAGTATAGATTTGTTATACAACAGGACCCTATTCTCTTGTGGAGGAAAATACGAAATGATATTTGTTGTAACCTGTTGATGTACACTTTAAAACTGGATACTGGGCTTTAAGAAACGTGGCAGAAGGTGAAATGACTCCATAAATAACTGATTTTTAAAACGAAACTGACTCTGAGCGAAATGCAACTTCCATTTGCATAAACTTTCAGACTTGGCTCAATATGAAATTGTTATTCATGTTGTATAGATTTGAAAATATCTTGGACAGACCACTGGACTGACTATTCCATTTCTACTAAATAAAGAAAAAAGCACATGTGAGTGGAATGTCCCCACTTGAGTTTGAAACCAAAATTTTTGGCAAAATTGGTAGCAAGTTGAAAGTGGAATTCATCTCCCCCATCCAAATACAATAAATAAAAGTAGGAGAAACTTTTCCAAAAGAAAATATGGAGGTAGAGAGTTTGTTCCCCTCTTTCTCTGCCAATTCTTGAGAAGTAATCACACCCATCATGGTGTAGTCTGACAGAGGAGCAGCGTAAATGTACGCCAGAACGATGTTCCCGAGGCTAACAGTGTACAAAGGGAGCGTGCGGGAATTGTCCATCCCTTTGTGTCATTACAAGACGCAGTATTGGACACTGGACCAGTAGCAATCAACCCGCAGGCGCAGCAATCCCAGACCTATTTGTACCACAATGACCCAATGCGCATGCGTATAGAGCGGCCTGGCATTCAGGTCTGACAACTCTCTTTTAAACGAGATGATTTGGTGCTCCCTTAACAATACACTGTATATGTGTGCCGGTGATACTTTGTGAGCGGGCGTAGAATGAACAACAAATTGTAAAGTTGCTGTTGCTGCAGTTCCACTCAGTGTGATTGATGCTATTGGGCGATTTGTTAGCACACAGCCACTGCGCATGTCTGCAAGTGATGGATTATGGGATTAAATTAGTAATACTTTCCGCAGCGCTTTACAAGCACTGACTAGATCTCCATACATAACCTTGATTACATCCTACATTTCTATTACAATATGTGGCTGGCCCGAACATGAAACATATATAAACTTTACATTTTGTGTGATTGATTTTGTTATGCCGTTGACGTAGAGATTAGTGAACAAGATATATGAATAAGATTAATGTGTCTAAATTATCAAGTGATAACTTGTTTGTCATGAATTGATGTGGCACAGCGCAGGTGGTAGTAATTCTATGTATTTTAGTATTTCTAAAAATTAGTATTGTGAGAATATTTCACTTATATAATGTAAATCATCATGTAATGAGGAGATGAAGTGTAAACTGTACATAATGTCGTGATGAATAAAGCATTTAAAAATAAAACAAAACAGACATGATAGACAATTTACTTTTGCATATATAACCGAAGTTGGGGATAAATAAGTCAAAGTAAAAGGCACAGGTAGAATTCTAATGTCTATTATCTATTACATCTAGAGTAGTGTGCAGCACCAGTGAGATGTGTGAGTTCTATGGTTTCCCTCGGCGTATAGGCTATATCATTCTGTTGCCATTGTTTATTCCTATATGCGTAGCCGTGATGTTGACGTTTTAAATATCCTACCCTGCTAAACAATGCAAACCCACCGCCATCCCTGCTGTGTAGACACATCATATGCATCTACATGGCCAGTCAAGTGGATGAGATTTTGTATGTATCTGGGTGAGATTGTCAGAAAATGTACAATTCGCTTTCACCAATTCTCTGAAATAACCCAAATTTCAGACAAAAATAAAGTTCAAAATACAGTTCAACCTAGCCAAACAGATTGCTATATGCCAAATATACTCGAATTTACCTTGTATTGACCAAATTGCAGCCTAGTTTAGCAGAATTTAATAAATGTGTACAGCTGCCAATTTTCAATTTCAAATGCCAATTTTTTGAGAATCCGACCCATCTACAGGCCAGTAGAGGTTGTCAAGTAGAGGCTGCCTCTGAGCTATGCCCACATTTTGAGTGAGAGAGGGTTCATTCTGCTTTGAATTATAAGAAGGAACGTGCCAATCTGTACAATTCAGATGTACAATTCAACTTCACCAAACCTCTGAAATATCCCAAATTCAAGACAGAAATGAGGTCCAAAATACAGTTTAAAATAACCAAACAGATAATTTGAATCTCAGCTATTCCATATTACTCAGATTTACCTTGTATTTGTCATTGTTCAACCTAATTCAGAAGAATTAACTAAATGCGTAAAGCTAGCGGTTGTACATTTTCTGACGATTCAATTCTGTTGATAATAAGATAAGATAAGAAGTTGTTTATTGTCTTCATACATAGGTACAGAGGGGTACGAATGAGTAAAGTAGGTAAAAAAAGACAATAGGTCGACATACCAATATGGTGCTACAAGGCACTATTTCTTCCGGCTGTTACCCGAATTTTTGAATAACTTCACTTAATGGAATGCTTCTCTGGATAAAGCTATCAATCAATCAGCCAACCAAATGCCCTTTCAGATATTGCATTAAAGTATAGAAGTATTAGATGAGATGGAGGTCGTGTCTCAATAAATACAACTCCGGTAGGGCATTTGGGGGTTTATTTTATTGTAGTTGTGGTGACATGTCCTAACCAGTATAGAAGTGTAGAAGTCAATTCCACTATAGGGATGCACAATGGTGGCTACCCATTCCGAGCCATAACAGTTAGTAGTGGGGCAAAAGAGGGAACATATGGGTCAGATTTTCGGAAAATGTACAATTCAACTTCGCCAATCTTCTCAAATAACCCAAATTTCAGACGAAAAAAAGTTCAAAATACAGTCCAACCTAACCAAACAGATTGCTATAATCAATGCAATGCCGAATATACTCGAATTTACCTAGTATTGGCCACATTGCAGCCTAATTTAGCAGAATGTCCTGAATGTGTACAGCTGCCAATTGTACATTTTCTGAAGATCTGACCCATATATGTATGTTTGATTGCATTGCCTGCTTCAAAAGGACTCTTTGCAGCAGAACTAGATTGCCTGGCTGAGTTGTGTACACAAACCTGCAGAATCAGATTCGTGTTGTATCAATCAAACTTGGAGTCTATTTTATACGGGTCAGATTTTCAGAAAATGTACAATTCAACTTCGCCAATCTTTTCAAATAAGACAAATTTCAGACGAAAATAAAGTTCAAAATACAGTTTAACTCAACCAAACAGATTCCTAGAATCAATGCAATGCCAAATATACTCGAATTTACCTAGTATTGGCCAAATTGCAGCCTAATTTTGCAGAATTGAGTAGATGTGTACAGCTGCCAATTGTACATTTTCAGAAAATCTGACCCATACACATACAGTAGCCGATGTCCATCCACTACCATTGAAGTAGTAGCCTTGATTGCAGAAGGGTCAGATTTCTTCAGAAAATGCAAAATATACAGTTCTACACATCTCTCAAATTCTGCTAAATGAGAGTGAGAATTGATAAATACTAGGTATATCTGAGTGTATTCTGTATTGTATTCATTCAATCAATCTGTCTGGTTATGTTGAACTGTATTTTGAGCCTTGTGATTTTCGTCTTAAATTTGGATTATTTGAGAAGATTGGTGAAGGGGAAACCGGGAGTGTAAGTTCAAAATGGCCGCCATCAGGTTTGTCACACACTTGCTGCTTCTTCCGGAAAAGGAAGTGACGTCACTCCCATTGAAAAAGCATTGGGCCGAAAAGTTTTCCCTGTTTGTAGATTTCTCCCAGATTTATTCTAAGTTCCGACCACTGGATACCCATATATAGGGTCAAAATATTCCATATATGTTGACCAGAAGTTCCGGGACATTGCTGGGGCGATGGAGAGAGGAGATATTTATTTCGCTATATGCATTGTTTATGGCCGTGACGTCACTTCCTTTCCCGGAAGTGATACATAACACGATTAAAAAAGTAAAAGCGGGCGACGGCGGCCATGACACTTAATTACACTCCCTAGTGTACATTTTCTGGCAATTTCACCAAGAAGGACTTGATACAACGGTATATATGGTCAAATCCGGAAATTTTGTAACATTTTTTTTTCAAAAAAATTTTCTTTGATCATTTTCATCTTTTGTCCATATAATGTCGATAATATATAGATTAATCCCTGAAAATATCATTTCTTATTTTTCTATATTAAGAGGAGGGTTGATGGTTGAAATACAAAGTGAATTTCATACTTTTATACTACGAATCCATTGATTTATGCTGCTTTTATGCTTTTCTTTACCCTCTATGAATTGATCCTGGTTATTTATTGATTAGTCCCAGTAAAAGGAATGTTTTGGTGGCCTGAAAAACAGGTGAGAAAGTTAATGAACTTCATTCTTTCATATTTTTTCATCTCATGACATTTTTAATCAGGAGCTCCTGGAACCAGTCAAAATTGACATTAGGTTGTGGCAAACCCAATAAATAATAGGACAGAGGAGTTAGATAATAAAGATTTCATGCTAGTCCAACCTGAGAGTTGTATCTATGGTATCATAAACTTTTCATGGTGCTGAGATCATCAATAAATTCACTATGAGAGACCAAAGAAATGGATTTGTAGTATAAATTTTAAGCAATGAATCTCTAATTTTGAAATATATGAAATGTTGTATCGTTCCTGATTCCAATATCAATCTAGTATAATTCCTGAAACTGTGTGTAGAGGAAGCTGTCAGCATCTGTAAAACATTTCTAAAAAAAAATTGATGTTAAATGATATTATTTCCTATGTAATTACATGGATTTGTAGTATAAATATTCTCATAGTGGATTTGTAGTATAAAATTAAATATTGAAATTGAATGGCTTGATTTTCATCCTGTATGTAAGTTCTAAAATTATTTTAATCTTCATCCTTGGTGACCAGGGATATTGTAGCATGGTTTCAGGTATTTTGTATCCATCTATGCCAAAGCAATTTATTTTTCTGGAATGAATCTCTAATTTTGAAATATATATATGAAATGTTGTATCGTTCCTGATTCCAATATCAATCTAGTATAATTCCTGAAACTGTGTGTAGAGGAAGCTGTCAGCATCAGTAAAACATTTCTAAAAAAAAATTGATGTTAAACAATATTATTTCCTATGTAATTACGTGGATTCGTAGTATAAATATTCTCATGGTGGATTTGTAGTATAAAATTAAATATTGAAATTGAATGGCTTGATTTTCATCCTGTATGTAAGTTCTAAAATTATTTTAATCTTCATCCTTGGTGACCAGGGATATTGTAGCATGGTTTCAGGTATTTTTCAACCATCTATGCGAAAGCAATTAATTTTTCTGGAATGAATCTCTAATTTTGAAATATATGAAATGTTGTATCGTTCCTGATTCCAATATCAATCAAGTATAACTCCTGAAACTGTGTAGAGGAAGCTGTCAGCATCTGTAAAACATTTCTCAAAAAAAATTGATGGTAAACAATATTATTTCCTATGTAATTAAGTGGATTCGTAGTATAAATATTCTCATAGTGGATTCGTAGTATAAAAGTAATTATTGAAATTGAATGGCTTGATTTTCATCTAATGTGTACGTTCTAAAATTATTTTAATCTTCATCCTTGGTGACCAGGGATATTGTAGCATGGTTTCAGGTATTTTTTATCATATTGTCCTAGAAGCATTTCTCTTCCCACAGCAAGCATTTAAATCTGACAGACGTAATGGTAGTTATAATAATAATAGAAATAAAAAAGCATATATGATACGTCCACTGGCATCCAATCGACTAAAGTACCTCTAGCAACGTTCATTTCCTTCAAAATGATGGTAAATATGCCAAGAATTTGAGTGAAAAACGCTTAAACTATAAATTACATTTATACTACAAATCCATTTATACTACAAATCCACCTATGTTAACCATCAATACCAAAAGAACCAGTTACAAATAAGCGGTGAACAGCTCCTATTATTGCTCAGGCTGTATGGCCAATGGATTCATAGTGAAAATTTGACTTAAATATGGCTAAAACGTAAATTATGGCTGAATTGATAGTCCTGAGCTTTAATATTTCCGACTTTATAAGACAATCTATCAAGAAAACCAGTAGAAATAAGACTTACATTGGTTTCAATGGCACAAAGCTGGAACGGTCATTGACACTGGATAAGTCAGCTAAGCAGTAAAATGGTAGGTGGTGGCACTGTTCATCAAACTAACACTAGATGACATTGTGGATTTGTAGTATAAATATTTGGCATTTGGCTTTTTTCAGACTGGCTCCCACCACACCAAATGCATAAACACTAAATCTTTAAAACTTTGCCCATAGAATCACAAGAATCTAATAATGATAATTTGAAAAGCTGGATTCTTATTCTTTTTTATTTCTTTAGATATCTCATTTAGAAGTGGATTCGTAGTATAAAAGCTTTTTTGGTCCATTTTTAGACATTTTTTGTCTTTCCCTGCTCAGTCCTAAGATATTATAGCCAGGTTACAAATCTTATGCCACACTTATTCTGACATGCGATGGGTATCTCAGAGATATATTAATTAAATTATAATTAAAATAATTTTACTGATTCTTGTGCCATGAAAATGGATTCGTAGTATAAAACTTATTTATATCATGAATCAGGGGCTATAATTGATAACTAAAGACATGGACTACAGTCATAAAATTTTCCAACATCATATAATACATATTTTCGTATACAATGCAAGAAAAAAATCAAGGTTCGGACATATTTTGAAAAAACTGTGGGTGTTTTTGTAAAACAAACCAAAAATGTTACAAAAGTTCCGGATTTGACCATATATTCCCCTGTCATCAATCACTTTGTGTTGGATACATCCAACATATATATGGTTGTCAGGAACTAAAGATAAAAATAAAGCAAATAAAGATATAGACTGCATTGTGGCGTTTTTCTTCAACTTCTGTTCACTTCATTTATGCTGAATATTTTATTTATATTTTATTTAAATCTGTATTCAGGTATGGGCACAGTGAATATGATAGTTCATACAAGTAGTTTGGATGGCAATAGTGGCGAATGAATGCCCAATGGCAATCTATTTTCCGAAGAAATCGAAACGTTTTGATTCTTCGGTGAATGACGGCAGCTTGTGGCAAATGACTGGCGAATTTGCACCAACCCCTCCACTATCGGCAAGTAGCGTTACCAATAGAGCAGCCAATAATTGGCTGCTCTATAGGGGGTTTGCATGTGCCACTGCGCAAGTCTATTACGGTGCATCCTGGGATGGATTCTCTTGAAATCTGACATGCAAATATTTGGCAATATTTTTATCGAAAAATGCAAGAATGTGTATCAAAGCTTATGTAAATTATCTATACAAACCAAATGCATGATGGGAAAGATGAGGACTTGTATCATGGAAACATGTACATCGATATTGACATTAGAGCACTGATAAATAGTCCATGCTGAACATGGTATGCTTTCTATAGATTGTAGACTGTACCATTAGTCCCATAATTCCCTGCGAATCAACATTCAAAATGGCTGCTATGCAAATCCCCTATTGGTAACGCTATTGGTAACGCTACTTGCCGATAGTGGAGGCCACCTATAAGTCTCTCTTTCTCTCTTTTTAACTCAGAACTCGTAGCTATTGCGACAAAATAACAATTACTGGATTACTCATATATGATGTGTTACAGGAAAATAAGTCATAAGTCGCAAAATTGTTGTTTTTCAAAGTGATTTATTTATAAGCTTTATTAGTAATAATCCACCCAAAGATATCAATAACTTTTTTTTTCAAAAATAAAGATATCAAACTTATAATAAAAAAAAACGCTACTTAGATGCCCTTGATGTTTACTACCGTTAAAATCGGCTTGATCTCATCTTTTCAAATATGATGATATCTCAAAATCCATTTTTTGCGACTTATGACTCATTTTCCTGAAACACCTCACAATTATTAGAACAACTATTTAAACTAAACTATTTGAGATTCAGGCAGTGAAACCTAGTTTAAAATAGGATGCTATCGGTAGGGTAGCATGTGTTCCTCCTTCACTGGAAAGCTTCTGCTTGTTGGTATGGAACAGTTCTGTTCTATTTGAGCTGCCTTGGGGGAGACATTGTACAGCAGACCCATCACCAGGCACTGCCTTTCTATTCTAGGGAGAGAAGATTGCATCTGTTCTCATGTCTGGAGTGTGATACTTATTTAAAAGAGGACTCTTCTCTCTCACACTCCTTCTTCCTCTCTCTCTCACCCCTTCTCTGTGTTACTGTCCCCCATTCTTTCTCTGTTACTTTCTCTCTCTGTGTTTCTCTTTGTGGAGCGTTTATCTCCCCGTGACGAGTATTACATATTCACAGAATGTGTTATCGATGGGAGGTAAAGGGTGGATGGGTTCTCGGGGATGGGTCAGATTTTCAGAAAATGTATAATTCACCTTCAATAATCCTCTCAAAAATCCCACATTTAAGACAAAAATGTGCCGCTCTCTCTCTCTTCCTTTCCATCTTTCACTCTCTCACTCCCACACCCCTTCTCTGTGTTACTGTCCCCCACTCGTTCTCTTTTACTTTTTCTTTCTCTTCGTCTTATTCCGCCTCCCTCTCTCCCCTCCTGTCCCTCTCTCTCTCCTTCTCTGTGTTACTGTCTCCCATTCTTTTTCTGTTACTTGCTCTCTCTGTCTGTCTCTCTTTGGCTTAGTCTGATTCCCTTGCTCCCTTCCTTTCCCTCTCTCTCTGCTTCTCTGTGTTACTGTCTCCCATTCTTTTTCTGTTACTTTCTCTCTCTCTGTTTCCCTTCGTCTTATTCTGCCTCCCTTTCTCCCTTCCCTTCCCTCTCTCACTCTCTTTCAAGCTCTCTCTCTCTCTCTCTCTTGTCTCCCAGTCACTCTTTCTCACATTCTCCCTCTTTTTTCTCTCTTCAAATCATTGAATAAACATACTTCGATTTGGTACGTTATAGCAGAGATTACAGCGTTAAGGGAAACCATGTGGGTCAGGTAGTCAGAAAATGTACAATTACCAGCTCTGCACATTTAGTGAATATTACTGAATTAGTTTGAAAAATGATGAATAGTAGGCATGGCTGAATATATTTTGGTATTGACTTGATACTAACAATCTGTTTGATTAGGTTGAAGAGTGTTTGAAACCTCATTTTTGTCTTAAAACAAATTATAAAAAGTTATTTGAAAGGATTGGTGAAGGGGAGTTGTACACTTTCTGACGACCTGACCCATCTACATGTATTCTTCGAATGCAAGCTGTATCATCGAATCAGATCATATTTTCAGAAAATGTACAATTCACCTTCACCGATCCTCTCAAATAACCCAAATTTAAGACAAAAATAAAGTTCAAAAAAAAGTTTAACCTAACCAAACAGATTGCTAGAATCAGTGCAATGCCAAATATACTCGAATTTACCTAGTATTGGCCAAATTGCAGCCTAATTTAGCAGAATTTACTAAATGTGTACAGCTGCCAATTGTACATTTTCTGAAGATCTGACCCATCAATTAAATGGATGCCAGACAGTGGACATGCGACGCCTATATGGAGGGAAATGCCAAATGTATAATAACATCTCCTCTACCGGTGCGAATACCAAGTGCTTCCCAGGTGTCCGCCTACATTATGAATCATGAGAAGTCCCTTTTATTTCTGCTGCTTACTAATTTGATCAGTTTGCTATCTGAAGTGGGTGGTGTGCAGAAGCCATCAGGACAGTTTATCTCCCCGTGACGAGTATTACATATTCACAGAATGTGTTATCGATGGGAGGTAAGGGGTGGATGGGTCAGATTTTCTGAAAATATACAATTCGCCTTCACCACTCCTCTCAGAAATCCCACATTTAAGACAAAAATGTGCTTCAAAATGCAGTTTAACATAACAGAACTGATACTTTAAATCAATGCAATACCAAATATACTCAGATATATCCGGTATTCATCATTTTTCAGCCTAATTTAGGAGAATTTCCTAAATGTGTAGAGCTGCCAATTGTACATTATCTGAAAATCCGACCCACATATTCACAGAATGTGTTATCGA
Source organism: Sthenelais limicola (assembly GCA_942159475.1). Taxonomy (NCBI): domain Eukaryota; kingdom Metazoa; phylum Annelida; class Polychaeta; order Phyllodocida; family Sigalionidae; genus Sthenelais; species Sthenelais limicola. Next base: position 142,954,740 of record OW804094.1, read on the forward strand.
TGGGAGGTAAAGGGTGGATGGGTTCTCGGGGATGGGTTAGATTTTCACAAAATGTACAATTCAACTTCGCCAATACTCTCAAATAAGCCACATTTCAGACCAAAGTAAAGTTCAAAATACAGTACAACCTAACCTAACAGATTGCTAGAATCAATGCAATACACCTAGTACTGACCAAGTTTCAGCCTAAATTTGCAGAATTTACTAAATGTGGAGAGATGTCAATTGTACATTTTCTGAAAATCTGACCCGGTTATAGGCATGGGACGGGTTGCCTAGAAATGTACTATTATAACCAGCTCAACGACCGCAGTAAATTCTGCTAAATTCGGATGAATAAATGATATGAATATTTTAGTATTGCGTTGATTCAGACAATCTGTTCGGTTGTGTTGAACTGTATTTTGAACCTAATGTTTGTCTCAAATTTGGACGTTTTTTCTAGAGGATTTTTGAAGGCGAATTGTACATGTTCTGGCGACTTTACCCATATGTATGTGATCCGTTTTATTTTAGGAAAATATGGATTTTGAGATATCACCATATTTGAAAAGAGGAGATCAAGCCGATTCCAATGATAGTAAACATTAGGACACCTAATATTTATTTCGATATTTTAAGTTTGATACTTTCATTTTTGAAAATAAAGTCTGCCATTTTTCTTGATGGGTAATTACCAGTAAAGTAACACAATATACCCCATATTGTCAAAACGCAAAGATATATTTGATACAATGCTCTGAAATTCTTTACATGGACTTATATGACTATAACTGTTTTCTGAGACACATCACATTATGCTGTTTGCCTAGGCTCGGTGTTTGTGATACTTGAGTGATTAATGCATTGAGAGACAAATATGTTGTAGTTAATGGTTTTAATCAGGCTTAGATATTCTACAACAGTAATATGCACAGTTGAAGTCCTGAAGATATTATCATTGATTATCAATACTAAGAATACTTGACATGAAATACTTATAGTAAAATGGCATGATAATGGCATTATTACACATTATATTTGCATGTTAAAAAGTAAATTTAACTTGTTTAGCCTATAGTTTAGCTCGAGGAGGCTTGATTCACCACAATTTGTAGGCCTAAGTTACGCGGTCGGGACGACGTCATCTGGCCTATGCTGCGCCAGTGAGATTGCGTCTTTGGCCGAACGACACACGTGAACACTTCGGATCAACCAAACTGCACCCCCAAACTGCACCTTTCTAACTGCTCACGTGTGTAATAAATATTAGAATCATTCCACCTCTTTTATTTCTATCTAAGAGACTGAAGTATGTATCGTAGAAACAGTAATTTCTGTGTATCAACTCAATTATGTTTGGTTGTGAATAAAAGCTGGATATTTTCCCTTGCATTCCAATGTATCCAGTAATGTATGCAGTTCTTGCACATAGTTTACCATTGCTTTTGCGAGTAGGCTTCAAACCTGGTACTGAAACCAGTGTTGAATTATATTGAATTCTGTTTATTTCAACTTTAATCAAAATTTGAGACCTTAAGGCTTCTTTCAACCTGACCTTGGTCAGTGAATCATTTTGCAGTAGGCCCAGGGTTGGCTAACCCTAAACCCACCAGGCTGCTTCCCCATATATATCAGTCGGCCCAAATTGCAGGAAATTGGGTAGAAGTTCAAAGGCCTTGATATTAGGGAAGACCAGAGGCAGGTCAAACCCTGATTGAGTGCCCGGATCTAGGTCAGAGCTTCGGACGTTTTTCGGTAATCACACGTGTTGATTTGCATTTTGTTTGTACAAATCTATTTATTCAGGAAATTTTAACATAATTATGCACTTGTCAATTGCAACCCCCACCCCTATCCCCAGGGATGTGGGGGAATGTCCTTGGCCTTTGGGGATAGTTGATGAAATCCCCGACCCCCAGGGCAAGAAATTCTTGTAAATGCCCCACCCCCTGGGGCACATTTTTCAGGCAGGACATAAATACTAACTTTTTTAAGCATGTACTTCATTTTATAATGGTTTTGCTTGAATCAAATTTGCTTTTAAAAAAGTACATTCTTACAATATAATCAATCGCACTGTCAGTTCAGCATCAGACACACATTTAACACTGGACAGTTCATAATATTAGGTCTTCCCTAGACCAAAATAAAAATTGTGAGGACATTAATATAGAATAACGATATCATTATCATTATTTTATACCCCTCATACGAAAACGGACAGTAACATTTACTCATCAAAAGTACACTACGTTAAAAAGCTCATGTGTCCAATTGGAAACTTGCTATTTTCAGGCACGAAATTCGCTCTTTCACAGGGACATTCTTTTATTCCGAATTATTTCAGGAATTGATTACAATAATATATCTGGTTTCTAGCTCAGAGGGACTTTGGAGAGTCACTCATAATCTCTTCTCGTACCACAGCTTGAGTATTTAGAAGAGAAATATTTCTCTGTGACTTCATTCATTTATTTGCCCTTGGGAGGATTAAAGGATGTCCAGAAGAGATGGACTTTGGCCTTGCTCAACCAGGGTCATTCCTATCTCTCTCAGTTCTTTCTCTCTTCCTTTGAGGTATTTGCTCCTTGGTATCCATCTTAGGGCTCTTTTGGCTATGGTAGACGGGTCAGATTTTCATAAAATGTACAATTCGCATTCACCAATCTTTTCACATAATCCAAATTTAAGACGAAAATCAGGTTCACAATATAGTTCAATACAGATTTATTGAATGAATACAGTACAGAATACACTCAGATATACCTAGTATTTATTTTGCCTTCACCAATCCTCTCAAATAATCCCAATTTAAGAAGAAAATTAGGTTCAAAATACAGTTCAACATAACCAGACGGATTTATTGAATGAATACAATACAGAATACACTCAGATATACTTAGTAGTCATCAATTCTCACTCTAATTTAGCAGAATCTGAGAGATGTGTAGAACTGTAGATTGTGCATTTTCTGGAAATCTGACCCCGATGCTCCAGCCGTCTATGACGTCACTGTTGCAGCCGTTATATATACAGGTGAACGAACTCTCTGGTGTATAATAGTAGTGTCTAGCCAGAATATTTCACATTTCTCTTTTTCTTTTTTTCATTAAAGTCTTATTTCTGTTGTGCAAAGTCACGCATTATCCATCATGAATATTCTCAAGCGTTGCCCTTCATACAATTATAGTATTTATATAACTTGTCGATTTGAATTAGTCTTTGAGTTTTCATCTATAAATTATATATATAATAGGGATTTGTACAAGAGAATAGTTTAATAAGTCGCAAAAATGGATTTTGTGATATTATCATAGTTGACACGATGAGACCAAGGGGATTCCAATGAATATAAACATTAAGGGCATCTAATAGGTATTTCTATATTTTAAGTTTGATATTCTTATTTCTGAAAAAAATGTTTTCAATATTTTTGGGTGGACAATTATCATTAAAGTAGCTAAATATACTCTATGGGATGGCTCTATAAATGCATGACAATATTTGATACACTGTCTTGCAATTTGGTACATGTATTCATACCTCATCCAGCATCAGTCATACCAAAAATAAGAACATTCCTATAAATAAATCCTGGGAATATATCACTTTGAAAAATATCAATTTTGCGACTTATGACTCATTTTCCTAAAACACATCACATATTTGATCTATGATAATTGATGTCTTGATATCTTATATGACTTGACTATTATTGATACTTGTATTTTCAACAATGGGAACGCATGAGAACAATCATATCAGCTGGTTATGCGATCATGCTTTTGCTAGTCTTTTCTTGATGGGCGAGACCGACGCCAATCCTCTCAAATAGCCCAAATTTAAGACAAAAATGAGGTTCAAAATACAGTTCAGTATAACCGAGCAGATGGTATGAATCAACGCTATATCAAATAATAATAATAATAATAAAATTCTTTTATTGTATGTATTAATGGATACCGAATACAGTAGAACCACGCATAAATACCACCTCTTTATAGAGACCACCCCTCTATAAAGACCAGTTTCTCTCAGTCTCGAATTGCTTTCCTCTATTTTTTTTTATTAGATTAGCCCCGCTATAGAGACCACCTCGCTATGAGACCACACCTCGTTCAGTCCCAAGGGAGGTCTCAATAGAGAGGTTCCACTGTATCAATTATGTAAACCTATTTTAACCAAGTTTACTGAATGTGTAGCGCTGCCAATTGTACATTTTCTCACGACTTCACACTTCCGATATCCTTTTGCCTCAAATATATATGTCAGATTTTCAGAAAATGTACAATTGTCAGCTCTACATGTTTAGTAAATTCTGCTAAATTAAGACTGAAAAATGGTCAAAACTAGGTATATCTGAGTATATTTGGTATTGAGTTGATTTAAAGGATATGTTTGGTTGTGTCAAACTGAATTTTGAACATCATTATTGTCTTAAATTTGTGTTATTTGAAAGGATTGCTGAAGACAAATTGTACGTTTTCGGAAAATCTGACCCATATATGGCCCGGATGGTCTGACTTTGTGATTTGAATGGTTAATATGTAGTACACACATATTCTCTGACCACTGACTACTATATCCTAAATGTATTACACATCAAGGCAGGCTTCAGAAGTGGAGGTCTCTCATGGGGAGGAGGCTGTGGAAGAGGATGGATGATGTTATTTGTACCACTGTATCTTGATCAAGTCTTCGGAAAATGCACAATTCACCTTCACCAATCCTCTCAAATAACCCAAATTTAAGACGAAAATCAGGTTCAAAATTCAGTTCAACATAACAAGACAGATTTATTGATTGGATACAATACAGAATACATTCAGATATATTCAGTATTTATCCTTTTTCACTCTAATTTAGCAGAATTCGAGAGAAATCTGAGAATCTCAGCCATCTTGATTTAAACCAATCTATGCGTGAAGTGGATGCCTAGTAAAGGGAAGGCTCACTTCTTCGTCCTTATCAATGCTATGAGAATAAATAACCATTAGGTACATGCACTCCAATGCTTTAAGATTGAAACATTGATAAACCCTTCAGAGTTTATTTAGATTCAATCAGTAAGTGCAATTTCTTTAATTTCATGGATTACAATTCAATACTAGAACAAGAAATAGTTAACAGTGATCAGTTTACATTTATTTCTTTATTTCCGGTTCATGTAGAAGATTGCGTTTCCAAGGGAAACGGAGATTGATGTCAGTTAAATGTAAAGTTCGAGAGGGAGGGATAGTAGGAGGGAGAGGAAGTGGAGACAGAAAACATGAAATCCCTATCCCATATATGACTGGTCATTCCATGTGATTCTGTTGGTCCCTTTAACACCTTTGCATATAAGGCATCTTATTTCGCAACTTGCCACTTTAATTCACACATGGTCTACCCTTTAATTCACACCTAAACGCCATCCCCTCCCCCTCCCAGCCATTACCAGCATGATTCTGATCCCATCTGCTGATATCAGAATCAACAGATTCTTCACACTGATATCCAGGATGGGAGGAGCCAAGATGCTATCAATGATTGACAGATCTCACTCCAATCCATTTAGATTGATGATAACATCAATCTAAAAATCTCTGATTCTTTTTGCAAATGGTCTAAAGAAACTTTAGTATGTTGTACTATATGTATAAATGGCCAATCAAATGCTAATTGAAAAAGCGATAAGTCTCTAATCTTTTTCTACCCATCTGAAAGTTATCTGACTTGAATTTTTAAAGGATTTAGTCTCATTCGTTGAGGTCTCTAAAATAAAAAAAAATCATCAAAATTCGAGACCAAGCTCAATAGGGGTTGCTTCTCTCCCATCTTCCTTACTTCTCTCTCCTCCTCTTCTGAGTTCCTTTCTCTCTTTCCCCCTTTCTTTCTCTCTCTCTCTTTCTTTCTCTCCCGCCTCTCCCTTATCTCCAGTCCCTTCTCCTTGTTATCTCTCCCCCCTTTCTTTCTCTCTCCCTTTCTTTCTCTCTCTCCCTTTCTTTCTCTCTCTCCCCTTCTTTCTCTCTCTCCCTTTCTTTCTCTCTCTCCCTTTCTTTCTCTCTCCCTTTCTTTCTCTCTCTCCCTTTCTTTCTCTCTCTCCCTTTCTTTCTCTCTCTCCCTTTCTTTCTCTCTCTCCCGCCTCTCCCTTACCTCCAGTCCCTTCCCCTTGTTCTCTCTGCCTCTGTTTCTCTTTCCTTCTCTCTAAGGATGAAATTGCCATAAAATGTACAATTCCCCTTCCCCAATTTTTTCAAATAATCGAAATTTAATACGAAAATCAAGTTCAAAATAGAGTTCAACATAACCAGACAGATTTATTGAATGAATACAATACAGAATACACTCAAATATACCTAGTGTTTAATAATTCTCACTCTAATTTAAACGAATTTGGTCGATGTGTAGAACTGTAGATTGTGCATTGTCTGAAAATCAGACCCTTTGCAGATATAACAAAGGACTTCAAGAAATCCTACTTAAGCCTTAAAGCCTAAATCCTTTCCTCTGATTCTCGCCGGCACCAAATCTAATTTTCACCCCAATATTCAAGTGGTATAATTTGTGCTTTCCGGTGACCTTTCTGTCAGAGGGCCTTTGTTAAATCACGTTTTACTTAAAGCCCTTTGGGCTGGGAATCGCCCTTCGTCCATCTCCTACCTTCATGTCTACCGGCTCCCTCTCTTTAGCACCGGAAGTGACGAAAGAGGCGAGCGTCACTTCCGTTCTAGCTGTCTGCAGACCTGCTTTGAGGCGTAGCGTGCGACTTGCATGATGTCCGTAATCTAATATATCATCTATGGAATAAAAAGCCACCACCTCGGAGCAATGGTCGTCGCCCACTGCTCCCAACTTCTATCTGTTTGATGGTTGGCTTTGAATACTAGAAGGATCAGACTTTGAGAAAATGTACAATTGGCAGCTATACACATTTAGTAAATACTAATAAATCAGGCTGTAATTTGGTCAATACTAGATAAATTCGAGTATATTCGGCATTGCATTGATTATAGCAATCGGTTTGGTTAGGTTGAACTGTATTTTGAACTTTATTTTCGTCTGAAATTAGGGTTATTTGAGAAGATTGGTGAAGATAAATTGTGCATTTTCTGAAAATCTGACTCAGAAAGGTCCATGTGTGTGTGTGTTTATTCCATCTCGTTTATTCAGTTTTTTATTCAGTTCAGTGCCACGCGCTCGAAACTATAGGAGATATATTTGCTACTTCAATGGACAGGCTATTGGAACGAAAAGTACAATTTAACGTTACAATAAAAATCGAAAGAATCAAGGAATTTGTTAACGTTGGCTTGAGAAAGAACATGGTGAAAAAAACCTCAATAAAATCAATAAGTCTCTGGATTAGTTTTGATTTCAGGGACCACTGAAATTTACTACTGTTAACTATAGGAGTATGGGGAAAGGGGTATTTTCTCAGCATGATAGACGGTTGAATCAGGCATTTTCTTTTAAAATGCCTAAATGTACAGTCAACTATAGTAAATTTCAATGGTCCCTAAAAGAATAAAATAACATGGTGACATCCTGTTATTTTGGCTTTTTGTATTAACCCAACCATATCCTTTCCTCAGACAAAATTTGAATAATATATCGTGACTTTGCACGTGGGTCAGATTTTCAGAAAATGCAATTGGGAGCTCTACACATTTAGGAAATTCTGTTAAAATAGGCTGAAAAATGAAGAATATTGGGTATATCTGAGTATATTTGGTTTTGCATCGATTTTTTGTATCAGTTTTGTTATGTTAACTGCATTTGGAATCTCATTGTTATCTTAAATCTGGGTTATTTGAGAGGAATGGTAACGATGAATTGTACATTTTCTGATGGTCTGACCCATATATATATCGTGATGCATTAGTTCTTTGAACTCCCGCCTGCAGCAGTGCATGTGACGCTGGTATTTACCTTTAACTCAATGGAACACCAAGGCGTCCATTATTTTAATTGTTAAAAGCACTTGACTCTTGTTGTTGGGTGAGGTCGCCAGAAAATGTACAATGCACCTTCACCAATCCTCTCAAATAACCCAAATTTCAGACGAAAATAAAGTTCAAAATACAGTTCAACCTAACAGACCATGCTAGAATCAATGCAATGCCAAATATACTCGAATTTACCTAGTATTGGCCAAGTTGCAGCCTAATTTAGCAGAATTTACTAAATGTGTACATCTGCCAATTGTACATTTTCTGAAAATCTGACCCTGTTGCGTGTCAATGCGAGGGACTGTGTAAGTGGGCCTATACATTGCCCTGCATCTCTAACCCACCGCTAAAACATTTAAGTTGTTGTACAGAGCCTTTGGGAGAGATTCCCTCTAGAGCAGTGGTGCTGTTGTACATGTCCTAGCCAATGTACTTAAAGTCGCAATTCCAGATAATATCTTACCAAAAATGTACAATTCGCTTTCACCAATCCTCTCCAATAACCCACATTTAAGAGAGAAATTAGCTTCAAAACGCAGCTTAACATAACAGAACTGATACTATAAATCAATGCGATACCAAATTTAGTCAGACGCACCCAGTATTCTTCATTTTTTAGCCTAATTTAGAAGAATTTCCTGTAGAGCTGCCAATTGTGCATTTTCTGAAAATCTGACCCTTATATAAGATTATATATTATATATGAAATGGAAATCACTAAGTATCATTATACAAAGAAAAAGGTGTTTGGGCTTGTTCATGTCAGGGTTGCCGATTGTACATTTTCTCGGGTCCTGACCCCTTTATCAAATGTAGGATTGAACGTGTGATTACATACTGAACCCCATCATTACTGCACTGAGCTGTGCTCACCCAGAGTGGCAATAGAGTATATGGAATAATTGCATTAAAGTATGGCTGAGGAGCCCTTACACTCCTCCACCTCACTTTCACTCATGCTCCACCATCTACATGGGTTAGTTTTCAAAAAATGTACAATTTCCCTTCACCAATCTTCTCAAATAACCCAAATTTAAGACGAAAATACAGTTCAACATAAGCAGACAGATTTATTGAATGAATAAAATACAGAATACACTCAGATATACCTAGTATTTATCACTTTTCACTCTACTTTAATAGCAGAATGTGTAGAACTGTAGATTGTGCATTTTCTGAAAATCTGACCCATGTACTGTCTTGCCATGCTAAAACTCTCTGCTGTCCAACACTAAAGGGTCAGATTTTTCAGAAAATGTAGAATTCGCCAATCTTCTGAAATAACCCAAATTTCAGACGGAAATAAAGTTCAAAATACAGTTCAACCATATCAAACAGATTGCTAGAATCAATGCAATGCCAAATATACTCGAATTTACCTAGTATTGACCAAATTGCAGCCTAATTTAGCAGAGTGTACAGCTGCCAATTGTGCATTTTCTGAAGGTCTGACACTATAGAAGCCTGCTCCAGGAAGTCTATACGAGTTCTGCCTATGGGACTGATGGGGAGGATTTATTACTTGGGTGGTTCGACTATGATGCATTCATCCTCAATACTCAGGCTAGATTCAGATACGGGTCGGTGGAGGGGGACATGGGGTGACAGCATTGTGATCGCTCTTAACGTCTTGCTCCCACACACTGATGTGCTTCGTGGGTCAGATTTTCAGAAAATGTACAAATCACCTTCACCAATCCTCTCAAATAACCCACATTTAAGACAAAAATGAGCTTCAAAATGCAGTTTAACTTAACAGAACTGATGCCTTAAATCAATGCAATCCCAAATATACTCTGATATACCCGGGATTCGTGATTTTTCAGCCAAATTAGGAGAGCTTCCTTAATGTGTACAGCTGCCAGTTGTATATTTTTTGAAAATCTGACCCACCACACAGTGGGTAGACACCAGGGATGTGCTTCATAACAAATGCTTCACCGTCCCTTGCTGTGATAGTTTTCTCTGCAGGAATTGCACAGAATTGCTTTGCGTATATTGTTACGGTTTTGCTTGTTGCCAAATCGGGGTCGTTCATTAATTCGTTGGAGGCAATTTGTCCCTATCACACTAAACGCCGATTTTGTAATTTTATGATTAAAATCTGGAAATAGTCCTCCAAAAGCCTCCTAAGCTTTATTTTTCCTTATTTCTAACATTTCTATTTCTAAAGAGATGAGATCAGGGAGACTCCAGCTATGTTAAACACTAAGATATCTAATAAGTACTTCTATATCGTTTTATGTTTGAAATAATAGTGATATTTCTGTGCAGACAATGACCAGTAAAGCGGTGAAGTATATTCCCTTTGAAATGCATATAATATCTATTCAGTACAGTCCAGCAAGTTTCGAAGTTCTAATGTTATCAACAGTGAAAAAGCCTAATACAGAAGTCTAATACAAAATTATTCTACATATTAGGGAGTTTCAGCAAGTGTAACCTATACGTTAACGTAAATGTATCGTATCTATGATATGTGGACATATGTTCAAACAAAAAAAGAGGTTCAGCAAATCATGGCGTAAATAACTTAACGTAAATATATAACAAAATATTTCATCTCACAATTTATTTTCTATGCATAAAAATGTCACATAAGATACGGATACGATTATGTGATTGAGATTGAGAACCTCCCTATATTTAAAACAATATTTTGTTTTGCCTCTTGTCCATAGCCTTTCTGAGGTCCTAGCTCAGAAGCGCGTCACATCTTTGCCAATACAGTTTGATAAATAACGAATTGAACAACAACACCATCCTGCATTTTCCCCCTCACCGCCATCGTGAAATATGGAGCAATATAAGGCAATGTTTGGCCCTACATGTCCGATATGGAGGCCTGGGTGGACATGGAGGAGAGTGATATGGACAAGGTACGAAGGCAATCTCGGACTTTGAAAAACATCAATTTTGCGACTAGTGACTCGTGACACATGGTCCCTTTAAGTGAACTCGGAGAGGAGCATTTCTGCAGGGTATTAGTGAATTAAGACCAATAGAGGATTTGCATGTCCATTATCTTGAATCCTGATTTCCATAGAATTATGGGAGTTGTGTGTCAGTTTATAAAATATAGAAAACATGTTCAGCATGGAATATTAAACAGTGATCCTATGTCAATAGCCATGTGATATCAATAAGAATAGACGTAATCTTTCCTATCATACATTTGGTTGTTATAGGTCAGATAGATTGTATACAGACGTGATGTGATATATTCTAGCACTATGTTTAATTATTAGATTTCATTTGACTTTTACTTACTTGATAATGTTGTACTCAATGTATGGAAATATGTGTGACCTGAATAAAATATTTTCAAAAAAAAATCAAATCAAATCATTTACACAAGCTATGATATTGATGAAAAGATCCTTGCATTTCTTCGATAGATATGCTGTAAAATATGTGTATGTTTGATTTGAACCTAATCCATCCCAGCATGCACTGTAATAGACATGCGCAGTGAGACATGTCAATGCAAAATCCCATATTGTACATTCCCAGGCCACCCAACCACAAGGACAAAAGCAAAACGAAAAAAAACTATTTTTCATTTTATTTCTTTTAATGGTAAATTAATGAGGAAAAGAATCATTTCAAAGGCATAAAACATGGCATCTCTATTGATAAAGACCTTCACATAGGAAATAATCAACAGCAGTTGGGATTAATATACAAAATTAAACCAGCAAACGAATGGAAATTCTAGATTTGCACCTGGTACCACCATGCCCTTCATTCAACACATACAGCGACTCCTTTCGATTATATTTTTAGGATCAATCAAAGAAAAAGACATTTCTATGCTGCTCCCAAGGCCACACTTTTTCTTTACTTTACTCCAGGGTGTCTAAGCCACATATCTATCTGGCTCTGAATTCCCTCGTGGAGAAAAATCAATTAACTTGCTCTCCCTCCCTCCTCCTCGCATACGAGAGTCACTCGAGTTATAAAGCTCAGCTCTGTATGAGTCTTTCTTTCCCCTTATATCAGGGCGTATACCACCACTAGTGACACCCTGGATATGAGGAGCAATTGTATGCACTACTAATACCCAGACTGGTGGTGGTGGCGGTGCTACTGCCACCACTTTTCCACCATCACCACCACCACTGCTGCCACCACTCTACCGCCAGTAACACCAACCGGAAGTGGTTTCGTGTACGCATGCGCACTGTAATGTATGGTCTGCCTCTTGCCCTAGGTCATTATACGGGCCCTTTGTGTATATATATTGAATATATATGTGTAATTCCTTTGGGTGGGGTGACCAATTTGCGTTTTATTTGGAGTGAGAGAGGTTGAGGGGTGTGAAGCGAGTTTGAAACTGTAGACAGCTATAGATTCATAGCTTTCCCAGCTAACCAGTCTAGGCTCAGAGCTGAGAGCGTCCCTCAAAACTAAGGGAAAGACTCTTGCTCAAAACCGTCATTATAATCCTTTTAGGACGCCTAGTACAGTAGACTTCTGTATTAGTCTTTTTCACTGTGAAACTTTTATATGGGATAAACAGATATATTTGTAATATAGCTAACTGTGTATGCAGGATTGGAACACATTTTTTTTTTTTTTTATTACTATTACGGCCACACATTTACACAAATATAATAAAGATGCACATCAACATTTTATGCATTGCTATAAGTTGTAGAGTTGCAGAGAGTTGCATTTGCCTTGTGTTAAAGACAAATGAGTCACAAGTCACGCAATTGGTACTTTTCAAAGTGTTTTAATCACAAGATCTCTTTGTAGGAATGTCTTTATCTTGATTGGCCTTCCTAGTCTTCACCACTTTACTGGTCATTGTCTGCACAGAAATATCACTATTATTTCAAACATAAAAAGATATAGAAGTACTTATCTTAGTGTTTAACATCGTTGGAGTCTGCCTGATCTCATCTCTTTAGCTATGATGGTTTCTTAAATTCTATTTCCTTGCCACTCATGACTTATTTTTCTGTGACACATCACAAATAGGAACCCTTGGTAGCCAAATTATACAATTCTCAAAACCTCAAGTTTTGAAACATCTCAAGCGATGTTCTGAGCGATTATAACACCTTGAGCGATATTCCAAGCAACTCATGAAACATACAGAAGTACTTATTTGATATCCTAAATTTCACATCGCTGGAATCCTGCTGATCTCATCTTTTAGGATCACGCAGGTCAGGAATTGACCAAACATATCCGCTCTACCCCCTTTCCACCCCCGTCTGGATAGTAAGGGCCTAGTCCACCAAGCCGATTCTCATCCGATTTCGCGCCGCAGAGGACACTTTTGTACTAAATTCTGTGGGAATCGCATGAAAATCGGCTGAGTGGACTAGGCCCTGAAGCAACGATTCTATAGTGATCGTTGGTAGATGCGTTTATAGGGTCAAGTTGTCAGAAAATGTACAATTCACCTTCACCAATCTCCTCAAATAACCCAAATTTCAGACAAAAATAAAGTTCAAAATACAGTTCAACCTAACCAAACAGATTGCTAGAATCAATGCAATGCCAAATATACTCGAATTTACCTAGTATTTACCAAATTGCAGTCTAATTTAGCAGAATTAACTAAATGTGTACAGCTGCCAATTGTACATTTTCTGAAAATCTCACCCTATAATGCATTCGTATAGCCTTATATATCTGACATCACCCAGCAGAGAAAGGGAGGTGGGAAACTCTACACTATGAAGCAAAGCACCTGGGTGTAATATACAATATGTTATTATATAGGGGTGAAGTATAGCTACTGCTGCACATGGTATACCACTTATCATAGCCATAGCTCAAGGGAGGAGGTGTTCTGCTTGTTATCCAGCCAGCCTCCATTAAATAGGAAACCCAACGGCAGGCCAGAGTCATAATGGAGTGCTTCTGCAGGGGCTGGAACAATTAGTTTGGGCAGCTACAACTCCCCTGTTACTGATGTATTGTTTATGTCTCTGGGAATCATACATGGGTCAGATTTTCAGAAAATGTACAATTGGCAGCTGTACACATTTAACAAATTCTTCAAAATTAGGTTGCAATTTGGTCAATACTAGGTAAATTCGAGAATATTCAGCATTACATTGATTCTAGCAATCTTTTTGGTTGGGTTGAACTGTATTTTGAACTTTATTTTCGTCTAAAATTTGGGTTATTTGAGAAGATTGGTGAAGCTGAATTGTACATTTTCAGAAAATCTGACCCATATGTCTCTGGTATCATACATGGATCAGATTTTCAGAAAATGTACAATTAGCCTTCACCAATCCTCTAAAACAACCCACATTTAAGACCAAAATTTAACTTCAAAATGCAGTTTAACATAAGAGAACTGATACTTTAAATCGATGCGATACTAAATATACTCAGATATACCCTGTATTCTACATTTTTCAGCCTAATTCAGGAGAATTGCCTAAATGTGTAGAGCTGCCAAGTGTACATTTTCTGAAGATCTGACCCATATGTGCTGTGCTGGGTTGTGGCAGGCTCTGTTTTATTGCTGTGTGTTATCCTTTTTCCTGAATATCTGGAGCTTTAAGGGTGGTCTCCACTGGCTGCCGTAAGCTCTGCAATAAGGTCTGCGGTAAGCCTTGCGATGGTGCTGTGTTGTTGAGGAGGGGAGAGGTCCTGCCCACATGGTTCACTGGCCATGTAGGCAGGACCTCGCCACTCCTCTCCACCTACAGAACCAGCAAAAACCATCGCAAGGCTTACTGCAGAGCTTACCGCAGAGCTTACCAGTGGAGACCACCCTTTATTGTGAAATTAAAGTCACTAGTGCCCCTTGTATATCTCTGTATCAGCTTATACTTGGTCCAAAAGCAAGATTATTTAGGATAGAAACCCTTTTATATGTATGAATGTAAACATAAGTTGAGCGCACAGATCTTTGAACTACCATACAGAAGCCAGCGTAATAGGAACACACAGTGAGTAGTATATGGAAATGTGGCCTGTGCACGCGATATGATTTAGATTAGATTTAGAAATATTTTATTCAGGACAATAAACATTTGTATACATAGGTACATATATTTTCAGAGTAGCCTGAATTACAATACGTTTACTGATAAGTAGAAAGAAAGTTAATAATGTGAATAAGTTTTAGTTTACCTCGATACAAAAACAGTGTGTAAGCTTTCACAATATAATAAGAATTATAGATAATATTAAAAGTTTGTTACAATCCAGTCCATCAAGATACTATGATAGTATATCTGAGGTTATAGATGTGTATAAAATATTTCCACCACCCATGTTACAAGAAACTGAATCAAAGTTCGCAAGAAGGATATTTTTCAAATGTTTCTTCCACAAGATCTCTTTGTAGAGATGTTTTGATTTTTGGAGTGTTTAGTGCTATTGGTCAAATCAGTATATATATGTACAAACTTTCAAGCACACATGTTTATTATGCGCATTCCATTTGAGAGGTGCAATAAGTGGGGTGTAAACGCAGAGACATTACATATATGGGTCAGATTTTCATAAAATGTACAATTCACCTTCACCAATCCTCTCAAATAACCCAAATTTTAGACGAAAATAAAGTTCAAAATACAGTTCAACCTAACCAAACAGATTGCCAGAATCAATGCAATGTCAAATATACTCGAATTTGCCTAGTATTGACTAAATTGGAGCCTAATTTAGCAGAATTTACTAAATGTGTACAGCTGCCAATTGTACATTTTCTGAAAATCTGACCGATATACAGAGAATGGACTTAAAATGTCTCTGCGTTTCTACATTTCGAGAAAGGAAACGGAAATTAATCCAACAAAAACATGCATTTAGTTTTAGCTCTGCTTCCAGATAAGGCCAAAACAAATAGTGTCCAATTCATACAGCTGAGAACTAGGTACGGGGATGGTAACTTTCTTCTTCTTAAAATTTTGTTATTGATAACAATATTTAAGAGAAAAGAGAAATCTACCGGTTTTTATTAGATTTTTGGTAAAAGAACCACACACAACAATTAATAGGCACGGTGAAACAAATTTTTTGTGGAGTAGGATTTTTAAGTTAGGAAGTAGGGTACATCTGAAACACACCTATTATTTCTTGGCCTAATCATGAAATATGACAAGCTGCTATGGAACCCCTGGTTAGAAATCTACACCTAAGTGATAATATATATGGGTCAGGACGTCCAAAAATGTACAATCGGCAGCTCTACACATTTATTCAATTCTTCTAAATTAGGCTGAAAAATGATAAAGACTAGGAACACCTGAGTGGATTTGGTATTTCATTGATTAAAGAAACCCGTTCGGTTAAGTTGAACTGTGTTTCGACCCGATTAAATTTCGGTTATTTGAGGGGTGAAGCCGCCAGAAAATGTACAATTCCCCGTCACCAATCCTCTCAAATAATCCAAATTTCAGACGAAAATGAAGTTCAAAACACAGTTCAACCTAGCCAAACAGATTGCTAGAATCAATGCAATGCCAAATATTCTCGAATTTACCTAGTATTGACCAAATTGCAGCCTAATGTAGCAGAATTTACCAAATGTGTACAGCTGCCAATTGTACATTTTCTGAAAATCTGACCCTAAGAGGATCGGTAAAGGCGAACTGTACATTTTCAGGCGACCTCACGTGATGGATATGCGTTCATATTTCAATATCAATTGCCTTGTAAAAGTCACCTGTATGATTGAATGGCTTAGCCTGTATTTGAAGGTCAATCCAGCTCTCTGCCAAATTAGGTCAAGGTCATTTAAAGCAGTTCATTCCTTGTCAGGTCAGCTTATCCCCTAGCGGTGGAAACACGCAGTACAGGATGGGATAGAAAACATGATGTATAGGGGAGTTGCATAGCCGCCATTTTGAATCTTGATTCGCATGGAATTATGGGAGTAATGGTACAGTATAAAATCTATAGAAAACATGTTATCTTCAGCATGGAATATTCATCAATGATCTAAAGTCAATGTCCATGTGTTTTACATGTTTCCATAGCACAAGCCTCCATCTTTCCCATCATGCATTTGGTTTTTATAGATCATTTATAAAGGCTATCATATTGGTGAAAACAATCTTGCAATTTTCGATAAAAATGTTGCTAAATATTTGTATGTCAGATTTAAACTGAATCCATCCCAGCATGCACTGCAACAGACATGCGCAGTGAGACATGCAACTCCCCTATTCCAGAAAAATGAGTCACAAGTCGCAAAATTGATATGTTTTATAGTGTTTTATTCACATGATATCTTTGTAGGAATGTTCTCATTTTTTTGGTATCTAGCGCTGTTTAGTCGTATAAATAAATGTACCATATTTTAAGCCAGTCTATTAAATATGTCCTTGCTGTTTCTAAGGTCATTCTATAGAGTATATGTTAGATAGTTTACTAGTATTGTCAACCCGAAAATACTGTAAACTTTTTGTCAAACATATTTGTTAAAATCAAATAATAGAAATACTTCCTAAAGTTGGTATTTCCTAATTGTTAGCATCGTTGGATTCCACTTAATCCCATCTTTTCAAATAGGATGGTATCTCAAAATCTTGTTTTTTAACTTGTGACTCATCTTTCTGTAACACATACATATGAAGACACCATAGGATGACTTCAGTGATTTGGTACATGGGTCAGATTTTCAGAAAATGTACAATTGGCAGCTCTACACATTTAGGAAATTATCCTAAATTAGGCTGTAAAATGGTGAACACCGGGTATATCTGAGTATATTTGGTATCGCATTGATTTAAAGTATCAGTTCTGTTATGTTAAACAGCATTTTGAAGCTCATTTTTGTCTTAAATGTGGGTTATGTGAAAAGATTGGTGAAGGTGAATAGTACATTTTCTGAAAATCTGACCCACGTGCCAGTATCACCCCAAACATGAAGACATTTCTTTTGTGTATAGTAATACTTCCATTTCCTCATTATTCATTTACATCATGACAGGAAAAAACACATTTTTCGAAACCTTCCGTGTAGACACAGTTCTTCCAAGTTTTCCCTGGATAATCTTGTTTAATTATAAAATTTCATCAGTCTGTATCAATATTTATCGTTTTGATTTGTCTATATGGGTGAAATCGCCAGAAAATGTACAATTCGCCTTCACCAATCCTCTCAAATAACCCAAATTTAAGACTAAAATGAGGTTCAAAATCCAGTTCAGCACAACCAAACAGATTGTTTGAATGAAGGCAATATCAAATATTCTCCTATATACCAATTATTGGCCATTTTCCAGCCTACTTTAGCCGAACTTACTAAATGTGTAGATCTGCCGATTGTACATTTTCCTAAGATCTAACCCATAAAGAGATCTTGTTAACAAAACACTAAAAAATATCAAATTTCTGACTTGTCGCTCTATGAAGCTAATGGGTCAGATTTTCAGAAAATGTACAATTGGCAGCTGTACATATTTAGTAAATTCTGCTATATTAGGCTGCAATTTGGTCAATACTAGGTAATTTCAAGTATATTCGGCATTGCATTGATTCTACCAAAATGTTTGGTTAGGTTGAACTGTATTTTGAACTTTATTTTCGTCTGAAATTTGGGTTATTTGAGAAGATGGGCGGAGTTGAATTGTACATTTTCTGAAAACTTGACCCTAATGCTGAGGGTGGGTAATTGCTGACACCTATAGGATACTGACCCTACTACTTACCACTCAGTCACTTCCTCTTCCGCTTCCTCTTCCTCCTGCACCCTCTCTCTCGTCCACTTCTCTGCTGACCACTACATGGGGCAGTCACGCTCTCCTGTCTTTTTTTTAAATAATTTTATTGGCCTTAAATTTAACATCACTGATCTTAAAGAGTTAGAAAATATGCATGACTAACAAATGTAGTTTTCTTTTGTGCGCTGCCAAGAAATCCAAATCATGATTTTAATTACTTTTTCAGCCAAGCAGATCTTTATCAGACTCCACTGCTACCATATATGATAAATAATAGCTTCATTCTAAACTATGTGGCCTTATGGGCCTGGCTGGCGACAAGCTTTGTTAAAACAAGTCACCAAGTGATCGTACATTTCAACCTACATGTTCACTTTGTTTACAATAGATCATGAATCGACTACTATAATACACATTACATAATAGCAAATCTCCCATCAAGACATTTGTTTCACCAATAGATATTGTCACCGCATTTTACTATTTTAAGAACATGACTTTTAAAAGAATTCAATGTCGGACAAATTCCCAACTTAAGCTTTTCTTTGACCCCGCCCACCCACTTCTTTTCTCTTCAACCCCTCTCTTCCCTCTCTACACCTTATATAATCCTTTTATTAATGAATTTATATTTCTATAATTAAAATTTGATTAATCTGATTAATTGGGTCAACTGATTAATCAATAATTTAATAAAATTATTATTCTCCAGCCAACTCTTCTCTTTTGTGTCCAGGGTTAAGCAATAATGACTCATGTTTCTGTAGTACATTATATTTAGTGCTAGGATCAGTTTGCTTGTGGGTCAGATTTTCATAAAATATACAATTCAACTTCGCCAATCTTCTCAAATAACTCAAATTTCAGACAAAAATAAAGTTCAACCTAACCAACCAGATTGCTATAATCCATGCAATGCCAAATATATTCGAATTTACCTAGTATTGACCAAATTGCAGCCTATTTTAGCAGAATTTACTCAATGTGTACAGCTGCCAATTGTACATTTTCTGAAAATCTTACCCTTGTGTTGTGCGTTGCACAGTAACAGTATGCGGGTCTACACAGCAATACAGATATATAAGGGTCAGACTTTCGGAAAATGCACAATCTACAATTCTACACATCTATCAAATTCTGCTAAATAAGAATGAAAACTAATAAATACTGAGTATATCTGAGTGTATTCTGTATTGTATTCATTCAATAAATCCGTCTGGTTGTGTTGAACTGTATTTTGAACCGGATTTTCGTCTTAAATTTGGGTTATTTCAGAAGATTGGTCAATGCCAATTGTACATTTTCTGGAGACTTGACCCATATACAGATATTGGTCAGGCAATATGAACTAATGAGGGGTCGACTGATACTGGATAGTTTTGTTTACTGCCTCCACATCCAATATTCATAGAGGTGCAATATATGACAATGTTATTAGAGCTCTGTTAGTTGAAGTTGGCCTACCTTCGGAAGAGCTGTCTGTGTCAGTACCTTTCTCCATACATTGTTGTGCTATGTTGTATTTTATTGATGTGGCAATGAATGAAAAGTATGTTTAATTGTGAATGTACCTTTATATTGCAGGTGAGTAGTACAAAGCTACATGACTGTATATAGAATACATACACGTACCGCACGGTAAGGTTGAACAGTATATGGGTAGGAATTTCAGAAAATGTACAATTTGCAGCTCTATACATTTAGGAAGTTCTGCTAAAATAGGCTGAAGAAATATGAATACCTGGTATATTTGGGTATGTTTGCTATCGCACTGATTTAAAGTATCAGTTCTGTTATGTTAAACTGCATTTTGAACCTGATTTTTGTCTTAAATGTGGGTTATTTGAGATGATTGGTGAAGGCGAATTGTACATTTTCTGAAAATCTGACCCATATAGAATACATACAAGTACCACACGGTGAGGTTGAACAGCATTTATTGTGTCTCCACCTTCCATCCAAGTACATGTGTACCTATGGATCACCGATTGTTTGTTTGTTTAAATATTTTTATTCAGTACAATATTTCGATACAGGATGAATTTTCTCAATTATACCTGACATTTTTATTACATTACTTGTGAAAGTAGATTAAGAGAAGATATTTATGAAGAAAGTATTCACGAATTTATAAATATTTACGAAGGAAGTATAAAAAATAAAGGTTGTCAGCAGAAGCCCATTACAGCAGTGGTACATCAATAGCAGCCATATTGCCCAAAGTTACATAAAGAGTAAAACTATACTATAAATATAATTATTATACATGCATTCACTATAGAGGCCCCGACAGCCACTTGTTACTTGTAATGCGGTAATGGACCAGTACATTACCAGCGCATTGTCATGCCGACGCAAGTTTGGTGGCACAAGATTGCTGACGCAATTTGCCGGAGCTAGTGCTTTATTCCTCGATCGTTTCACCTGTTTCTAGTTATATTCCTGTTGTAAGAAAACCAGATATGCTAAATTATATTATTATCTTTTTAGTTAAGCCATGCAAAATTAGGCATGTATAATAATCAACTTATAGGACTCGTTTTCCGCATGGACGCGTAAGTAAAGAACTCGATCTACGATCTTGTTCTTTACTTACACGCTGTGTGTCAACTCGTCCTGTAAGTGCTAAATATACCCACTTCATGTACACAATGGGGTTTTTATATATTTAGATATGTTAATTGGCCTAAAATGAAATAAAAAATATTAAAAAATATATCTGTTTCTAAATCCACGTTTTTGCATTGCATCATACAACTACCAACCACTTGGTGAAATTGAAATGGAGCTATGATTCAAAACGTCCCAGCTTTTAACAGTTTCTTAGGTCATGGGTCCGATTTTCAGAAAATGTACAATTGGCAGCTGTACACATTTAGTAAATTCTGCTAAATTAGGCCGCAATTTGGTCAATAGTAGGTAAATTCGAGTATATTTGGCATTGCATTGATTCTAGTAATCTGTTTGGTTTGGTTGAACTGAATTTTGAACTTTATTTTCGTCTGAAACTTGGGTTTTTTAAGAGGATTGCTGAAGGTGAATTGTACATTTTCTGGCAACTTCACCCTCATTATCTTGCATATAAGTGTAAGTAAATACACGGATCCATGATTAAAGCCCTGATATACAAAAATAAAGCCTATTCTATATATAGACACTATGTACATATATATGGTCCTCAATGTCGGCAAATTGTCAGAAAAAGTACAATTCAACTTCATCAATCCTCTTAAATAACCCACAATTAAGACAGAAATAAAGTACAAAACTCAGTTCAACATAACCAGACAGACTGTTTGAATCAAGGCAATATCAAATACATTCAGTTATACCTATTATTGACCATTTTTCAGTCTAATTTTGCAGAATTTACTAAATGTGAAAAAATTGCTGATTGTGCATTTTCTGAAGATCTGATCCATGTAGGTAGATCCGGTTACGGGAAGAATCCGACATGCAACACCTCCAGGTTATGAATAAATAAGAGAGATTTAAAACCAAAAACAAAAATAAGAGAGATTTGAAAGAAATAGGTCGGGGCAGGTGAGGGAGGCGGGGGTGGGGGTCGGGGTGGGGGAGTTGCGCAGCCGTAAAATATAATTAATTTATTTTGGGGGAGTCCAAGTAAAAACTCATCAAATTTCTTGTTCTGCTCTGTTCCCAATTAAAACCTGGTGCCTTGAAAAGTTGCTCGTAAAAGTTTATATCCCTTCAAACTATCTGACCTCTTTTGCGATATTTTATGAGAGTTGTGATTTTGTTGCGATTTAATGTGATCATCGCAAGGAAGATTCGCAATCACTGCTAAGAATTATCCTTCCATTCAGTCACCAATCTTTTTACGACGGATAATATCTTGAAGATTTTATTTTGAACAGCATTCTGAAGGTACTAGGATCCTGGATTTCCTCGTTTCAGAGCAGATTAACAAAAAAGCAGTCTCTTAATTTTTCTTGGAGATGAACAGTAAGGTGAAATAATATGTGATGTGTTCCAGTAAAATGAGTCACAAGTCGCAAAATTGACAATTTTCTAAGTGTTTTCTTTACAAGATTGCCTCATTGAAATGTTCTGTTTTTTGGAGGGTCTAGCACTTTTGGCCATATCAATCCATGTATCAAATTTCGGGACATTGTATCAAACATATCCTTGCATTTTGATGGCCTTTGTATGGAGTATATTTAATTACTTTACTGCTTATTTACCCATCCAGAAACATTGCAAACCTTTTCAAAAATTAAAATATCAAACTTAAAATATAGAAATACTTATTAGGTGCCCTTTAGTGTTTACTATCATTGGAATCAGCTTGATCTCCTCTTTTCAAATATGGTGATATCTCAAAATCGACATTTTGTGACTTATGACTCAATTTCCTAAAACGGATCACATATGATAATGAACATGAATTGATGAGATTGGGCACAATCTGGTCCTGGCCAGGCGGTTCTAATCCGATTCACTGCCAATAAATATGAGAGAAAGAAATATGATTTAAGAAGACTGTTTAGCCAAATTACAATCAGATGCTGGCCGTTATTTGACAAGCATCAATTTAAATCTTGTGTGATTTCAATTAAGGTCAGTTTATTTGCTGTCGGCTCGGTTGTTCTGTCTTGGATCCCAAGGAGATGGTGTGGGGCGGGGGAAGGCTCCAACAGGCTTGGAAAATATGTGAAGTGTTTCAGGAAAAATAGTCACAAGTCGCAAAATTGGTGTTTTTCAAAATCGTTTACTTACAAGATGTCTTTGTTGGAATATTTTCAGTTTTGGAGTGTCTAGTCCTTGTGGTTGTATGAATACATCTACCAAATTTCAAGACTTTATTAATTATACCAGTGCGTTTCTTAGATCATCCCATTGAGTATATTTAGCTACTTCACTGGTAATTATCAACCCAGAAATATTGCAAATGTTTTTTTCAAAAATAAAAATATCTAACTAAAATGATAGAAGTACTTATTAGATGTCCTTAATGTTTACATTCATTGGAATCGGGTTGGTCTCATCTTTTCAAATATGGTGATATCTCGAAGTCCATATTATTTTGCGACTTATGACACATTTTCCTAAAACGGATCACATATTAACCATCCACGAATATTAACAGTCTAGTCCCAAAACCTTATATCAGATAAGAATGGTATGTCAGTGATTGGACGCCTACTTCGCCGATCTGTTTCCTGACCTAGGACTAGGCATTTTAATGGGAATATAACGATATGTTGCGGTATTAATGGAGTTATTACAACTCTGTCGGTCATACTTATCTCGTAGCTAGTACTTTCATTCATTATTGTCCATTCTAATTATTCATCTCATAACAATTTCCAACTACTGTTAGCTTTAAGCCTCTGTAATATTTTCCCAATATTTGTTATAGCAAATACATTCCTGTATAAATATCAATTCTAAGCTCTGGAGGAAGGCAGTCGTGGGAAGACCTGTTTGGATAAGTTAGAACTGGCCAACCTGATTGTAAAAAAAACATCTGCAATTTTTTTTTTATTACAAAATTGGCCGTACAATTATATGCAGTTACAAAACTACGCCTGTCCACCACGTGGATGTTTTCTTGCGTCGCCTTTTTTTTACATTGACTCTATTATTACACTACTATCAACACCAATATTGAGAATTTCGATAGATTTACAGTACATTAAAAATAAAGTAGAACTTTGAATTTGAATAATGGCATTTTGCTGTTTGAGGCGAGAGGTTTTCCCTCCGATGAAAGCATATCTGAGCCTGACGGTGGGAGGTGTTATTTTGCCTCCACAGAAACGTTAGATATCTTTGAGGAGAACCAGACAGCCAATTACAGTGGAGATTTACTCATTGAACCCCTCCTTGTCAGGAGAGCTCACTTGAGCCTTACCACTCCTCACCCAGGGGCCCGTTGCATAATAAATCTTCACCTGTAATGTGATGTGTCACAGGAGAATAGGGGAGTTGCATAGCCGCCATTTTGAATATTGATTCGCATGGAATTATGGGACTAATGGTACTGTATAAAATCTATACAAAACATGCCAGGTTCAGCATGGTGTATTTAGCAATGTTCTAATGTCAATATGTGTTATACATGTTTCCATAATACAAGTCCCCATCTTTCCCATCATGCATTTTGTTTCTATAGATCATTTATACAATCTCTGATATTGGTCAAAACATTCTTGCAATTTTCGATAAAATTTTGCCAAATATTTGTATGTCAGATTTCATCCGAATCCATCCCAGCATGCACTGCAGTAGACATGCGCAGTGAGACATGCAACTCCCCTATTTGTCACAAGTTTTCAAAATTGATATTTGTACAAAGTGCTTTATTCACAAGATATCTTTGTGGGAATGTTCTCGTTTTTGGGGTATTTAGCGCTGTCAGTTGTGTGAATATATACCTCAAATTTCAAGACAGTGTATTAAATATATCAATGCATTTCTAAGGTCATCCTATTGAGTATATTTAGCAACTTGACTAGCAAGTTTCCACCCAGAACTTTAGATCTAACTTAGAATATAGAAATACTTCGTAGGTTACCATTATTAGAATCTGATTGATCTTATCTTTTCAAATATGGTTCTACTTAAAAATCTTAATAGAAATGTTGCGATTTTTCCTCTAACTAAAGTTGTTTACCATTTTGTCACTATCTAAGTGACAGATCTATGTGAGGCAAATCTACAAAGTCAGATTACCCAGACATCCCTCTAGCCTCTCACGTGACCTTTAGTTCAGTCTAAGGCCAGTAGATGGCACACCGTGTATGGGTCAGGTCGTCAGAAATTGGACAATCAGCAGCTCTACACATTTAGTAAATTTGTCTCAATTGTGATGCATAAAAAGATATAGCAGTACTTATTAGATGTCCTATGATATCATCTCAAAATCCATATTTTGCGACTTGTCACTCATCATTCTGTGACACATCACACTTAGGCTTAAATAAATTAATACATGCTTCTAAAAACAAAATTATTACATAATTAATACACCAAGTAAAATTGACCTAGTAAAATTGTGTAGAATTTGACTAAATTTACCTATTAGCATTGTCACACTGTCATTATTAATTACATTGTCATTACCACAATATATTATTTAAAAGGGATACCAGGAAGACCTCATTGTATGTAATACTTTGAGAGGGACCATTCCTTTTCGATACTTCATTATATCAGAAATGTATACTTATTGAATAAAAGTTATATATATATATATACTCGGTATATACCTAGCGATCTGACCCATATGAAAGTGGCGTTCTTACGTTTCACCTGTGCCAGCGCTCTGTGCACTCTGTCCTTGAGGACGACCAATGCCATTAACCATCTAAGTACATATGTATCTTGTGTATTTGTGGAAGCGTTCAGACCTTTCGTCGGAAACTCACTGCTTCTGTAATAGAGAGCTATTTCTTTGGGGGCAAAAATTGAACACAATATTTGCCTTTAATTCAATTCAATTCAATTCAAGACATTTTTTATTTGCATAGATGATGACTACAAAAAGGAAGGCCCAGTTTTGAAACCTAGGTTCCAAGTTCCTTTAGAGCACTTTACATCGAGAAATGGTGGCTATGTCTCACTTCATTAATTCTAAACTCTTCAAATTATCAGTATTGTAAAACCTTGGTGTAATACGATGTTAATCCCATTCGGACGCCTAGTCCTGGCCCAGAAAGGCCATAAGCTTTACATACACAAAAGGCGAAAAGTGTGGCATAGGGTTACTTACCTGACCTAACTGACACATCCAATAGGTTTTTGTTTAGATTTATATTCTCTACGTATATTATCTCAGCTCCATGTCAAAATCGACAACTAAACAAGCGAATATATTCAGACACACACTCAGGGTAGAACGAAAACCGGTCGAAAGACCAAGGCTACTTGGGTCAGATTTTTAGAAAATGTACAATTGGCAGCTCTACACATTTAGGAAATTCTCCTAAATTAGGCTGAAAAATGAAGAATACCGGGCATATCTGAGTATATATTTCGCATTGATTCAAAGTATCAGTTCTGTTATGTAAAACCGAATTTAGAAGCTCATTTCAGTCTTAAATGTGTGTTATTTGAGAGGATTGGTGAAGGTGAATTGTACATTTTCTGAAAATCTAAGTGCACTTAGTAAAAGAATAAGCTGAATAAAGGATGTGTTAAAAAGATAAAATAAACCCCATCTTTGAAACCAGACTCTTCGTCACCATTGGTGACACTGAAACAGCTCCAGTGGGCGGTGTTTATGAAGAGGGTGAACTTTCCAGAAAATGCACAATTCCCCTTCACCAATCGTCTCAAATAACCCAAGTTTAAGACGAAAATCAGGTTCAAAATTCAGTTCAACATAACCAGACAGATTAATTGAATGAATACAATCCAGAATATACTCTGTATTTATCATTTTTCACTCTAATATAGCAGAATTTGAGGGATGTGTAGAACTGTAGATTGTGCATTTTCTGAAAATCTGACCCAAGAAGAGTTGTTATTCACCATGCAGAGTGAGCCATTGATTCATGCGGTGACAGCACCTGTGCCTAAGGTTATGGGGCAGATTTTCAGAAAGTGTACAATTTGAAGATCTACATATTCAGTAATTTCTGCTAATTTAAGATTGAAAAATGGTTAAAACCA
Organism: Sthenelais limicola; assembly: GCA_942159475.1. Taxonomy (NCBI): domain Eukaryota; kingdom Metazoa; phylum Annelida; class Polychaeta; order Phyllodocida; family Sigalionidae; genus Sthenelais; species Sthenelais limicola. The sequence continues at coordinate 142,981,945 of OW804094.1, forward strand.
GATATATCTGAATATATTTGGTATTGAGTTGATTTAAAAGATATGTCTGGTTGTATTAAACTGAATTTTGAACATCATTATTGTCTTAAATTTGTGTTATTTGAAAGGATTGTTGAAGACAAATTGGACATTTTCTGAAAATCTGACCCGTATACAGGCGGGGCTTACCTGAGATATCCAGGCCTCGCCACGCCCTCCACTATTGCCTGGTGCATCTGGATTAAGCTCTAGGGGGTCGTCTCCAGTCGCTTGTCATTGGGGAAATACCTTAATCTTGACTCCTGGGGACCTGTGCCTAAGTACTGCCACCATGCGAGTACCTCCCCATAGTCGATAACTTCACACTGGATTGCCTTGTTTTATAGTCTGTTTCATATAACTTGAGGATTGCCTCTTGTTGTACAGTCTGTTTCATATAACTTGAGGATGAAAATCTCTGCCTTGTTTATAGTCTGTTTCATATAACTTGAGGATAACCTCTCTGCCTTGTTTTACAATCTGTTTCATCTAACTTGAGGATGAAAATCTCTGCCTTGTTTTATAGTCTGTTTCATATAACTTGAGGATGATCTTTCTGCCTTGTTTATAGTCTGTTTCATATAACTTGAGGATAACCTCTCTGCCTTGTTTATAGTCTGTTTTATATAACTTGAGGATAACCTCTCTGCCTTGTTTTACAGTGTGTTTCATATAACTTGAGGATTGCCTGTATGCCTTGTTTTATAGTGTGTATCATATAACTTGAGGATGAAACTCTCTGCCTTGTTTTACAGCGTGTCTCATATAACCGAGGGTTGCCTGTATGCCTTGGTTTATAGTCTGTTTCATATAACTTGAGGATGACCTTTCTGCCTGCTTTTACAGCGTGTTTCATATAACTTGAGGATAACCTCTCTGCCTTGTTTTATAGTCTGTTTCATATATCTTGAGGATGACCTTTCTGCCTTGTTTTACAGTGTGTTTCATATAACTTGAGGATGAACCTCTCTGCCTTGTTTATAGTCTGTTTCATATAACTTGAGGATAACCTCTCTGCCTTGTTTATAGTCTGTTTTATATAACTTGAGGATAACCTCTCTGCCTTGTTTTACAGTGTGTTTCATATAACTTGAGGGTTGCCTCTCTGCCTTGTTTATAGTCTGTTTCATATAACTTGAGGATAACCTCTCTGCCTTGTTTATAGTCGGTTTATATAACTTGAGGATAACCTCTCTGCCTTGTTTATAGTCTGTTTCATATAACTTGAGGATAACCTCTCTGCCTTGTTTATAGTCGGTTTATATAACTTGAGGATAACCTCTCTGCCTTGTTTATAGTCGGTTTATATAACTTGAGGATAACCCCTCTGCCTTGTTTATAGTCGGTTTATATAACTTGAGGATAACCTCTCTGCCTTGTTTATAGTCGGTTTATATAACTTGAGGATAACCCCTCTGCCTTGTTTTACAGTGTGTTTCATATAACCTGAGGATAACCTCTCTGCCTTGTTTTACAGTGTGTTTCATACAACTTGAGGATAACCTCTCTGTCTTGTTTTACAGTGTGTTTCATACAACTTGAGGATAACCTCTCTGCCTTGTTTATAGTCTGTTTCATACAACTTGAGGATAACCTCTCTGCCTTGTTTTACAGTGTGTTTCATATAACTTGAGGATAACCTCTCTGTCTTGTTTTACAGTGTGTTTCATATAACTTGAGGATAACCTCTCTGTCTTGTTTTACAGTGTGTTTCATATAACTTGAGGATAACCTCTCTGTCTTGTTTTACAATCTGTTTCATATAACCTGAGGATAACCTCTCTGCCTTGTTTTACAATCTGTTCCATATAACTTGAGGATAACCTCTCTGCCTTGTTTTACAATCTGTTCCATATAACTTGAGGATAACCTCTCTGCCTTGTTTCACAGTCTGCTTTTGCCTTTAAAACAGTATTAATAAGGGATTCTAGATTGGCAGTAACATAAATAATAAAGTATGAAAATAAAAGTCGGCATCCGGAGAAAATGAATCCAAAATATAATTTAATTGAAATGGTGGGAAATTGTCCATAATACTTAGCACTGCGAAGCTTGTGTAAATGATCTATAAAAAAACAAATGGATGATAGGAAAGGTTTTGGTTTAGGGAAACATGTAAAACACATGGCTATTTTCATGAGATCATTGTTAAATTGTATCCCATGCTGAACATACCATGTTTTCTATAGCTTACACTGACATATAACTCCCATATGTGATCCGTTTCAGGAAAATGAGTCATACGTCGCAAAATATGGATTTTGAGATATCACCATATTTGAAAAGATGAGACCAAGCCGATTCCATTGAATGTAAACATTAAGGACATCTAATAAGTCTTTTTAGTTAGATATGTTTTTTAAAAAAAGTTTGCAATGTTTCTTGGTGCGTAATGTCCAGTAAAGTAACTAAATACACTCCATACAAAGGCCTTCAAAACGGAAGGATATATTTAATACAATGTCCTGGAATTTGTTACATGGATTCATATGACTACAAGTGCTAAACCCGCCAAAAATCAGAAAATTTCAATATAGAAATTTTGTGAAAATAACACTTTGAAAAATATGAATTTTGCGACTTGTGACTAATTTTCCTGAAACACATCACATATTTGAGGCAAATACCCGAGCCATGCTCCCTACCAGGAGAAGCTTTCATATTTCCCTCTTCGTATCACCATCACGCTTTCCAATAAGACATCATCAATCATTCCTCCTTTTAAGAGTCAGAAAAAAAATCGAAAATGATCCGACCACGAAAATGCCCCGTCCTTTCCGTTTCCCTGAGGGAGACAGGAAAAAGTGGAGCGCGCTGTTTCACCGTTTGACTAGAACGTACTCGAGTTGGGGATCGCGTGATGCCAGATCGTACTTCCGGTCCAGACCCATTTGTCTTGAGCTTATGTCCAATCATGACTAAGCAAAAATGTACACCTGATCCCACCCCCGCCAAACCAAAAATACCTCAAACGAATTGAAACAAATGGGCAAATCTACTTTTATGCATAGCACTTGCTTCTGAGTTTTCATACCCTAAGAATTATTTTCAAATATTTCCAGTATTTTCACGAGGTGAAGCATTTTTTTTTACAATTATTTTCCGCGCAAAATTGTACACTATAAAGTGGTTTGACCCTTCTGTCAGATGACTCAGCAAGGTGGGACCTTTCCATCCAAAGACATGCATAAAAAATGACAGCCTTTAGCATGGCAAAACTCGCGTACTTAGAAGGCGAGGGGAATCCCCCTCCTTGCTTGATTTCTGCATAACATACTGTAAACGTATTAATGTTCGCGCAGTATTTATTTTCGCTATTTTCGCGCATCCACCCTTGAAAAATAAATCCTGCGCTAAAGGTATACTTATTGCATAAACAAGGTGTGAGACTTCCTTGCTGCGTGAATTTAAATCCGCGCGAAAAGGTGTCAAGATACTTAGTGCGCGAACATTTATCTGCGCGAAAATAAATACGTTTACAGTATCCCTGGATACTATTACTTCAAATAGATATTGATTTGTTTTGCTGGTGAAATGTACCTATCAATGTCGCAACCTGACCCCTAGCCTTAACCCTGGAGGGCTTGAGGGGATGTAAGGAGTTGATGGGTCAGATTTTCAGAAAATGTACAATTCACCTTCACCAATCCTCTCAAATAACTCACATTTAAGACAGAAATGAGCTTCAAAATGCAGTTTAACATAGCAAAACATATACTATAAATCAACGCGATACCAAATATACCCAGATATACCCGGTATTCATCATTTTTCAGCCTAATTTAGCAAAATTTCTCAAACGTGTAGAGCTGCCAATTGTACATTTTCTGAAAATCTGACCCTGATGTTTATGTTGTCGACCGTTTGACCTTAGACATCTGCTGTTTTATTATCATTTACACAAAAACATTTCCAGAGACACGTTGCCAAGAAATGAATGACAGTTTTCCTGGAAATGCAAATTAAGATAACTTGACTTCCGACTTAGTGCGCAGTACAGTGACGTACTCAGTCTAGGCCCAAAGTTTAGAGAGTCCCTTCAAACGAAGGGAAAGCCTCTCGCCTCAAACCGCAAAGTGCCATTATAATTCCATTAAGACCACAACATGTCATTATATTCCCATGAAAACGCCGAGTCTGAGTCCAGAAAACCGATCAGCGAAGTAGGCTGACATACCATTCTTATCTGATCTGGGTGTTTGGACCTAGAGTGTACTCTTAAAGTATACTCTCAAATCTAAGACGAAAATCAGCTTTAGAACACAGTTCAACATAACCAAACAAATTCATTGAATGAACACAATACAGAATAGACTCATATATACCTAATATTCATCAATTCTCACTCTAATTAAAAGAATTTGATAGATGTGTAGAACTGTGGATAGTGCATTTTCTAAAAATCTGACCCAACTTCGCCAAAAACTTGGCGCACTCACTATGCTAAAGATCGGGGTGTCATAACTCGTTAATAGTCTGCAGTGTGTCTGGATTGTTGGGCAATAAATGCATACAATAAACTGGGAATCCTCGGTTCTGCAGAAGGGCAGTAAGGGCTATCTATATAGCCCTAGAGATTTGCTTCTCATCTGAATGCCAGCTCGTTCACAGTGTTCTAGCACCGGGCTTGAGATACAGAAGGAGAGGAGATACTTGTTCTGTACACTGTGAGAAATAGAGGTTCCTAGAACTAATCATGATTATATGGGTCAGATTTTCAGAAAATGTACAATTCAACTTCGCCAATCTTCTCCAATAACCCAAATTTCAGACGAAAATAAAGTTCAAAATACAGTTCAATCTAACTAAACAGATTGCTAGAATCAATGCAATGCAGAATATACTCGAATTTAACTAGTATTGGCCAAATTGCAGCCTAATTTAGCAGAATTTACTAAATGTGTAAAGCTGCCAATTGTACTTTTTCTGAAAATCTGACCCATATGTGATGTGTTTCAGGAAAATTAGTCATAAGTCGCAAAATGTATATTTTCCAAAGTGTTTATTCATATCCTTGTTGGAATATTCTAACTCTTGTGGGGCTTAATGCTGCTAGTAATATTAATAAATGTACAAAATTTGAAGGCAATGTATTAAATATATCTATGCATTTCTAAGGCCATCTTATGGAGAATATTTAGGCACTTTATTAGCAATTATCTCCCCAGAAATATCAATGACTTTTTTTTCAAAAATAAAGATATGAAACTTATGATATAGAGACACTACTTAGATGTCCTTGATGTTTACTACCATTAGAATCGGCTTGATCTCATCTTTTCAAATATGATTATATCTCAAAATCCATTTTTTGCGACTTGCGACTCATTTGCCTAAACACATCACATATTGAATCCTTCATTATTGTTGGCGAGGAAGTACATGTACAAAACAAAACAAAATATGGGTCAGATTTTCAGAAAATGTACAATTCGCCTTCGCCAATCCTCTGAAATAACCCACATTTCAGACGAAAGTAAAGTTCAAAATACAGTTCAACCTAACCAAACTGAATGCTAGAACCAATGCAATTCTAAATATACTCGAATTTACTAGTATTGACCAAATTGCAGCCTAATTTTGCAGAAGTTACTAAATGTGTAGAGCTGCCAATTGTACATTTTCTTAAAATCTGACTCATATAGGTAGTACACTTCAGATTGCAATGTGGTCTTCCAGCATAGGCCTCATATTTTTTTTAAGTTTTTTTACCAGGGCTATACCGGTAGTTTAGTTTAGTATCCATCCCCTTGCCCCCAGAGGCAGAGCATTAGGGACGAATACCGCCCCATAGGATTTAGGCTAGAAAAACGAATTTGGCAAATTTCAAACTCAAGTCTTGCTCCTGCTAATAAACCTTACCTCGTATCAATACTTCTTTATAATCGTATTATTCTGACTCCATAAAGCTGAAAACAGTGATAAACATAATTTTTGCTTGTGAATGCAAAACCTCCCACTTCGATTATTTTGCTGGAGGCCCGGGGACATGGCCTTGACCTTCCCCATCAGAGGAACAACAAGTGATTTAAATGGTCCTGTCCATTCCACCCCTTAGTTCCAAAATGGCAGCCACGGCTTTTTGCCTTGACGGGACTCGGTGTGCATGGAAATCATGAGATCAAAATAGTTTTAACAGGTTAATATATTATCAAACATGGAGATTTTAGATTTAGAAAATATTTTATTCAGGTCTACAACATTTCCACACGTACAAGTACGAATATTTTCAGGACAGCCTGATTTAAACAATTAGAGAAAGGAAGATGTTATACATTAACGCTGTTTAGGACAGTACAAATTTAAATACATTCATATATTAAAAGCGATAAATTTACTAAATTAAGTTACAGTTAAAAACAAAATGAATAGGGTACACGATAATTAATGAGAATTAAGAACAAACCTCCAACTTGTATCACCTTGTCAGTGGTGGGTTATTGAGAAGAAGGGAAAAATTAAAAACATGATTTTATACAGTGTTGTCGACGCCGTGCTCTTACATATTAACCATTACTAATCAAAAGTATGCATAGTATAGTTATACATTATGTACAATATAATGGTACTGTTTGGATTAACCTAGTTTGTCTTTGTTTATTTCTGGGTTAACAATGTGTCCAGAAGGAAAGTAATTTTTGTCTAGTGTTTTGAATGAATATGACGGCTTGCCTCAATCAGGGAATCAAGGCCAGTAAATTATTAACATCATTGATACAGCATAAGGTACAAACATTTACTCCACGGTGAAGTGTGTATCACACAACATTTGTATGTAGAGGTGTGTGGTACATACCGTGTGGTACATTGTTTTGTACCACATGGGCGGAGCCTAAAATGATGTGCAAAATAAACTCATTTGATTGGTTCCCTTCCACGTGGAAAATGCGCTGTCAATGACTCTTACTAGCGTTACTAACATCATGACGTTAGGCCTATGATGTAAGCCTACAATATTGCGTCGTCACCGGCATCAGTGAGAGAAGAATGGCTGTAACATTGTAAGTAAATAAAGGACTTTGTGTTATAATTCATAATTAATCTAATAGCACCGTGGAGTAAAAATAGTACCGCATCTCGTAGGTGGTCTGGCATCAAGGATCGCATGGACCCTCGACTATTCTTTTCAATAATAACCCACTCGCCTATTGGCTCGTGGGCCATGTGAAAAGAATCATCTTGGGTCCATGCGATCCTTGATGCCAGACCACCTACTCGTGCGGTACTATCATAGTATCAAGTTTATCTGAGAGAAAGCCAGGGTTCCTGTGGAAAAAACATTTGAGAACTATCATTTCTGCAACTGTTGCTGTGACACATCACATTTAGTGCCTATAACAAGTAAAGGTGATGTGTCACATGTGGGTCAGATTTTCAGAAAATGTACAATTAGCAGCTCCACACATTTAGTAAATTCTGCTAAATTAGGCTGAAAAATGAAGAATACCGGGTATATCTGAGTATATTTGGGATCGCATTGATTTAAAGTATCAGTTCTGTTATGTTAAACTGCATTTTGAAGCTCATTTTTGTCTTAAATGAGGGTTATTTGAGAGGATTGGTGGAGGTGAATTGTACATTTGTGATCCGTTTTAGGAAAATGAGTCATAAGTCGCAAAATATGAATTTTGAGATATCACCATATCTGAAAAGAGGAGATCAAGCCGATTCCAATGATAGTAAACAGTCCAATATTCTAATAAGTATTTCCATATTTTAAGTTTGATATTTTTATTTTTGAAAAAAAAAGTTTGTAATGTTTTTGGTAGGCAATAACCAGTAAAGTAACTGAATATACTCCATATGTGGACCTTTAAAACGTAAAGATATATTATATATAATGTCCTAGAATTTGATACATGGATTGATACAACCATAAGGGATAAACTCGCCAAAAATCAGAACATTCCAATAAAGTGATCTTGTAAAATAAACACTTCGAAAAATATCAATTTTGCGACTTGTGACTCATTGCCCTGGAACACATCACATATGCCCAGGTCCAACCCGTTGTAAGAGTGTACGGTATATTCCTGGCCAATGACCATAAAATGCCAAGTGCTGCTTGTTTAATTAATTGGTTCTTGGAGGGGTGGAGATCCATCGGTAGACTTCCATCTTACGAGCTGGAATAACTCACAAGTTTTATCGAAGCTGAGAGAGCCTGAGTCCTTATTCTATGGACTGGTGTGGAGGACTTCCTTTGCCAACATTTATGGCACATCTTGCTCATCTAGCTTCCCCCGTCATAAAGGTCCTTACATAATAGGGGATTTGTATAGCCGCTATTTTGATCCTTTACTCGTATGGAATCATGGGACTAATGGTTAATTTGATTTTTGATTTAAAAATATGTTCATTCAGAAACAATGATACATTTCAGTAACGAGCGTTGATATTCTCAGTGTTGCCTGATTGCATAAGGCAAAGAGCATTAATTACAAGCAGGTGTTATGGCAATAGGGTATTAATTTGATATACAATAATACATTCATTCGGGAAAAAACATAAATCTTTATAACCATAAATCTTTATTTATCGAACTGACATTACATAAGAATAATCATACATATAAAAGACAAATTGGTATACAGTCATCTAGATTAAATCCAGTTCTCCCAGACGTTGTAGGAGAAGCCTAAGCAGCTAGAGAAAAATTATGATCAGGTTTAAAAACATGTCTACAAACATACTAACTCGCGTCGTGCTCTTACATACAGACCGCGGTACAGTCTAAAATCTAAAGAAAACATGCCATGTTCAGCATGGATTATGTATCAATGCTCAAATGTCAATATCCATATGGTATATAGGTTTCCATAAGACAAGGCTCCATCTTTCCCATCAAGCATTTGGTTTTTATAGCCGATTCTTTAGAAATGTCGGAACATTCAATAGAAGACGCCATGTTGAGCCTGTAGTAGATCTCTTTGCTTCATAATGATTAACCTGAAATGATATCTTCGCCCATGTAGGTGGGATCTTAGACTACACTTTATACTCGTCCTGTAGGCAGCGGCGTGCCATAGAGTCAACACTAGAGGGTTTACTGCCTACAGGTCGGGTATAGAGTGTAGAGTGTTTTACTGCAAGGTGGGATTTTATCTACTAGTGCATCTTTTGAGGGGTCTAAAAGCCTAATGACCTAGGATTCTAACCCTAATTATGTTTGACTTTGCAATGATATGAGATATTTAGGTCAGATTTTCAGAAAATGTACAATTGGCAGCTGTAAACATTTAGTAAATTCAGCTAAATTAGGCTGCAAGTTGGTCAATACCAGGTAAATTCGAGTATATTTGGCATTGCATTGATTCTAGCAATCTGTTTGGTTAGATTGAACTGTATTTTGAACTTTATTTTTGTCTGAAATTTGGGTTATTTGAGAAGATTGGTGAAGTTGAATTGTACATTTTCTGAAAATATGACCCATTTAAGATATTTCTCACTTGGCAAATGAAGTGTTCCACTATTGTGAAATGGCTTCCAATAAAATTTGCTTTTAGAAATTACTACCGTTAGACTGGAGTAGTATCACCACATAGTCTTAGATCAGAGCTAGAATCAACATTGAAAGGTACGCTTGGTATTTGGAAACAATAGGGGATTTGCATAGCCGCTGTTTGGAATCTAGATATGCATGGAATTAAGGGACTAATGGTACATTACAAAATCTATGGAAAACATGCCATGTTCAGCATGGGATATTTATCAGTGTTCTAATGTCAATATCCATGTGTTATACATGTTTCCATAAACACAAGTCCCCGTCTTTCCCATCATGCATTTGGTTTTCATAGATCATTTATAAAAGCTATGATGGTGATATCATTCTTGCAATCTTCGATGAAAATGTTGCCAAATTCTTGTATGCCAGATTCCAACAGAATCCATCCCAGCATGCACTGTGACGGTCATGCACAGTGGCACATGCAAATCCCCTATTGAGCACAGTGGGCTGTTATTAGGCCTTATCTCAAGGTCTACTACTGTTATTGCGTCAGACTTTTAAAAAATGTACAATTGGCAGATCTACACATTTAGTAAACTCTGCTAAATTAGGCTGCAATTTGGTCAATACTAGGTAAATTCGAGTATATTCGGCATTGCATTGATTCTAGCAATCTGTTTGGATAGGTTGAACTGTATTTTGAACTTTATTTTTGTCTGAAATTTGGGTTATTTGAGAAGATTGTCAAAGTTGAATTGTACATTTTCTGAAGATCGGACTCTATTATGCCTTATCTCAAGGTCTACTACTTGTACCTTGTCTCCAATACTTAAGCCTTGCCTGACTGATCCCTTAAGGATGAAGGTAAATTATTATGTTTAAACAGAACTTTTCATTTCATGGAATTGGAATCTTATCAATCTTTTTATTATTATTATTATTATTATTACATTTCAGGCCAAACATTTATAAGAGATATAAAAAAACACATGTCAACAAAGTTATTGTATTACTGCGTTGCCTTTAAAGTTGACCCATAGTTAGTAGAAAAAATATCAATCTGTGTACAAATTTATTTAATTTTACGATTTACCAGATTATATCATTCTTTACCATTTCCCAGTCACTTACTAATATTACCAATCTAATCAATTCTACTCATTATCATGATTCTATGCGTTACTATACCTCATCTAGGAAATATTTACATTTCACTAAGAAACAAACTATACACAGTACAATACGGGTACCTCTTCAATCTTTATAATGAAACCATTCATTACTATGACGCCATTGATTATATTATCGCTATAGTCCTTAGCGATTAGGGGTCAGATTTTCAGAAAATGTACAATTCAACTTCGCCAATCCTCTCAAGTAACTCAAATTTTAGATGAAAATAAAGTTCAAAATACAGATCAACCTAACCAAACAGATTGCTGGACTCAATGCAATGCCGGATATACTCGAATTTACCTGGTATTTTTATTTATGTACATTTTCTGAAAATCTGACCCATTATTATCGACATAGTTCTTAGCAATGAGTCCTAGTCCTTAAAGCAAGATTTCAGGACAATACAATCTGACCGTGAGCCTCATAGCTCTATTCAGACATTTTCGTCTTATTCCATGAATTTAGTTGTATGAAATTAATTAATTCTTTTGGAGGAAACATTTTCATCGTTAATGACACATTGTCCTATGGCTTATCAAATGAAAGCATTCCACTGATAATTGTAATCCTATGTTTACTCTTGATATTCAATGAACGTCATTACAACTCTGATATCTTATCTAGGGTCAGATTTTCCGAAAATGTACAATTGGCAGCTGTACACAGTTAATAAATTCTGCTAAATTCTACTGCAATTTGGCAAATACTAGGTAAATTCGAGTATATTTGGCATTGCTTTGATTCTAGCTATCTGTTTGATTAGGATGAACTGAGTTTTGAAGTTCATTTTTGTCTTAATTTTGGGTTATTTGAGAGGATCGGTGAAAGCGAATTGTACATTTTCTGGCGATTTCACCCTCTAATGTGTTCCCCTTGACAGCTTTTTTCCTACTTAGTTACTTCCATTACAATAGATATTAAAACCTGCTCTTAATAAAGTCTTCCAACTTCGATCTGTACCTTTAATTGAGAGTCAAGCTCCAATTAATTGTTTTGTCAAGCAGAGATGAAATTTCCATTATCAGTGATGGGTCTTCTTCTGAAAGCTAATCATTCCCTGACAGTTTGGTGTGAGGATGCTGTCACAGGCTGTCAAGACGTGGAAAGAATGGTGTTAAATGTTTAACCTTCATAAAAGCAAGCAATAGGACCTTAATTACGTGTTTTACAGAAACCACGGACACTGCAGAATGTTATATTGTGTTTATATATCTTTCTGTACTGTATATGGATTGTTACATAAAGGAGAGAACTAAAGAATACAACTTTATTCTTTCTTCGATAATAATATAATCTGTTACGGGATATTTTATACCTGGTCAAATACATGAATCCAATGGTTAATGATAGACATATTAGGGAATAGAATATATCAAATAGAATATTTGGAATAGGCTCGTTAGATGTCATACAAAGTAGAGAACTAATTGGCCAATTACCTTCCTGGAAGTACCTGAATGTCATAAATTGAGGCAACTATTTCCCCTCAAAATATTGGTAGGTGATTTAGGACTATGTTATTCCAACTGGTTTATAACCCAGACAGTTATATTTATGGACTATTAATAGTTTACTAGCAGGTCCCTGTGTACCGCGGGTAAAATTGATCAAATGGTTCAGATTTTCAGAAAATGTACAATTCATCTTCACCAATCCTCTCAAATAACCCAAATTTCAGACAAAAATAAAGTTCAAAATCCAGTTCAACCTAACCAAACAGATTGCTAGAACCAATGCCATGCCAAATATACTCGAATTTACCAAGTATTGACCACATTGCAGCCTACTTTAGCAAATTTTTCTAAATGTGTACAGCTGCCAATTGTACAGTTTCTGGAAATCTGACCCATATAATATATAGACTAAATCAACTCCTCAAAATAAGCTCCACTGACCACTATAGTGGTGGTGGGAGGGTCAATTGTATTCTGACCCCTTAGCCCTTGGTCACTCCACTAATCCCTATGTGTGATGCCGAATATACTCGGATTTACCTTGTATTGACCAAATTACATCCTAATTTAGCAGAATTTACTAAATGTGTACAGCTGCCAATTGTACATTTTCTCAGAATCCGACCCATATAGATGTAAGTAGGGGAAGGGCTTAGTCAGTCTAATCAATTCTAGGCGAGCAGGCTTGTTTGTTCTCATTATGTAGGGCGAACATATCGATCATTATCCCTTATCCCGAGTGTGGATGAAAGTTTGTCATCATATAAGGAGGTGATTAGAGATATTTGAGCAAACACCCTCGCTAAACACTCCTCAATTATAATGAGAGGCGCACAACACCTGTTGTCTGGACTATGTCCTTGTACCCTTATGTTTCCAGGCAGATTTATGACAGGTTGTATTGTGGATCAGTTAGTTTAGATTTACGTGCAATGTATATATTTTATTTTTTATTCAGACATTAATAAGGTAGATCAGAATAGAAAAAAGAACCCTAAGAAAACTGGTCTTCCGGGCCTATCTTAGAATAGATAAATAAGTATTTATTTATTTTTGTACGCAAAATCTTTATTCAGGAAAGGCTGACCAACAAAACACGCTCACAATTATAATGATTTTCGTGATGTCCTGAAATACGATATCTTAGAGGTGGTAGCAATTGTTATATGGGTCAGATTTTCAGAAAATGTACAATTCACCTTCACCAATTCTCTCAAATAACCCGAATTTCAGACGAAAATAAACTTCAAAACACAGTTCAACCTAACCAAACAGATTGCTATAATCCATGCAATGCCAAATATACTCGAATTTCCCTAGAATTGACCAAATTGCAGCCTAATTTAGCCAAATTTAGCCTAATTTACCCAATGTGTAGAGCTGCCAATTGTACATTTTCTGAAAATCTGACCCATATAGGGAACAAACATTACAGTCGATTAATAAAGCAAGGTCGATTATTATCAATTCTTAGATTTAAGAGACATTTGTTTTAAGAAAAGATGAATGATTGATGAAAGTGATGAAGACTCAAGACATGTTATTCAAGATTACTAATTAAGGAGTGGTAGATGTGTTACCTAATTAAGGTGTGAAGAACAATATCAATTGTGAGAGTGCTTCATTCTTTAATATAATTTAAGTTAAGAGTGTTCGTGAAGATCTTTTTTCATGCTAATATATATAATATTGTGGTGTTATTGGGTTTAGGTGGCCGCTGAGGGTTAGTTCATCCGAACCTCCCCAGTGGTCACTACTGGTCCGCGGGACTTTTTAGTCTTATGTTATGTTTTGCCTGTTGACCTTTTATATTTAACAGCAGCCAGCTGTTGGTCGATAGTAACCACGACCCGGGTTTCTACCATTTTGTGTGATCTGTAGAGGCCGTGATAAACCTCTCAGTGTTGATAGTGTTACTTACATCTCTGAATGTGGAATGTTGATTGCTATTATGTAGGTCTGACAGACACCTTTGGATGAGGGTTACCTGGCTGGCCAGGTGATCCGAAATCCCCAGTCTAAGTCAGGTCTGGAAGCGAACTGATGCTCAGTTCCGAACACCTCATGAATAAAACCCAAGTGAACAGGTAGCGCCTGCCTTTGTTCCTTTTGTTCTATATAAACTCTCGATTAATAAGCTTCGGATACGCCAAGGTAAACGAACCTGCGACTGCGAATCACTACAATATATAATATATATAATAAAGGACTTGCATGAACTCTATCTGGAATAATCTTGATTCACATGGAATTATGGGAATTTCTTGACTTATTTAGAATCTAGCAAATAAATGGGAGCTTTAGAAAAGGCGATTTATAGATATAGATCCGTTCTGATATCACCAAGTGTACACTTCTCAAAGTATCCTGAATCTGATGTATTTATATAGATTAACTGTTTATTATTAACATATAAATCAAATGACAAAGGCTAAGTATATAAATTTATCACCTGGCGACGGTGACACACATTGAGGCCCCTATAGGGTCAAGCTCTTGCGATTAGCAAGCCGGATAACTGGGTCATGACCTACATACCTTGGCTATAGATTGGCCTCTTGAAATATTACTTCTAAAAAATCCTTGGTTGAAATTGTCAGAAAATGTACAATTCCCCTTCACCAATCTTCTCAAATAATCCAAATTTAAAACGAAAATCAGGTTCAAAATTGAGTTAAACGTAACCAGACAGATTTATTGAATGAATACCATACAGATTACACTCAGATAATCTAGTATTTATCAATAATGACTCTGATTTAGAAGAATTTGATAGATGTGTAGAAGTGTAGATTGTGAATTTTCTGAAAATCTGACCCCCTTACAATGTTTAGTTTATGTCTGAAATTTGATGCGTTCTGATTAAGACGAGTATAGTGCACACATTGCATATAGTTAAAAGCTCTACATAGAGAATGTATTTTCATACAATACTTCAAGGATGTTTTAAGTTTAAGTGTATTAAGTGTTTTCTAAATAATTATCTAATTATTTAAACTGAGCTTCATAAATATGTATAACTGTCCTTTGAACAATGCAACTGCAGAATTTAAAGCTTATCTCAAAGATTTCCATATTTAAGGAAATATTTTTATCGCCCTTAATTGCTTTATCATTGATTGATTAACGCTTTAATTTGAACTAAATATACAGATCTTGTCAGAAGAGACTCCTATGATAACTGTTCAGTCTCTTCTGTGTACTATATTTATAGTTTTATTAATACAATTAAAGATGAAGGGCAAGTGAGCCCGAAAGCCTGAGAAATTCAATAAAACTAGCAACATCTTTATTATGTCTGCTTCATCAATAATCTTTTAATCTCTGGCCCACCCCGATATATAGCGATATCCCTCTTCTCTACTAATTAAAGATGTAGTTCCTAACTGACTAGGGTCTAGCTAACGCTGGTATTAGTTTTAGTATTACTGTCATTAAATGTGTGTCCATCCATCACAAAACAGAATAACCCTTTCACGTAAATCTTAGTCAAAATCACCGGTAATTAAAAATATCTTAAAAAAAGATTTTGCCACAATTCACAACATACAACAACACCATACATAGCAAATGAAACGTATCACTAACTCAATGTGAAATTTGTCCAATAATTTTTAAATTTAATAATTTTTAAAAAAAAGTTTAAATAAGGATTTTAACACAAAATTGAATATATAATTTATTGAAGCAAGTATTCCTATACGAAACAATTCCCGAAATCAACCTCCAAAGTCAATTAATATATATTTTACTAGGAAATCCACTTCTAAAATATAACAACAACAATAATAATAATATTATCATAACGACAAATCATAATGCCCTCAATACAGAAGCCTGAGCTACAATAAACTGATAATTTGTAACACCACTGTTATCCCAGGTCGGTGGTGGTGGTGTAGGGGCTTAATTGTCGCGTACCACAAATCGATGACTTGATAGTTGTTGATTCGCTCGATCTCTCCCTCCCTCCACCCACCCACTACGTATACATACACCTACCTGCCTTATCCAGTGACTGCGACTCCACCAAGCCATAGAAATACGACAGCCAGGCTATTATTCCTCAACCCATACAATACACCAGATTAATATAATAGGCAATTGACAACTACCCACGCCTCCTGGGTTGGATTATCAGTTACTATGGCAACCGAGATAGCGTGGAATGGGTTTGGATGTCACCATGGAGAAGCCCTTTTTCCTTTCTTTCTCTCATTCTTCTTCTCCTGGATGTGATCGTGAATGTATGGTGACGGAGTGAGTGCTTGATCATTGGAGGATAACACTGGAGGCTAGCTTGGTATAATACATCTATAACATCGATCACACATAGGGATTAGTGGAGTGACCAAGGGCTAAGGGGTCAGAATACAATTGACCCTCCCACCACCACCATAGTGGTCAGTGGAGCTTATTTGGAGGAGTTGATTTAGTCTATATGGGTAAGATTTTCAGAAAATGTACAATTGGCAGCTGTATACATTTAGTAAATTCTGCTGAATTAGACTGCAATTTGGCCAATACTAGGTAAATTCAAGTATATTCGGCATTGCATTGATTCTAGCGATCTGTTTGGTTAGGTTGAACTGTATTTTGAACTTTTTTTTGTCTGAAATTTGGGTTCTTTGAGAGGATTGGTGAAGGTGAACTGTACATTTTCGGTCGACTTCACCCATATGTCGGGTTAGATCGTTTGTAAAATGTACAATTGGCAGCTCTATATATTTATCAAATTATGATAAAACTGACTGAAAAGTGATAAATATTAATTTATTATGTGGGTATATTTGGTATTGTCTTGAATCAAATTTATTATTATTATTGAAACTTTGTTTCCATTTGGTTGTACTATAAGGGTCAGATCGCCAGAAAATGTACAATCAGCAGCTCTACACATTTAGTAAATTCTGCTAAATTAGGCAGACAAATTATAGATACTAGGTATATCTGAGCATAGTTGATATTGTGTTGATTTACAATATCTGTTTGGTTGTGTTGAACTATATTTTGAACCAAATTTTTTATCTTAAATTTGGGTTATTTGAGAGGATTGGTGAAGGCAAGTTGTACATTTTCTGGCGTCTTAGCCCATATGAAAAATAGGACTCTTGTCACTTTGGTTGACTGTCGGGACCTTCTACTTGCGGGGTATTTGGGAAGGCGAATTGTACACTTTCTGACGACTTTGCCCATATATAATATATGAAGAGGAGGAGTGGGTATGGTATGGTTGACCATGGCCTAAACCCATGCACCTCTGTGCTATTCCTACATTGGCTGCTATAGCACCCCATCGGGCGGGCAGTGCGCTATTGGAAATTGGGGTTCCTTTGAACATTGGACTTCTTCCAAACTCTAGGAGTTTAAACCTTCCTTGGAAAACTGTACTTCAATCTACAGTCTAGGCTCAGAGTTGAGAGAGTCCCTCCAAACTGAGGGAAAGTATCTCTAGTCTAGGCTCAGAGATGAGAGAGTCCCTCCAAACTGAGGGAAAGCCTCTTGCTCTAAACCGCATACCGCCATTATAATTCCATTAAGGCGCCTACTCCACGGTCAGGAAAGCCATTAACGCAGTAGGCGTCCAATCACTGACATCTGAGAGGTTGGGAGCGTAGACTGTTTATAGTTTATCTTGCCTAAGGCACTCTACTGAGCGGTTAACTATTTCTTACTGGAACATTTATTTTCAATTTTAGTTATATCCCTGAGTGTTGTTTTCATGCTCAATTGTACCAAGTGGAAGGTACAAGGTATTAACGAGAACTATATAGTGTCGTTATTTATCGTACAAATGTGGTCCATTGTGGATATTAAGAGGATCTACTGCGTGGATTTACCCAAGGACTGCAAAACAATCCTATAAAGATTCAACAAAAAACAAGAAACCGGCGACAAAAATCAACCATACTTACAACACTGCACCATTCCACTCTCAGAAATATAATTGGATTTGAGGGAATCCCATTAAAACTAGGGTTCTATCTCACTCCCCTTAGGGATTAACCTAAACCCCTGGAGGACCCTTAATAGAAGCATTTATTTTTAGGTTGTACCATTGTGGTGGCTTATCGGGAGACCAGGGTCAGGTCACCAGAAAATGTACAATCGCCAGCTCTACACATTTATCAAATTCTGCTAAATTAGGCTGGAAATTATAAATACTATAGGTATATCTGAGTATATTCGCCAACGACATGATATGGGTCAGATTCTCAGAAAATGTACAATTTGTCTTCAATAGTCTTTTCAAATAACACAAATTGAAGACCATTATAATGTTCAAAATTCAGTTTAACACAACCAAACGCATCCTTTAAATCAACTCGATACCAAATATATTCAGATATACCTAGTTTTGACCATTTTTCAGTCTTAAATTAGCCGAATTGACTAATTATGTAGATCTGCCAATTGTAAATTTTATGAAAATCTGACGCATATCAAGGATCTGTTTGGTTATGTTGACTTGTATTTTGAGTCTCATTTCTGTATTAAATTCGGGTTATTTGGGAGGGTTTCTGAATGTGAATCGTGAATTTTCTGGAAATTTCACTCACCAGCACTTTACACCCCCTTGGATGTTACACAGGCAATGTTTAACCAAAATAAACCCAACTGCTATAAAAGCTAGGAATAGAAAACCCGGACCGTTAACAACCAACTGACGGCATTGAGAGATAAGTGTTCCATCTTAACACAAGTCAGGAGTCACCATTGACTTACATGGGTCAAATTTTCAGAAAATATACAATTGGCAGCTGTACACATTTAGTAAATTCTGCTAAATAAGGCTGCAATTTGGTCAATACTAGGTAAATTCGAGTATATTCGGCATTGCATTGATTCTAGCAATCTGTTTGGTTAGGTTGAACTGTGTTTTGAACTTTATTTTCGTCTGAAATTTGGGTTATTTGAGAGGATTGGTGAAGGTGAATTGTACATTTTCTGGCTGGCGACTTCACCCATATGTGTGTCTACTATTGCACCTCTATCTCTAGTGGTGGAATATTCTGGAAACTTATCACCTCAACTTTCATAGATGGGTCAGATTTTCAGAAAATGTACAATTTGCCTTCACCAATCCTCTCAAATAACTCACATTTAAGACAGAAATGAGCTTCAAAATGCAGTTAAACCTAACCAAATGCAGTTTAAAATAGCAAAACAGATACTATAAATCAACGTAATACCACATATATAATATTATACTCAGATATACCTGGTATTCATCATTTTCCAGCCTAATTAGGCAATTTCCCAAACCTGTAGAGCTGCCAATTGTACATTTTCTGAAAATCTGACCCAGATCTATCAACTGGAAACATTGCAAGGTTACACCATCTCCGCATCAGAATCTTGTAAAAACTAATCCTATCCTTCGACTTGGTTTAAGTACTGAACATCGTTTCTAGAGTCACACTTTCAGAAAATGAACAATCGGCAGCTGTACACATTTAGTAAATTCTGCTAGATAAGGCTGAAATTTAGTCAATACTAGGTGAATTCGAGTATATTTGGCATTGCATTGATTGTAGCAATCTGTTTGGTTAGGTTGAACTGTGTTTTCTGTGAAATTCGGGTTATTTGAGAGAATAGGTGAAGTGGAATTATACATTTTCTGGTGACTTCACCCTCTAAACGAGCTTTAAGACAAGGATCGAAAGGATTCTCTACTAGGGTCAGATTTTCAGAAAATTTACAATTGGCGACTTTACACATTTCGGAAATTCTCCTAAATTAGGCTGGAAATTGATGAATACCGGGTATATCTGAGTATATTTGGTATCGCATTGATCTAAAGTATCAGTTCTGTTATGTTAAACTGCATTTTAAAGCTCATTTTTGTCTTAAATGTGGGTTATTTGAGAGGATTGGTGAAGGCGAATTGTACATTTTCTAAAAATTTGACCCACTATCTCTATCTGTTTGTTAGATTTTACCAGTGTTTTTTTACCAGGTTCTTCAGCTAGCTTAAACCCTCTAGAGCCTATTGTTACCCAAGGATTAATGGTTCACCTGAAGTGGATCGGGGATGGGAGGAGGAGGGGGAATTAAGCTAATGGCGGTGAGGGGGAAGAGGATTTCTTACTTGGGGATCAAACTTTCAGAAAATGTACAATTAGCAGATCTACCTATTTAGTCAATTCTGCCAATTTAAGGCTGAATAATGGTCAAAACTAGGTATATCTGAATATATTTGGTATTGAGTTGATTTTAAGGATGTGTTTGGTTGTGTTAAACTAAATTTTGAACATCATAATTGTCTTAAATTTGTGTTATTTGAAAGGATTGTTGAAGACAAATTGTACATTTTTTGAAAAACAGACCCTTGGGCATTTTATGGCGACGGATAAAAGCCTTGACTTGGACAGTGTGCCCCAGATTTTGACCTCTCATTCCTTGGCTTAGATAACGCTATGGGAAAAGACCTGCCGGAAGTGCTTGTATGACCTTTGACCCCTTCCTCCAGCGATCACGTGGGTCAATAGAGGAACCAGATCATGAGCATCAGAGACGCACTTGAGACGCTCTGTGTGTGACGTGCATGGACAGGAAAAGGTCATCTGTTATCCTGCTACACTCTTAGGAATAGCTGGTACTGTTGGGACCTTAAGCCTGTTGCACTATATATGGGTCAGATTTTCAGAAAATGTACATTTGGCAGCTGTACACATTTAGTAAATTAGGCTAAATTAGGCTGCAATTTGGTCAATACTGGGTACATTCAAGTATATTTGGCATGGCATTGATTCTAGCAATCTGTTTGGTTAGGTTGAACTGTATTTTAAACTTTATTTTCGTCTGAAATTTGGGTTATTTGAGAGGATTGGTGAAGGCCAATTGTACATTTTCTGAAAATCTGGCGCCTATACCATATTATGGTTTACTCAATGTTGATGTATGTACCACATGCTATTTGTATGGGCGGGAGTAGTGTGGTAATTTGCACCAGTTCAACGCGTGTGGTATGACATTGCCTTTCCCTCTTCCTCCCCCCAATACACAGCTATAAACTTATACAAAGCAACATGGGAGTAAATTTAGAACTTAATGAAAATGTGATACTCAGGACACTATTGCACTGTCCTCGATGTTTCCTTTTTCGTAACCCACTCGCCTATCAGCTTGTGGGCCACAAAAAAAACCGCCTCAGATAGTGCAGTAGTGTCCCTCATACCATATTCTCATTAGGTTCTATCTATATACCACTTGTATATGCCACATTACATGTTCTAAAAGCCTCTTAGCACCATCATAAACTTACGACTATGAGGGTTTTATGGTACAGGGGTTGGTGCATAAACCCATGGATGTCATGATGCATTTGATATATTTGAGAAAGGTAAGGGTTCTATTAGAGTTCTGTCAGTCTGGGTAATACTAGCTTTATCTGAGTTTATTATACACGTATTGCTCAGAAAACAACGTATCTAGAGTGATTTATGCATAGTGCGTATTTCACTAGTGATTTAAGTGGGGTTGTCATGGCAACCAATCTGTTTTTTATTAAGATTACCGGAAAAATTCAAATTCATGACTCGTTATTTTTTCTATCTTCATGATTGAAAGCAAGTATAATAAATCTGTTAACTAATTTGTTGGTTTCAGTCGCTTAGAATATTGCACTCGTTGCTATGCAACTCGTGCAATATTCATGCTCCTTCAACCAACTCGTTAGTTAACCTGTATATATTTGATATTGCCTGAATTTAAACAATCTGTTTGGTTATATTGGCCTGAATTTTTAACCTTATTTTTGTCTTAAATTTGGATTATTTGAGAGGATTGGTAAAGGCCAATGGTACGTTTCCGGTGACCTGACAGTGACCCACATACTTAAGTACATGGTTCAGATTTTCAGAAAATGTACCATTGGCCTTCATCAATCCTCTCAAATAACCCACATTTAAGACAGAAATGAGCTTCAAAATGTAGTATAACACAACAGAACTGATACTTTGAATTAATGCGATACCAAATATACTCAGATATACCCAGTATTCTTCATTTTTCATCCTAATTTAGGAGAATCTACTAAATGTGTACAGCTGCTAATTGTACATTTTCTGAAAATCTGACCCACTTATTGGATGAGCTAATATTTACTATCATTAGAATCCGATTGATCTCATCTTTTCAAATATAATGTATTTCAAAATCCAGTTTTTGCGACTTGTGACTCAATTTTCTGTGACACATCAAAAACAACATTACGAGTACCTCATTCTGATATATATTGTTTTTAAGAAATTTTATTGAGCTGATTTCAATGCTGGTACATAGATAATCTCACAGACTCAAGGGAAAACATATTAAATAATCAACAATATATTTCAGATCTTTCTTATACCATAATACATTTATTTTAAGAATTTTAACTTTATCAGATTAGGTTACCTTTCGACACGAATCGGGTGGCACACTTGCCACCATGATGGCGTTCTTACTTTTGAAATCGAGGTTTCATCAACATCATTACTAAATGAATGCCTCATTAAGTGCCACCCATTTCTTGGTAATTGTTTTTGGTATATTTTTGTTTTGTTTCTTTGAAGAACCTTCTAACGCAAGACAAATGATAATCATTCTGTGTTTTCTCTTGGAATTATTAATTCAGATACACGGGAACATTCCTAAAATAGATCACTAAGCTGCTAATTATGTTAATTAGCTAATCAATAATGCTAATTAACGTTAAACTGCGCAAATTGTAAATGCAATTGTCAACGCTCAGAGTTGAGAGAGCCACTTCAAACTGAGGGAAAGCCTCTCTCCAAACCACACAATCCCATTATAGTATCCCATTAGGACGCCTACTCCGGGCCACGAAAGCCAATAGCGCAGTAGGCGTCCAATCACTGAAAACTATTCTTATCTGATCTGAGAGGCTGTGAGCCTAGACTGTTGAGGCCATTCATATGATAATTGATAGAACTTGTTATGTGATTAGGGACGAAATATGACACCTTTTTTTTCTTTCTTTTTAAACATTTTTATTTCTCGAATTTCCACAATGTAGTAAGTCTCATTCTCAAGATATAACCTACTATACAGTTTTACATCAATACCCGTTTACACTATTATCTATTCTTACTAAATTATGTTTGTTAAATATTACTTCATTACAACTTAAGTTTGCTTTTCAATACAACATAAGTCTCTGACGTACATTATTGATATTTAATTGTGTGGAATTTATAATCAAAAGTCTTCAGAGAGTGTTTAAGTGCTCTAAACTGTCTCAATCTATAATAAGAGAAATTGTCCGCAGAAACCTTCGGTGAAGAATGAACCGTTAAAACCCTTTTTTCTATGAGTGCCTCCTTGGGAATGGAGTGAAGTCACTCAGTCCGAGAAGGCAATGCTTACCCGATGGCAATACATAGGGTCAGATTTTCAGAAAATGTACAATTCACCTTCGCCAATCTTCTTAAATAACCCAAATTTCAGACGGTAATAAAGTTCAAAATACAGTTCAACCTAACCAAACAGATTGCTAGAATCAATGCAATGCCTAATATACTCGAATGTACCTAGTATTGGCCAAATTGCAGCCTTATTTAGCAGAATTTACTCAATGTGTACAGCTGCCAATTGTACATTTTCTGAAAATCTGACCCACATAGGAGTACCTATGTCCACTTGTTATGCTAGTGAGGCCTGCTATTCTGACCCCTGGTCAAGATAATATCTACCACCAGTGCATTGACCCTCCTCTAAGATTGACCATCAAGGAGAAATATCTTCTAGCCAAATTATCGGGATCTTTTTATGGTATCTATAACATATAGGCTTTTCCATAGGATCTGTTATATATATTCCATATAACTATTCCATATTTGTGATGGGTCACAGGAAGATTAGTCTTAAGTGTCGAAGGAATTGATTTTGAGATACCATCATAATGCAATGCAATTAAGTGGATCCCAAAGATAGTAATATTTAAAAAATCTAAAAAGTATTAATTTTCTATATTTTATGTTTGATTCTTTTTTTCAGAATAAGTTTGCAATATATTTGTGTGAACAAAGTACTAGTAAAATAACTAAATATACCCCATAGGATGACCTGAGAAGTGCAAGGATATAGTTAGTTAATACGCTGTCTTGAAATTTGGTACATGGGTCAGATTGTCAGAAAATGTCAGATTCGCCCTCACAAATCCTCTCAAATAACCCAAATTGAAGATAGAAATCAGCTTAGAAATGCAATATGATATAGCAAAACACACATTCTAAAACAACATCATACCAAATATATTCAGATATACCCTGTTTTCATAGTTTTTCTGTCCAATTTAGCAGGATATTCCTAATGTCTAGAACTGCCAATTGTACATTTTCAGATCATCTGACCCATGCACATGTGTATATAACTACGACTTATCGAGCTAGATACCCTAAAACGAGAATATTCCTATTAAAAAAGTTATCAATTTATCAAAATATCAATTTATCAAAATATCAATTTTGCGACTTATCACTCATTTTTCTGTGATACATTTATTATTATTATATATACCGGTATATAGATATGTCTGATCCCAAATTACCTTCCCAGACAACTTTATTACTAGACCTTACTATTCTATTTGTCCGAGGCACCCACCGTTAAGACAATTAAGAACTATTTGGCGAGTGAAGCTAACATAACGCCTCGCCAAGCAAGAAGAGTTTTGTTACTTTACCACTCACAGGGCATTCACCCCAACATCAAGCGTCAACAACATAGAAAATAGAGAGATTTAGCAGCCACAAGGCACCAACACAACACTAACGCATCCACTAACTATCAATACACTATTACCGTTGTGGGGATATCCCGAGAGGCCTGCAATGCAGATGCACTCGGCCTAGCGCCTCTCGAGATATCCCGATATATATGGTAGTAATGTACACATAGTTAGTGGTGCGTTAGCGTTGCGCTGGTGCGTCAGCATTGCTAAATCACCCTATTACCCTGATGCTTTCCGCAGAACAATGAAAACAAAAACCTACCCTAGAATGAATTCTTGGGGGGAGGGGGGAAATTTCAAAAAAAAATGCCACAAAATTAAAGAAGCATTCACTGGAACTAATATCCCCCCAGCAACAACTCATAAAGCATTGATATTTTCCACTTAGTGGTGTCAGAGTGAATTAGTGATAGACCGAGGTCCTTTTTCGCAGTAAATATCTAGGTTAATTGAATTCGAGAGAGCCCTAGTTCTTATTAAAGCCAAGTATACTGGTCCTAGCAATTGGATTACCTTTAGTCACAAATGTGGATGGTGAGGAGAGCATCATTGCTGGCATTGATTCCAGATATTGATTTGTTGCTTTGTACGCAGGGGACAGCAACAGATTGATTTGGTTTCATTATAGAAGAGTTTGCTGTGGTTGTAGTTGTGTACTGATTAATGGTGGTAATACTCTCTCTCTCCTGTCTCCTGTCTCCTCTCTCCTCTGTCTCTCTCTCTTCTGTCTCTCTCTCTTCTGTCTCCTGTCTCCTCTCTCCTGTCTCCTCTCTCATCTCTCTCTCTTCTCTCTCTTCTCTCTCCTCTCTCTCCATCTCTCTCCCCTCTCTCCATCACTCCTCTCTCCCCCTCTCTCCTCTTTCTCTACTTTTTCCCCTATCTCCCTCTCCCTCCCTTCTCTCTCCCTCTCTCTCCCCTCTCCCTCTCTCTCTCTCATCTCCCTCTCTCTCTCTCCCTCTCTCTCCCCTCTCCCTCTCTCTCTCATCTCCCTCTCTCTCTTCTCTCACTTCTCTCTCCTCTCTCTCCCTCTCCCTTCTATCCCTCTCTCTCTTTTCTCTACCCTTTCTCCCTCTCTCTTCTCTCCCCCTCTCTTCTTCCCCTCTCGTATCCCCCTCTCTCCCTCTCTCTACCTCTCTCTCCTCTCTCTCTCCTATCCCTCTCACTCTCATCTATCTCTCCTCTCCCTCTCTCTCTTCCCTCTCTCTCATTCTCCTCCCTCTCCCTCTCTCCCTTTTCTCTCCTCCTTCTCCCTCTCTCTTCTCTTCCCCTGTCTTCTCCCCCCTCTCTCGTCCCCCCACTCTCTCCTCTCTCTACACATTCTCTCTCTCTCCCTCTTTCCCCGTGTCCCCTAAATCATATTAACAATATCAATATATGTCACTAGTGTATTCAAGCTCTTTTTGTGTTAACATAGTTGTGTCAAACATCACTTAGTCATATTATGGCTCCTTTCCATACATTTATCCAACGCACTTAATTGATAAATCGAAGGAGGAAATGTATGAATGTGTGCATATGAGGATACATAATTGGTACTATACTATGATTACTCAAGGATTAATAATTGATATTGAGGGATTGCTGGTGCACTGTTCGGTGTATAATCCCGAGGCGAGGCCTCACCCGGTTATGGGCAGATCGTTAGTAAATGTACAATAGCTAGCTCTACAGATTTAGCTAATTCTTTTAAATTAAGTTGAAAAATGATAAATACAAGGTAAATCTGATTATGGTATGATCTAAATTCAAATTATCTGTTTAGTTATTTTATACTGTATTTTAAACCTCATTTCTGTCTATAATTTAGGATATTTTAGAGGTTTGGTGAAGGTTGAATTGGACATTTTCTGACAATCTGACCCATTATAGCCCCAAGACTTTCAAGGCATGGATTAATACCTCTTTCTATTCTCTGCTACTACTATCTATTTACATCGTTATATTGTATATGGGTCAGATTTTCAGAAAATGTACAATTCAAATTCACCAATCTTCTCAAATAAACCAAATTTCAGACGAAAATAAAATTCAAAATACAGTTCAACCTAACCAAACAGATTGCTAGAATTAAAGCAATGCCAAGTATACCCGAATTTACCTAGTATTGACCACATTGCAGCCTAATTTAGCAGAATTTACTAAATGTGTACAGCTGCCAATTGTACATTTTCTGAAAATCTGACCCATTTCTACCTTAACCCTACATACCCTGCAGTTGGGCCTGGCCTTGATGGACTTGTGCCGATATTGTTTCAACTGGGGAGGTTAATTAGAGGAGGGAGAATTAGTGCTATGCCTTAATTGGCCCTGGCCTTGTTTTGTGTGAGGGGAAACATAACGCTCATAGACAGGCAAAAAAGGGTTCATATTGAGTTATAGATCATACTCTACTAGGCCGTTAAATACAGAAAAGGCAATGTTCACATATGTGATGTGTTCCAGTAAAATGCGCCAAGATTGCTTTATTGCAATGTTCTGATTTTTAGAGGGTTTAGCACTTTTTGTCATTATCAATCTATGTATGAAATTTCGGAACATTGTATCAAATAGATCCTTGCATTTTGAAGGCCTTTGTATGGAGTATATATATTTAGTTACTTTACTGGTAATTACCCATCCAAAAACATTGCAAACTTTTTTTTTTTCAAAAATACAAATATTAAACTTAAGATATAGAAATACTTATTACTAGTGTTTACTATCATTGGAATCAGCTTGATCTCCTCTTTTCAAATATGGTCATATCCCAAAATCTTTTTTTTGCGACTTATGACCCATTTCCCTAAAACGAATCACAATGGGTGAGATCGTCAGAAAATATATAATTCGCCTTCACCAATCCTTTCAAATAGCCCAAATTTAGGACAAAATGTGGTTCAAATTACAGTTTAACAAAGCAAAACAAATGTTGTAAACCAACACAATACCAAATATATTCAGGTATAGCTAATATTTATCATGTTTCAGCCTAATTTAGCAGGATTTCCTGAATGTGTAGAGCTGCCAATTGTATATTTTGTTACGATTTCACCCATATGTGTGATGTGTTAACGGAAAAGGGGTAACTTAGGTAAGAAATCCCTACTGTACGAATGGTAATTAGCATTGCCTGTATTACAAATTCATTCCCCAGCAGCTTAGCAAGGACAAGTGGGTTTGGGAATTTCCCGAAATATGCACAATTCACATTCAGAAACCCTTCCAAATAATCCAGATTTAATGCAAAAATCAGACTCAAAACACAATTTAACATAACCAAACACATCCTTTGAATCAACTTGATGCCGAATATACTCAGATTTGTCCAGTGTTTATCATGTTTCACTCTAATTTAGCAGTATTTGAGAGTTGTGTAGAACTTTAGATTGTGCATTTTCTGAAAATCTGACCCAAGTAGCTAAGGCAGAGAAGGTGTTATGCATCAGGCGCCTGGGTATGGGTTGTGCCCTGTACAAACACAGTGCTATTGCACTATGAGCTTATATGGGTCAGATTTTCAGAAAATGTACAATTTCCCTTCACCAATCTTCTCAAATAACCCAGATTTCAGACGAAAATAAGGCTCAAAATAAAGTTCAACCCAACCATAGAGATTGCTAGAATCAATGCAATGCCGAATATACTCGAATTTACCTAGCATTGGCCAAATTGCAGGCTAATTTAGCAGAATTTACTAAATGCGTACAGCTGCCAATTGTACATTTTCTGAAAAATCTGACCCACAAATACGGTGCTATTGCACTATGAGCTTATATAGGACTTCTCTGAGTGACCATAGACTTCTGTCAATATACTCAATATAGGGGTCAGCTTTTCAGAAAATGTACAGTTGGCAGCTCTACACATTTAGGGACTTCTGTTAAATTAGGCTGAAAAATGATGAATACCGGGTATATCTGAGTGTATTTGGTATCGCATTGATTTAAAGTATCAGTTCTGTTATGTTAAACTGCATTTTGAAGCTAGTTTTTGTCTTAAATGTGGATTATTTGAGAGGATTGGCGAAGGCGAATTGTACATTTTCTGAAAATCTGAATCATAGGTGTTACACCCGCCTATGACGTCAGTCGTGGGTAATTGATCCGGCCGTGAGAAATCACCGGCTCTTCACATTTATTTAGTCAATTCTGCTTACAAAATGAAAACGCTCGGTATATATGTCTGAGTATATATTGGGTATTGCAGCGATTCAAGGAATCTGTTCGGTTGAGTTGACATGTATTTTGAAATTTATTTTTGTCTTAAATTTCAGCTTCTGTTTCTGTTCGGTTATGTTGAACTGCAAGTTGAACCTGATTTCTGCCTTAAATCTAGGTTGTCTGAGATGATTGGAGAAGGCCAATTGTTCATTTTCTGACGACTTCGCCCATGTATAATATATTATGGTGGGTGAAGTCGTCAGAAAATGTACAATTCACCTTCACCTATCCTTTCAAATAACCAAAACTTAAGACAAAAATGAGGTTTCAAACACTGTTCAACATAATCAAACAGATTGCCAGAATCAGGTAGATACCAAATATATACTCAGTCCTGTCCAGAAAGCCTTAATGACCCCCTAACTTTTAGGGGTCTGATGTTTCCCATTAACACGTTTAGCCTTAGTCTTAGCCTTGTGGTTAAGCTTATCGCTGTATGCGGCGAACTGCAACCCTCGAGGAATGTGGCTTTCTGGACAGGACTGTACTCAGATATACCTAGTATTCATCATTAGCAATATATACCCTAAATGTGTAGAGCTGGCGATTGTACATTTTCTGGCGACCTCACCCATATATATGGTGCCATGTTTCAGACTTGGTAAAAGTATATCCCCTCATTGAATATTCATAGGTTCCCCTTAAACCCCAGTACACCAAGTATTCCATTACCTGTATAGGATAATCCTACGTACATATATGGGTGAGATTTCCAGATAATGCACAATTCACATTTAGAAACCCTCCCAAATAACCCGAATTTAATGGGGGGGGGGGGGGGGAATTAGACTCAAAACACAATTCAACATAACTAAACCGAACACATCCTTCAATCACCTCAATACCGAATATATACTCAGATATACCTAGAACTACTCATTTTTCAGTCAAATTTAGCAGGATTTCATAAAGGTGTAGAGCTGGCGATTGTACATTTTCTGGTGACCTGACCCTTATACAGGTATTTATACCACCATTTAAGCTACATCTGGGTAAGATTTTCAGAAAATGTACAATTGGCAGATCTACATTTATGGTAAATTCTGCTAAATTAGACAGACAAATTATCAAAACTAGGTATATCTGGGTATATTTGGTATTGAGTTGATTTAAAGGATGTGTTTGGTTGTGTTAAACTGAATTTTGAACATCAATATTGTCTTAAATATGTGTTATTTAAAAGGATTGTTGAAGACAAATTGTACATTTTCTGGAAATCTGACCCATCTACAGCTACAGCAAACCCATTGCTATTTTACAGAAACAGAATGAATGTGTATGCTTGGATTGAAACATCAGCTGGAGTTATAATGAGAAAGGCCTTTGGAAGAAACTGATTCATTCCTCCCTTCCTGACAAAAACACTAACTCCGCAAAACCACAGCTGGACAAAAACAAAACGCCAGCATCGCCATTCCTCGGTCTCTCATTTATTTAAGTGTGGAATCGTCGTCCTCCTCCTTGGATGGTGTTTACTAAATTGCATGATAACATGCGAACCATGGTTTATGATGTAATGAAAAGCATGTAACCTTACAGCACAGGCATGGTATATGTCTGTCAATGAGGACTTTAATACATCATTGAGAGCGAGTAGTAAAAAGATACAAGATGGTTATACACTTAGGAAGATTGGAAATGACTTAGTATAGGCCTAGTTCCTAGACACTCTTCTGTCCTTTGTTCTTTGAACCAACGTATATAATACATCGGACTTCAGTTCTCCACTCTCTTCTATCCGTCGTTCTTTGAACCAACCTATATAATACATTGGACTTCAGGTCAGGAAAACTAGCACTTTATCTGATATCATCTCTAAATTAAACCGTGGAGTCTCCTCTGGGCTGGAGGAGGCAGCACAGCAACACAGGCAACGTGTGTGGACCTATACACAGGCTTAGCTGTGTAGTCACAACAAAATTGAAACCAGTTGGAGAAGAAGAAGAAGAAAAAGAAGAAGAAAGATGACGAAGGAGAACTGGAGAGGTTGGTTTTGTTAAAAGTGAAATACAAGTAGGTCAAGGATAAGTAGAGGAGATACTCATCTGGATCTGAGTTGCTCCGAGTTACTACTGTGAGTTGGTGGATGAGTGAGAGGTGGAGAGGAGGGAGCAGTTGCTCCTTGCTCCTCACTGAGTTAGTCAGTGGAGGTGTGTCGAGGTGGAGGAGTATATTTGAGTCAGACTTTCAGAAAATGTACAATTGGCAGATCAACACATGTAATACATTCTGCTCAATTCGACCGAAAAATCGTCAACACTAGGTATATCTGAGTATATTTGGTATTATTGCCTGGATTGAAACAATCTGTCTGGTTATGTTGAACAGTATTTTGAACCTGGTTCTTTTCTTAGAGGTGGGTTATTTGAGAGGATCGGCGAATTCTACATTTTCTGGCGATTTCACCCATAGGTAGGTGGAAAGTGTGGAGGAGGTATTACCTACTACTACCACTACTACAGGTAGGTTATAAACCTCCAGCTCTTTCTGTATCTACCACTATCTAACTCATGCCATGGAGGAGTCAGTGGTGTGTGGGGTGTTATCTACTCGGAGCTACTCAGCGGGATAGATAATCGTGCTGAAATATACATGGATATGCGCTGAAACATACATAGATATGTGCTGAAACATACATAGATATGCGCTGAAATATACATGGATATTTACTGAAACATACATAGATATGCACTGAAATATATATACATGGATATGCGCTGAAATATACATAGATATGCGCTGAAACATACATGGATATGTGTTGAAACATACATGGAAATGCGCTGAAATATACATAGATATGCGTTGAAATATGAAGCTATGCCATCAGGCATTAAAGTGAAAAAGGTTTTAAGTGATGTTTCAAGGATATACTATACACTTCATAGAACCACTGTTAATATCAGATTAATAACTGACTGATCTTGCCATATATGACTACCTTAGAGTCTATTCCACTCTAAGCCATGCCATCAGACATTACCAGAGAATGCTGAAGGCATGTTTCAAGGATATACTATACACTTCATAGAACCACTGTTAAACATGTATTTAGCATGATATATCAGATTAATAACTGACTGATCGTGCTATATATGACTACCTTAGAGTCTATTCCGCTCTAAGCCATGCCATCAGACACCATCAGAGAATAATGCTGAAGGGATGTTTCAAGGATATGTACGTATAGACAGGAGCCCCATGTTAAAGGTGGAGATGGCAGATTCAGGGGGTGGGGGCTCACATAGGGGGAGAGCCCGCTCCCCCCACATCCCCATCCCCCTCCCCAACATCCTCGTCACCAGGGCCATGTCCAGGAGGTCCAATAGGTGGAGGTAATTTCTTGTTTATTTCTTAAATTTGTGTGTGATCGAATCAATTCCATGGCAGAATGTTCGTTATACAGCAATAATACTGATATAAGATATCATAATGTATCAAGATCTTTTACTTTAGTCAAAAAGTTCTGTTTCAGTTGATGGCAAGTTGACCGAAGATTTGTTTTCTTTCTTCTATTGTATTAAAGGCGAAGATCAGAATACACACATGCGCAAAGTGTACCAAAAACTAGGTCGGCCGTGTATTGCCCGCGTGCAATATCACATTATCACATACTGACCAGCTAAACAATATACAGAGCCTATGTTATTTCTATGGACTGAGCATATCAAGGGTGAAATAATATTATACATGCATTGCTCTATAAACAACGTACCAAGAGTGATTTACGCATGGTGCGTATTTCACTAGTGATTTATGTGGGGTTGTCAAGTATGCAGTAAATTATACAATATTACTCTATAATTCGTCAATTATTGTACACTACCTTCTGTGGGAATACATTATGTTTATCATGCGTCCAATATCAGGGTCAGTAAATGTACAATCGGCAGCTCTACAGATTTAGTTAATAATTCTTCTTCTGAATTCTTCTGAATTAGTTTGAACAATGATAAATACAAGGTAAATCTGAGTGAATATGGTATGGCTTAAATTTAAGTTACCTGTTTGGGTATTTTAAACTTTATTTTGGAATTTGGGGTATTTTAGAGGATTGGTGCAGTTGAATTGTACATAATCGTAGAATTTGGTCCATTTAATGACATAAGAAAGCTTAATGAGCATTATATTGATCATAATATAGTAATAAAGTTATGATGTAATATTCTTTATTATGACTGGTGTACGTGACATGAGCATTAAAGGGACTAATACAAGATATATACATGGGTCAGATTTTCAGAAAATGTATAATTGGCAGCTGTACACATTTAGTAAATTCTGCTAAATTAGGCTGCAGTTTGGTCAATACTAGGTAAATCCCAGCATATCCGGCATTGCATTGATTCTAGCAATCTATTTGGCTAGGTTGAACTGAATTTTGAACTTTATTTTTGTCCGAAACTTGGGTTATTTGAGAAGATTGGCGAAGTTAAATTGTACATTTTCTGAAAATCTGACCAACTGTATGAAGTTACACTAAAACCATCCCAGGTGCACAAAGGGGAAGAGGATACCTTCCAGACTGCGCTTGCTTAGATAAAGCATATAATAGTTTTTTATTGCGATTTCAGGACAAGACATTTACATTGATTTACAATATCATAATTAACCTTAAGTATAACCAATGATCTCTTAGTAGGTACGTTCTAAAAGGATTTGCCATTATTCAAAGCTACATTTTTAGCTAACATTGATAAAAAAACATTTATCAAAAAACGATTTCCCACTTTCTGTTCCATTCTTTTTATCTAAAAGTCCTCCATCCCCTGTCCATATTATATATTACATGCAATATATGAACGGGCCCTTTTAAATAACTTTGATATGATATTTATTCATTTCAGTCGATAAGTATCATCATAACATATTTGAGTCCTTGAAAAGGATTGTTTCATCACAACAAGCATTAGCTACCCAGCCAGAATATTCTTCTCAGTCTAGGCCCAAAGATGAGAGAGTCCCTTCAAACGAAGGGAAAGCCTCTCGCCTTAAACCGCCTTAAAGTGCCATTATAATTCCATTAAAACCCAAAAATGTCATTATATTCCATTAGAACGCCTAGTTCTAGGCCAGGAAACCAATTAGCGTAGCAGGCGTCCGATCACTGACATACCATTCTTATCTGATCTGAGGGTTTGGGCCTGGATTGTTCTTATCAAATGTTGATGTCTAATCGAAGATGGTGTCATTTCTGCAAGAGGAATGACAGAAAACCATTGGTTTTGTTTCATTTTTGTTTGTTCAGAAAAAGAATAATACTTTATGTTCCTCAGAGCTCAACCAAACACTTTTGAAGTACTCAGTTGTTTCATAACAGTCATTACCTACCCAGCCAGAATCTTCTTCTAAATGGGTCAGATTTTCAGAAATTGTACAATTCAACTTCGCCAACCTTCTCAAATAACCCAAATTTCAGACGAAAATAAAGTTCAAAATACAGTCCAACCTATCTAACAGATTGCTAGAATCAATGTTATGCCAAATATACTCGAATTTACCTCGTATTGACCAAATTGCATCAGAATTTACTAAATGTGTACAGCTGCTAATTGTACATTTTGTGAAAATCTTATCCATATAGAGATAGATTTCCCAGGGGTGGCCAGAAAACCCTTTTGGGTCAATTCTTTAGAAAATGTACAATTGGCCTTCACCAATCCCCTCAAATAACCAACATTTAAGTTGAAAATTAGGTTCAAAATAAAGTTAAACAAAACCAGACAGATTTATTGAATGAATACAATACAGAACACACTCAGATATTGTCCTTTTTTACTCTAATTTAGCAGAATTTGGGAGATGTATAGAAATGTAGATTGTGCATTTTCTGAAAATCTGACCCGTATAGAAGAAGACTTTTGCCCTAAGTGTGCTAAGAGCCTGTATAAGTGGGACCACTTCACCTCGCACACCACCGAGGGCACTTAGTGAACCAGACGTTTCTTTTGGTTAGTCACCAAGACTTTGTGTTGGTTTGTCTATGAAGAACACTAGTACCCGTGTGACTGGTGGATGGGGGGGGGGGGGGGTTATGAGGGTATAAGCACCATTCTCCCGTTGGTACACACTAAGTTAGGAAATTATTGTTTATGACAGGATAATTAAACAACGGTGATTTCTCTCTGATGTCGATGTGTGGAAGAAGGAATACCATTAGTTCCTGTTAATCAGTTAACATCCTCATAAAAAACCAACTGGTCGGCCTGCCTCACTTTGCCCAATTTGGGGTAATGTTCCTCCTGTCTTGGCTTTAATCCTCTCCCCTCGATACCACATAGCCGACGTTTATGACACTTAAATTACCAAAACATTTGGTCTTTCCCCACTTTCCCTCTTCCCCCTTTTCTGTAAAGGAATAGAGCGCCAAACTATACTTTAGAGGTCATATGGGATGTGTTACAGGGAAATAAGTCACAAGTCGCAAAAAATTGATTTTGAGATATTATCATATTTGAAAAGGTGAGCTCAAGCCGATTCAAATGGTAGTAAACAATATGACAAGTAGTGTTTCTATATTTAAAGTTTGATATCTTTATTTTTTCAGAAAAAATCTTATTAATATTTTTGGGTGGATAATAACTAATAAAGTACCTAAATATAATCCATAAAATGACCTTAGAAATGCATAGATATATGTAATGCATTGCCTCTAATTTTACTAGCGGCACCCAAAAATTAGAATATTCCAACAAAGGTATCTTATGAATAAATAACTTATAGATAAATGAGTAACAAGTCGAACAAAAAATATTTTTCAATTGTTTTTCCATTGGAATGTGTTGGAATGTGTTGTGGTGTGTAGAGCTGGTATACTCTGTCCAATAAGTGGTTGACACGGCCTAAATGAGCTTCTTTAAGAAGAGGGAAAAATAGGGGAAAGAGGGTGAATTGTACATTTTCTGGCGATTTCACCTATATTGTTTATTTCCGGATATAGAACATGACATTTTTAATATAATATAATATAACAATTTACGCCAGAAAAGGGGAAGGCCCTCTTCTATGGCAGCCATATATGCTCTTCCAGAGGGTCCCATAAACTAGACTTATGTATAAGATTTCATCATCACTTTTACTCGGGGGCAATAATGTTTAACCCCCGCCCCACCTCATCCCCACCAAAAAATAACAACCCAAGCTACCCCACCCCCTTTCAGTATGTACTTGTGAAATAAATATAATATAAATGTGAAATACCTTGACTGTACCCTTATGTACTCGGTTATGATATGCAGCTTACGTCATAAGGTTTCTTTGGTCGTTCTTATACAACATATTAGATATTTTCACATCTTTTATTATTTTCATATTATCCTCTTTAAAACAAAATAAAAAGGAGCCTGGGACCAAATATATAGCTGTCATTTATGAACATGTCTTTTTCTTATGAAATAAATGAACCTTTGGCCACTGAATAATAATAACAAACCCTATTCATATGTAAATTTGATAGTATCATCACTTTAACTTAGGGGCAACAATTTTACCCCCCCCCAACCTCCGCCCCCCTCTCGGCCTCCAGTCAACTGTCAACCCTTACGGTGCCCTGTGGGTGGTTAAGTATGTGTTTTGCCATGTGGCTTAGACTAACAACACTTCACTGAAGACTTGTGTCGTTGCCTTTGATCCTAGGTCTAACAAGGACCAGTAATACATATAGAGTAGCCCTGGAACATGTTCACCTATAGGTCGGAGCAACAAGTTGATGCCAGTAATACATATAGAGTAGCCCTGGAACATGTTATCTCTCTAGCCATACATATCCACCTATAGGTCGGAGCAACAGGTTGATGCCAGTAATACATATAGAGTAGCCCTGAAACATGTTATCTCTCTACCCATACATATTCACCTATAGGTCGGAGCAACAAGTTGATGCCAGTAATACATATAGAGTAGCCCTGGAACATGTTATCTCTCCACCCATACATATCCACCTATAGGTCGGAGCAACAGGTTGATGCCAGTAATACATATAGAGTAGCCCTGGAACATGTTATCTCTCTACCCATACATATCCACCTATAGGTCGGAGCAACACATTGATGCCAGTAATACATATAGAGTAGCCCTGGAACATGTTGTCTCTCTACCCATACATATCCACCTATAGGTCGGAGCAACAAGGTGATGCCAGTAATATATATAGAGTAGCCCTGGAACATGTTGTCTCTCTACCCATACATATCCACCTATAGGTCGGAGCAACACATTGATGCCAGTAATACATATAGAGTAGCCCTGGAATATGTTGTCTCTCTAGCCATACATATCCACCTATAGGTCGGAGCAAAAAATTGATGCCACTTTTTTGATATTCTTAAAATGTAATTATGATGAATTAATGAGTCAAAAGTTGCACAAAATAAAATAAAATAAGATATTTTGTCAAATGTTTTCCCACGAGAATCCTTGTTCAGAATGTTTAATTCGACGGTTGTTTAGTGCTGTCGGTAGCATGACATACATGCACCAAATGTGTGGACTGTGTATTGAATATTTAGGTATCTCAGGTTATCCTAAGGAGTATATTTTAACTACTTTACCATAGTGATTGACCATTAATAAATAAAATGTTTATGTTTAGAAACATAAGATTCGATGTTTAAGATACATAATAGAATTACATATTATTATATGTCCTAATGTTTACCATCATTTGAACCCACTTGATCTCATCTTTTCAAATAAAATGATATCCCCAAATCAATTTGTGCAACTTATGACTCATCTTTCTGTTACACATCACAATATATGTGAACTAAAAATGACATGTCAGCTTAAATTTCTCACTTGTTCTAACACTAAATATTCATACAATTGTTTGTTCTCCATTTCAGGTGAGTGTCCATTTTCTGTTGGAAACACAGGGGGAGAAATTGTGCACACAACTTCTGATAGTGTGGTGAGTCCATAGATAGCGAGGAAGCCGAGGTATCCAAAATGTAAACGAGAATTTTATTGGTTTTTTTTAATATTTTTATTTGCCATCAATACATTTAACAGTTATAGTATCATATTCGAAGATGAAATACACATAGCAGTCTACGCAGCTATTTTTTTATGTGTTGCCCATACATATATACAGGAGAATTGAAAAAGGATAATGCGATGATATATGGGTCAGATTCTCAGAAAATGTACAATTAGCAGCTCTACACATTTAGGACATTCTCCTAAATTAGGCTGAAAAATGAAGAATACCGGGTATATCTGAGTATATTTGGTATCGCACTGATTTAAAGTATGTGTTCTGTTGTGTTAAACATTATTTTGAAGCTCATTTTTGTCTTAAATGTGGACTATTTGAGAGAATTAGTGAAGGCGAATTGTACATTTTCTGAAAATCTGACCCATATATATATGATGAACAAAATTCACATACTTTAGTTCTTTTAGGACCGATACATAAGGTATACAACCAAAGTAGCCTACACACTAGCAATTACAGATTCCAAGACACCATACATAGAATTCGAGTCATTATATCATTCTATTTTCTATCCTAGACTTGCGTCAACGTCCTAATTAGTTTACCGGGACATTTAAAGCCATATATATTTCCTTGGGGCTTATGCTAAACGAGTCCTACAGCTATATCCCAGTACACATCATATTTTCATATACAAAAGGAATTTATACCACGATCGGGGGCTGTACACGCTGCAAATGAGTGAATACCTGCTATCATGTATTGTTGAATCGATCCACGCGTGACAATATGACGTTTTTTTAAGCCTCATTATAACAACGCTCCCTATTGGTTAACGTTACTCTCCCTCATGACCTCACGCCCATTCGTGACGTCATATGCCACCGTGCCGTCGTTGATCAGCCAATCAGTTATAAGCTTGTTTAGTGATTTGGCATAAACCAAATCAATATGGCGGAACATTGGAGAGAAGCGAGGTAAATAAATAGTTTGTTGATTCATTTATTTTACAACATGAGATAGTGGTATAAAAATAGGATGTAACTCGGTTAGTTTCTGACTTACTGTACATGATGGCCACTCGTTTTTTTCGACCAGGGATCTCACGAGAAGCCGCAGGCTTCGAGTGAGATCCCTGGTCAAAAAAAACTCGTGACCATCGTGTACAGTAAGTCAGAAACCAACCTCGTTACATCCTATCATATGACATTGTATGATATCAATTTTCTAAGAAAGAAAAGTGTAGAAAACAAGGAGAGTGTAATTAATAATATTATGTATGTTTTGTCCCCAATCAGTAAGGATATCAATGTGTAATAGTAAATATCCAACATATCCAACGCTTTTCTTTTTCAAATAATATTATCACTTTTTATCACGAGACTGAGTTACTCAAAATCAAGGACACATTTGGGTCAGATTTTCAGAAAATGTACAATTAGCAACTCTACACATTTAGGGAAATTCTCCTAAATTAGACTGAAAAATGATGAATACCAGGTATATCTGAGTACATTTGGTATCGCATTGATTTAAAGTATCAGTTCTGTTATGTTAAACTGCATTTTGAAGCTTATTTTTGTCTTAAATGTGGGTTATTTGAGAGGATTGGTGAAGATGAAGTGTACATTTTCTGACAATTTGACCCATTTGCTTTTATTGCAAATGTTAAAAATAATCTTGGATGAGTATAATGGAGATTGAGAAAACAGCATTATCATATCACCTATTCCTCATTGATATTTAGATCCCCCCAAAATGAGAACAATCCTTCAAAGAGATCTTATGGTAAAAAGGCTTTGAAAAATATTAATTCTGCCTCTTGTGACTCATTTCCCTGAAACCCATCACATTGAATCCCCTGCTCATAGCGTTAAATACCCCGACACCACTCCCTCTAATCTACCTCCCTGTCATAACATGTTTTATTGCCATGCTATTGTCTATCCCAGTGCGGGATGGGGACACATTAGCATGCGGTTATTAGGCCTCTGAGTTGTGCTCATGAATTATTCATCATTTCCTATTTGAAATGCAAATTTTAATTTCAACCGGAAGTGATGTTTGTGATGATGGTGCAATAAAATATCCTAATGACATTCCAGAGGATCCCTTTATAGACCACTTGCAGCGATGCTATTTTAGATCTTGAATTACTTTGGATTATTGTTGAGTTAGAATGTCCTGAAAAGTATAAAGAACGCAATCCTCTTTAAATGTGCCCAAAATGAGATTAATAACTGAAGTTTGAAGCCGATTCAAAGAGGTGCTCCTGTAAACTTGTTCAAAACGGTTGTCAGATAATGTACAATTACATAAATTTAGTAACTTCTGCTAAATTGGGCTGAACCGAGCATATAGTATTGCGTTTTAACCCATGAGCCTATGTCACAATTATGTCTCACTGAGATAATGTGATTAAATTACTCCTTCAGATAACCTCAGAAACATAATTATGGTTCAGTGTTTCACAAAATGTACAATTGGCAGCTCTACACATAAATTCAGTAAATTCTGCTAAATTAGGCTGAAATTTTGTCAATACTAGGTAAATTCGAGTATGCCCGGCATTGCATTGATTCTAGCAATCTGTTTGGTTAGGTTGAACTGTATTTTGAACTTTATTTTCGTCTGAAATTTGGGATATTTGAGAAGATTGGCGAAGGTGAATTGTACATTTTCTGAAAATCTGACCCATATAGCAGAGTCCTGACATTTAATATCAAAGTTGCGACTTGTGACTCATTTGTCTGGAACACATCACTATTAGGAACAGTTTCATTAGTTAATGTTCCATATAGTATCAAAAGCCAAATAAAATTCCGAGAAATGAGAGAATTTTCACATTTATTCTGTCTTATCCCATTATATTTCAAATAATATTTTGAGATTTGGTTCTGCAATTTAAATGAATTCTCAGTTCTTGGTGTAGAAACTCGTATCGGGGTGTCGGAGTGCATGGACATCAATTTCACTTGTCTCGACCCCTAAACTAAACCAGAAAAACAGAATGAATGAATGGCTATCACTCACAGACCACTCCACTAGAAACGTCTTAAAGGGTCAGATTTTCAGAAAATGTACAATTGGCAGATGTACAACTTTAGTAAATTCTGCTAAATGAAGCTGCAATTTGGTCAATACTAGGTAAATTCGATTATATTCGGCATTGCATTGATTCTAGCAATCTGTTTGGTTAGGTTGAACTGAATTTTGAACTTTATTTTCGTCTGAAATTCGGGTTATTTCAGAAGATTGGTGAAGGTGAATTGTACATTTTCTGAAAATCTGACCCTAAAAGTCTCTTTAGAGGCTTTCAGGGCAGCTGAACCTTGAAATCAGTCCTTGGTCTGCTGCCAGATGAACCAATTTGAAAACACAAACATCTTGGAGGCGGAGGCGGTGGGTTTTCTTCTGTCTGTCCATAGAGGTCAATACATTTTACCCCGACCGCAAGGGCGGCAGCACCGGATTATTAAATATTGACGTCCAATTTAGTTTCCATGACGGCTCATGACGTCAGAGCGTCCATGATGGGTCAAGCCATGAAAATATGAACGTTTGGTAAAATATTTCAAATTTGCTTAATTCTTGCAAGGTACCGAAGGACAAAGTGGTGATATGTCTGCTATACTATCAGTCAGGTAGAGTAGAGGTATGTTCAGGCGAAGCCAGGCTAGAGGATAGCCTATATGAATATTAATAATAATAATAATAATACGTAACAACGTAGTCCCGTTTCTAGACTAATGAATCTCATTTATTCAGCTTAATTTATACAGCTGGTCAGTTGACCATGAAGCCCATTGCGCATGCGCATTAATTACATATTCCTCCAATCGGAAGGAATCATGTGGTACATATTTACATCTCTTGAGTAATCAGCCAATGACAGGCCTTAGCCAATCACCTTGCAGGTGCCTCATTAAGGCAACCAATCAGGTGGTGTTAGTTGGTTCACTGTCCGTGACCTGAGGGGGTGGATCAGTGGTGATGTCACACCAGTCTGACCCCTGGCTCCCCCTTGTGTGTAGGTGCGATATTACCATACATATATTATGAGTAATGATGCATAATAGAGAGATGGGTAATTAATGCCATTGATTAATGTTGCACAATGTTAGGCAATAAATGTATATAAGATCAAATGAGACTTGAGTAATGTTATACAATATTATGTAATCATATGTAATCAAAAAGGTGTGATTTGTGGTCGTGACAGTGGCAACATTGCGGAACCATTGATGATCCGAAAATAAATACCGCGCGAACATTTATACGTTTACAGTAGATGATATAGATTTATAATATAGATAGAAAAAAATCGAATATGTTGGAAGTTACTTCCTATATCATATCCTTATAAGTTGAGCATAGAGAATGGATAGAGAGGAGGGGGCGGGGGGAGCGTGCAGAGGTTGGGAGGCAGCGGGAGGAGGGGGGAGACCCAGGAAGAGAGGGACAGTTCTAAAGGGGGAAAGAGTGAGTGAGATAGTGAGATTGGTTGCTTTACGCCCTTATCAACACATTTAATATGGTTATATCAAGGGCGGGAGAGCTGAGAGGGAGTGAGATTGGTTGCTTTACGCCCTTATCAACACATTTAATATGGTTATATCAAGGGCGGGAGAGCGGAGAGGGAGTGAGTGAGTGAGATTGGTTGCTTTACGCCCTTATCAACACATTTAATATGGTTATATCAAGGGCGGGAGAGCGGAGAGGGAGTGAGTGAGTGAGATTGGTTGCTTTACGCCCTTATCAACACATTTAATATGGTTATATCAAGGGCGGGAGAGCTGAGAGGGAGTGAGTGAGATTGGTTGCTTTACACCCTTATCAACACATTTAATATGGTTATATCAAGGGCGGGAGAGCTGAGAGGGAGTGAGTGAGATTGGTTGCTTTACGCCCTTATCAACACATTTAATATGGTTATATCAAGGGAGGGAGAGCTGAGAGGGAGTGAGTGAGTGAGATTGGTTGCTTTACGCCCTTATCAACACATTTAATATGGTTATATCAAGGGCGGGAGAGCTGAGAGGGAGTGAGTGAGATTGGTTGCTTTACACCCTTATCAACACATTTAATATGGTTATATCAAGGGCGGGAGAGCTGAGAGGGAGTGAGATTGGTTGCTTTACGCCCTTATTAATACATTTAATATGGTTATATCAAGCGCGGGAGAGCTGAGAGTGAGTGAGTGAGTGAGATTGGTTGCTTTACGCCCTTATCAACACATTTAAGATTGTTATATCAAGGGTGGGAGAGCTGAGAGGGAGTGAGTGAGTGAGTGAGATTGGTTGCTTTACGCCCTTATCAACACATTTAATATGGTTATATCAAGGGCGGGAGAGCTGAGAGGGAGTGAGTGAGTGAGATTGGTTGCTTTACGCCCTTATCAACACATTTGATATGGTTATATCAAGGGCGGGAGAGCGGAGAGGGAGGCAGTTTATGATCATACCCAGGAAATAGAGATAGAGAAGAAGGGAGAGAGAGACAGAGACAGAAAGGCTCTTTATGGTCATACCCAGGACCAAGGGAGGGGGGAGGGGGAAGAGGAGGGAGGGGGAAAGGAGAGAATGGTGGGGGGTTGGGGGGAGGGAACTAAAAAGGTGATGGTGGAACTGCATAGGTCAGCCATTCCGTCTGTCTGAAGGGGAAGATCACAGGATTAATTGTACTCCTTTTCTGTATTGATCACTCTTTTTGAAAATTCTTTTAACAGAAATTCCCAGGCCCATTTCTTTTGCCGAGACGCCATTCACAAGATGGGGAGGCTGAATTTAATCTGTTTGGTTATTTTTATCTTTTTGTGTTAATGTTAACCTATTTTAAACCTCATTTTGTCTTAAAATCGGATTACTATCCAGGGGATTTGGGAAGGTGAGTTGTACATTTTCTGGGG
Organism: Sthenelais limicola; assembly: GCA_942159475.1. Lineage (NCBI taxonomy): Eukaryota > Metazoa > Annelida > Polychaeta > Phyllodocida > Sigalionidae > Sthenelais > Sthenelais limicola. The sequence goes on from OW804094.1 coordinate 143,025,825, forward strand.
GTTTGCATTAACGGCCAGGGGTGAATGAAGACCTATGAACAATGATAAATCTTGTAGTATACAGTTTTGTTTGAAATCTGTAAATAAAGATATAGAAACACTTCTGGGTGGACTATTAACCATTTGTGATGTGTTTCAGGAAAATGAGTCACAAGTCACAAAATTGACATTTTTCAAAGTAGATTATCTATAAGAACCCTTGCTTAGAATCTTTTCATTTTTGGAGTTCTCGGAACTGCTAGTAGCATAAATACAGGTACCAAATTTCAAGACATTGTAATAAATATATCTTGCATTACTAAGGTCATCTTATAGAGGATATTTAGCTCTTTACTAGTAATTGTCCACCCCAAAGATATTGCAAACTGGGTTTTTTTAAAGAAAAGAATATCAAATTTAAAATATAGAAATATTTATTAAATGTCCTAAATGCTTACTATCATTGGAACCGCCTAGATCTCATCTTTTCAAATATAATGATATCTCAAAAGCGTTTTTATGCTACTTGTGACTCATTTTTATGTAACACATCACATTTCTGTGAATTCTTAGAAAAAATCAGTGCCAGACCATATTGCCATTGCAATACATTGTGTGAAGCCTCAAGAATGAACAATCCCAAGATGGGCAAAATCAAACTTTCTTTTAAAAAAACAATTATTGGCTCTCACAAAATATTGAAAGTGGAAAGAAGTATTGAGATTATTGAGAACTTGAATGAAAGAAAAAAGGGCTGAAATCAATTAATATTGATTTTTACAATGAATGTATTGTTGAAAAATATTTACTGCATAATTATTTTTATTGTTTTCTATTTTACTTTTACAAATTGTATTGCCAAAATTCCGCAATAGCGGTACATTTCATTGACATAAAAAAGTACAGAAAGATTGTGTGGGTCAGATTTTCAGAAAATGTACAATTGGCAGCTTTACACATTTAGTAACTTCTGCTAAATTAGGCTGTAATTTGGTCAATGCTAGGAACATTTGCGTATTTATTCAGCATTGCATTGATTCTAGCAATCTGTTTGGTTAGATTTGAACTTTGTTTTCGTCTGAAATTTGGGTTATTTGAGAGGATTGGTGAAGGCGAATTGTACACTTTCTGAAAATCTGACCCATATAAATTTTTATTTTTTTTTACAAATTTTATTGCCAAAGTTCCGCAATAGCGGTACAATTCATTTGCCATGACAAATTACAGAAAGATTGTGTTTTAAATATATCTATGCATCTATAAACTCATCCTTGTAATTTAGCATGTTCTTTTGCGACTTGTGACTCACTTGGGACACATATAGCAGGTGGTGTGGCGGAGGTAGAGAACTGATAGGTTAATGGAAGGGGCGAGGAGAAGACGAGCCACTCGTGTCTATATTTGGTACAAGAAGAGCAACTCACTCTACTGGGACACGCTAGCACTCCGCCTCGATACACTCCTAGAAAACATATTAATCAGATGTCAGGACAATGTATTTAATATATCCTCTCGTTTTAAAGGTCCTCAGATGGAGTATATTTAGTTACTTTACTGGTTATTGCCCCCCCCCCCCCCCCCCCGAAATATTGCAAACTTTTCTTTTCAAAAATAAAAATATCCAATTTAAAATCTGGAAATACTTATTAGATTATTAGACTGTTTACTATCATTGGAATCACCTTGATCTCCTCTTTTCAAATATGGTGATATCAAAAAAATCCATTTTTGCGACTTATGACTCATTTTCCGGAGACACATCACATATGTACATTCCGTGACTAGATATCTGGTTATATTCCACATGAGTGATCAGTGTCCCACACCATATGTAATGTGTTTCAGGAAATGAGTCACAAGTCACAAAATTCGTGTTTTTCAAAGTCGTTTACTTACAAGATCTCTTTGTTGGAATATTTCCATCTTTGGGGTGTCTAGTCCTTGTGGTTGTATGAATACATGTACCAAATTTAAAGACTGTTTATTAATTATATCAGTGCGTTTCTTGGGTCATCCCATTGAGTATATTTAGCTACTTTACTGGTAATTATCCACCCAGAAATATTGCAAACGTATTTTTCAAAAATAAAAATATCTAACTAAAAAGATAAAAGTACTTATTAGATGTCCTTAATGTTTACATTCATTGGAATCGGGTTGGTCCCATCTTTTCAAATATGGTAGTATCTCAAAATCCATATTTTGCGACTTATGACTCATTTTCCTAAAACGAATCACATTTTTTCATAACAGTCTTGAAATTTGGTAAATGCATTCACACTACGTTAAACGGTATACATTCCCCAAAGATGAGGACATTCCGACAAAGAGATCTTGTGAACATCTGTGTGATTTTGGATCTCATTTTCCTGTAACACATCACACATATATCGCTGATACATCAAGAATGTTTGTGGCGGAACCCTTTCTTCTTACAGTGTTCTATTCATTGTCATCCATATGCCATCAGGCTTTGTATTAGTGTATCAAAGAAAACCGATCGTTCTCCCCCACCCTGTCCCCTAACCCCTGCAGTACCCGGCTCTGCACGTAGGTGGCAGCACTAGACTGGTCCCCGCCATCAGCTCACGTACATTCAGGTGCCGCTACACTAATTCTCAAAATTCAAATTCAAGTTTTTGAAAATGTGAATAGGGGTAAATATTCAGGACTGATTTTGTTGTGGTATCTGTTGTGCTTGTTTGTTTTAATAATTATTGATATTTGGTTTTAATGTCAGGGAGATTCGCTCTCTTTATGTTGATACTTTTTCATACAATAATTATATAATATTAATGTATCTGAAGTTTGCATCCTTATGAGCTGCAGAGGCGAATTACTCTGAAATGTTATGTAAATCAAGACATTGATAATACACATGGCAAATTAGTATGTCTTTATTTTAAATTAGATATTTTGTTTATTTTTTAAAAAATGTAACTAATATACTCCTTATGAAACCCAATGAGATATTTTATACACAGTCTTGAAACTTGGTACATGCATGTGTACGACTTATAACGGTACACACCCTAATAATGAGAACACTCCTACAAATTGATATTCTTATTTTTGAAAAAGAATGTTTGCGATATCTCTGGGTGGACAATTACTATTAAAGTAGTTAAATATGTATCTACTGGATGAGCTTCGAAGTGCATAGATAAATTTGAAATTTGGTACATGTCTCCATACGACATGAAGCATTAGATACCCCAATGTGAAAACAATCCTTCAAAGATATCTTCTAGATCTTCTAGATGGGTAATTACCAGTAAAGTAACTAAATATACTCCGTACAAAGGTCTTCAAAACGCAGGCATATATTTAATACAATGTCCTGAAATTTGTCATACGGATTTATATGACTATGAGTGATAAACCCTCTAAAAATCAGATCATTTCAATGAAGATATCTTGTGATAAAATCACTAGGCAAAATATCATCCTTGCGACCTGTGACTCATTTTCTGTAACACATCCCATATTCTATGGATCTCGTCTAATTGACATTCCCATCAAATATGGCGCTCCACTATAGTTACCGCTTCCTTCCGTCGGCGGCGCTTTTAATCTAGCCAGGCCTAGCTAGCGACAGTTACCAGGCTTGAAGTCGGGGCGGGGGAGCGTTTGAAATCTAATAAATCACACACAGCAAGGCATGTGATATCGGATAGTTATTGATTTAGCATTGCTATGCACGAAGTAGCATGCCTTGGTAATAAATTTCATTAATTCAATAAACTCCTCCCCCTTCCGCTGCTGACATTAAGGTCTCACTAGAGTGTTTTCTAGTTTGATGTACATTAAGAATGACTTGCATAATTTCGCAGACCGTTTCCATTTTCTATAGCTGTGGTGTTTGTGTTGGCATGAGTGTATAGAGATATTTAATTATAGCCATTTCTATGAATGATTCAGCTCTTGTGGTGTTCTTACTCTTAACAGTAAAACATATCCATTTTAATACCATTAGAATAGAGATAGTCTTTTGGGAATTCTCTTTTTCCCGATTTTCCTGTGACACATGACAAATGTGTACATGTTGTTATTGTTGCATCACGCTCTTCTTTCCTGCCTTCTTCGATCCTCTTCAATCATCCCTCATTCATCTCCCTCTGTATCTCCCCAAGTCGGAGAACACCGAAGACCACCGAAGATCACCGAAGAGATCAAAAGCAAGTTGACGTTCTCTAGCCACTTTCCTGATCTTTAACCCGCTGGGATCCCTCCTCAATTGCATGTCCGTGTCAGACGGGGGCGCCATCGACTCACAAACACGTTTTTATGCAGTTTTCAGCTCTAAATTAATGCCTGAATGTTCCCCCACCTTCTCATGGGAAATGTTTGCTGAGGTATGATTTTGCGAATTTTGAAGTTCGCGGATTTTATATCGGGCTTTTATTTTGTTATCATGAGCTCTTTTCCCGCGGGAAATCTATAGGACATACGGGTCAGATTTTCAGAAAATGTACAATTGGCACATCAACATATTTTGTAAATTCTGCTAAATTGGACTGGAAAATAATCAACACACTATATATATATTGGTATATTTGGTATTGCCTTGATTCAAACAGTCTGTTTGGTTATGTTGAACTGTATTTTGAACCCGATTTCTGCCTTAAATATTGATTATTTGAGAGAATTGGTGAAGGTCAATTGTACATTTTCTTAATATTTGACCCATACACGACAACCTGGTTCCTAAACTAGGATGTAATTCCCTAATTAAAGTAGCATAAAAGCGGATGGGAAGAACGTTGACAGAGTGAGAGAGCTTCAAGAGACCTTTCGCCCTCTCCCCTTTCTCACTCCTCACCCCTCTCTCTCACTCTCTATGATCAGTCTCTCTCTATTTGACTCGCTCTCCCTTCTCTATCCCTGTCTATCTCCTCCCCCCTTCCCTCTCTACCTCTCTCAATGTCTCCCTTCCCTACTCCCCCCCCCCCTCTCTTTCTCTCTCTCTCAATTTTTATGATTCTTCTCTCTATATTTTCCCCTCTCCTGTATCATATGAAATGAGTCCATCCCAGCTAGCCCCTGGGCCTATATGTGATGTGCTTTTAGAAAATATGTCACAAGTCGCAAAAAATGGATTTTGAGATATTATCATACTTGAAAAAATGAGCTCAAGCGGATTACAATGATAGTAAACAGTAGTATATTTTAAGTTGATATTTTTAATTTTGAAAAATAAGTTTGCAATATCTCTGGGTGGACAATTACTAGTGAAGTAGCTGAATATACTCTATAGGATGAGTTTAGAAATGTATGGATATATTTAATACACGGTCTTGAAATTTGGTACACATATTCATACGACTCGGAGTATTAAATCACATATCATATTACAAGGGATCATAGGTATCTAGATCAAATCTTTGTTTCCATTAGTTATTGGGAAGCACACATATGTGGTGTGTTATAGGAAAATGAGTCACAAGTCGCAAAAATGATATTTTTCAAAGTGATTTATTCACAAGATCTCTTTATTGGAATATTTTGATGTTTAGAAGGTTTAACACTGTTAGTCATATAAATGCATGCACCAAATTGCAGGACATTGTATAAATATATCCTTGCGTTCGGACGGAAGGTCATCCTATGGAGTATATTTATTTACTTTACTGATAATTGCCTAACCAGAAATATTGCAAACATTTTTTTTTAAATAAAAATATCAAACTTAGAATGTAGAAACAATGGTTGGATGTTAGAGTAGAAGTACTTATTAGATGTCCTAGTATTTACTATCATTGGAATCCCCTTGATTTCATCTTCTCAAATATGATGATTTCTCAAAATTCATTTTTTGCGACTTGTGACACATTTTCCTGAAACACATCAAACATTATCGCAGATGGGGCTTTCTTGGCTCACCATGGCTTTCTTAGCCCACCAGTTGTATTGGGACAGGCACTTATTAACTCAGTGGTAAATTTTCTGCTTGGTCGTCTCTCAGATGGCAGTTTTTCTTGTGATACTTTTCTTGTGGCAGTTTTCTAATTTCTGTGTATCGGGCGCCCTTATGTGTGTCAGATTTTCAGAAAATGTACAATTGGCAGCTGCACACATGGAGTAAATAAGGCTGCAATTTGGTCAATACTAAGTAAATTCGAGTATATTTTGCATTGCATTGATTCTAGCAATCTGTTTGGTTAGGTTGAACTGTATTTTGAACTTTATTTTCGTCTGAAATTTGGGTTATTTGAGAAGATTGGCCAAGTTGAATTGTACATTTTCTGAAAATCTGACCCATGTAGAACGCACCTGGCGTCTCCCTGCATCAAAGACATACTATTGATTCGATCCCGCGCGGAGATCCTTCTACACACTCAACCCACCCTCTCCCCTCCCCCAACCCTCACCCCCACCCCCGCCCCCGACACTCACCCCTCTCTCCCTGCACTCCTTGTCAACACACTCCATCCTGACATCCATTCTCCTCCTACCTGCGTCATCAGCATCTTTTTGTTAAGTTAAGTGTCGGATCCACTATGCCTGAGTGTGCGATTTCTTGCTTGTCGCAACTGTTGTTCCTGAGTGTCTTGATCTCCCTGTCTGTTTCCTTTTCTCTGTCTCTCTTTCTCTCTTTTTCCTTTTTGAGAGCTAAGACTCTCTCCCTGCCTTTTCCTCCTCTTCCCTCTCTGCTCCTTTCCTTACCCTCTCTGCCCTCCCTATGTCACTCTCTCTCTTCTCTGCCTCTCTCCCTCCCCTCCCTCTCTCTCCCTCTCTCCCTCTCTCTCCCTCTCTCCCTCCCCTCCCTCTCTCTCCCTCTCTCCCTCTCTCTCCCCCTCCCTCTCTCTCCCTCTCTCCCTCCCCTCCCTCTCTCTCCCTCTCTCCCTCTCTCTTCCTCACACTGTAGCACTTTCTTTCTGATCGTTATTCACTGACTGGTATAACCCGTCCCTGGAATTTCCCTCCTCATTTCCGACTACCATCAGCCTTAGCATATAGTGGCACTAAAGGGTGGGATTCACTATGCTAGAGTTTGCGATTTCTTGTCACGGCTGTCTTCTATTCTTCTAGATCTGTCATCTAGATATGTATCTCAGTCCCTTTCTCTGTCTCTCACTCTTGTTGTCTCTCGCTAACAGGTACTCCTCCTCTTGCTCTATGCATCTCCCTCTCTGTCCCAAAATTGCTCTCACTCACTGTCACTCACTCATGTGATGCGTTTCAGAAAAATGAGTCACAAGTCGCAAAAAATAGATTTTGAGATATCATCATATCTGAAAAGATGACATCAGGCGGATTCTAATGAAAGTAAACTGTAAGACATCTAAAAAGTAAAGTTCCTGTTATGGGTGGGAGGGGCAGAGCGATTAGAGGGAGGGAAGGATCCTTCCCTCCCTCTAATCGCTCTGCCCCCTCCCGAGGGCGAGGCTTGGGGATGGGGTGGGAAGAATGGGGCGAGGGGTGAGGGGAGAGAGGGAGAGTGTGTGAGGGGAGGGAGGGAGAAGGGAGACGAGCGGAAGGAGCAGAGAGAGGAGAGGAAGGGACAGTAAGGGAGAAAGAAGGGAGGGACAGGGTGTGAGGGCCATGAAGTGACCTCCACACAGGACATGTGAAGGTAAAGGTCACTCACCTGCACCCGGTCTATCAGCCATCGCTGCATCATGTGTAGTAATCCTATATAGCATTACTCCCAACTACTATACAGACAATAACCCTATGATAGCGATAGTGGCTATATACCTGTAGATGATCATCAATATAACAAAAGCACTGCACAGTGAAACAAACATCAAAAAAAGGAAAATATTTGGCCTAAAGTTCAAACTAGTCTGATGTCAGCACAAGTGTGACAGAGTGAGGGGAATCTATATAAATTATTTCACCTGTGTCGTGTCTTGTGACGATATCCACCCTTTCCCTCACAAAGGTGATTTGGTGATCCGTTAAAACAAGCCAATCGGTATAAGGGTCAGATTTTCAGAAAATGTACAATTGGCAGCTCTACACATTTAGTAAACTCTGCTAAATTAGGCTGCAATTTGGTCAATACTCGGTAAATTCGAGTATATTCAGCATTGCATTGATTCTAGCAATCTGGATGGTTAGGTTGAAATGTATTTTGAACTTTTTTTCTGTCTTAAATGTGGGTTATTTGAGAGGATTGGTGAAAGTGAATTGTACATTTTCTGAAAATCTTACCCACAATAGTACCGTCTGAGTTAACGTTAATCATTATAAGGCAAACTTAAAACAACTTGTTAGCATTAAGAAATGAGAATTGAAATTATTTTATTATCATATTGTTTAATGGGAGGTCGTTGGAAGACCTGCATTAATGCAGAGGTCCTAACCCACTTCCTAGATTTTACAAATACTGTTAACCATGAATCATATTATATCATATTATAACGAATGTAACTGTATCTTGAATCTTGAATAAAAGTATTATATATAATCAAAAAAGGGCAGGTTGTAAATATATGGGTCGGATTTTTAGAAAATGTACAATTCACCTTTACCAATCCTCTCAAATAACCCCATTTAAGATTTAAATGAGCTTCAAAACATGGTTTAACATAACAAAACAGATACTTTAAATAAAAACGATACCAAAATCCCTCTAGGTTTATTTAATAAACCCAGATATACCCGGTACTCACCATTTTTCAGCCAAATTTAGCAGAATTTCCTAAATGTGTAGAGCTGCGAATTGTACATTTTCTGAAAATCTAACCCTTATATGAATGGTTCGGTATTACAGTGGAACCTCTCTATTGAGACCACCCTTGGGACTGACCGATTTATGGTCTCATAGCGAGGTGGTCTAATTAGAGGGGCTAATCTAATTGGGAGGAAAGCAATTCAGGACTGAGAGAGACTGGTCTTAATAGAGGGGTGGTCTCTATAGAGAGGTGACCTTTATGCGAGGTTCCACTGTAGTTCACTTTCTTCATAGTGCTCTTTACATTCATTTTTTATCCGCTCAAATCAAACTTGTCAGATTGTCCTGAGGCTTGCAATGAAGCGCATACAAAGCACATCAAGCAATTCCACTGGACCGCTCACGCATTGCTGTTTTCTCACTTCATGGGTCAGATTTTCAGAAAATGTACAATTGGCAGCTCTACACATTTAGTAAACTCTGCTAAATTAGGCTGCAATTTGGTCAATACCAGGTATATCTGAGTATATTTGGCATTGCATTGATTCTAGCAATCTGTTTGGTTAGGTTGAACTGTATTTGAACTTTATTTCTGTCTTAAATGTGGGTTATTTGAGAGGATTGGTGAAGTTGAATTGTACATTTTCTAAAAATCTGACCCTCATAAGCCTCATGCAAAAGAACAGAGCAAACCATTAGCAGCCCAGTGGAACTGCAGCTTTAGTGGATCTTCACTCAACTTTCAACAGAAATCTCTGGTTCTCCTCATTTATATCCCCATCTATATTTAAACAGAACTCGCAGGTGTAGGATATAGGACGAAGAAGACAGCAGCCTCCCCTTCCTCAGGTGTGAGAGCTGGGGGTGGGAGGAGGGTGGAGGGGTGCAATAGAGGGAGCAAGGTGGAGGTGGGATAAGAGTAAGAGGGTCAGATTGTCAGAAAATGTACAATTGGCAGCTGTACACATTTAGTAATTTCTGTTAAATTAGGTCGCAATTTGGCCAATACTATGTAAATTCGAGTATGCTCGGTATCACATTGATTCTAGCAATCGGTTTGGTTAGGTTGAACTGTATTTTGAACTTTATTTTCGTCTGAAATTTGGGTTATTTCAGAAGATTGGCGAAGTTGAATTGTACATTTTCTGATAATCTGACCCAAGAGCGGGGATGGGAGGAGCCCCAGCCTATGGGAGAGGAACGTATGGGAACAAATCAATACTGAGACAGTAATCTTCATGACTGTGCTGCTAGGTACAGAGTTTGTTTGAATGATAAGATATATATCTCACTGTATGGGTGATACACAAATGAGGGTGTTTTGAAATGGGTACGGTTGAAAGAGGGTGGAGGCGGGGTGTGGGGGGTGGGGGGAGTGGGAGGAGGGTAGAGGGGGTAATTACCTTATAAGGAATCACTCATGCACGTGACCTCTAGCGTGTTGTTAGCTGCACGCAGCCAATCAGGTGTTTCTCTAAACCTCTACACTCTGTAAAGTAATGGTTCTCATTCTCAATACAAAAGCGAAAATGTACAATTCACCTTCACTAATCCTCTCAAATAACACACATTTAAGACAAAAATGAGCTTCAAAATTCAGTTCAACATAACAGAACTGATACTTTAAATTAATGTGATACCAAATATACTCAGATATACCCGGTATTCTTCATTTCTTTTAGCCTAATTTAGGAGAAATTCCCAAATGTGTGGAGCTGCCAATTGTACATTTTCTGAAAATCTGACCCATATATGATGACAGTTTTCTGTTGACTTCAAGTGGAAATAAAATGCTTCAAATTTAATCAAGCTACTATCTACAATAACTCTTATGATGATAACTCGCTTATGGTGTACTGTCATTTGTAAATTGAAAAAAGTAACTATACATTTTTTTTTGTGTAATAATGAAGTTAATCTAGATGTAAAACTGTACACTTTTTCAAGGAGATGAGACCTACCACACTGTGGATATCTTCCTAATAAAATGTTTTAAAAAAAATAAATAATACAATTTAAAGGAGAAAGGTTGCTCCCCGCTAGGGCAGATTGACAGCCTCACAATACTCAATACACTAGAGAGTGGCCTGAAATAATTCAACATCTCAAAAGGTGTTTTTTTAACATTTTTATTTCTTCAATTTCCACAAATCCACGAAATATAACCCATTACAAATTCACATTCAATACCCATTTATACCCATAGCTACTCTATAATAAATTAACTTTTAATATAATACTTCATTACAACGTATGATTACATTACGTTACACTTTATATCGGGTTCTCAGAAATAATCCACTTAGATTTTGTTTGTGGCCAACATAAGAAATAAACGATATATATATATCAATACAGGTATGATTTCGCAAATAATAAAAAACATTTATTCAGCACCTTACATGGCTTATATGTGATGTGTTTCAGGAAAATGAGTCATAAGTCGCAAAATTAATATTATATATCACTTAGACTGGTATCAATTGATGTATCAAATTTCAGGACAATCTATGTAATATATCTTTCAGTTTTACAGGTCCTCATATGGACTACATTTAGTTATTTTACTGTTTATTGAACCCCAGAAATATTGGAAACTTTTGTTTTCAAAAACGAAAATATCAAACTTAAAATCTAGAAATACTTATTAGATTATTAGACTGTTTACTACCATTGGAATCAGCTTGATCTCATCTTTTCAGATATAATGGTATCTCAAAATGCGACTTATGACTCATTTTCCTTAAACACATCACATATGTGGTTATAATATCCCAAGCCTATCAATACGTTTACATCTCTCAGCTTTGATCATGTTATTGTTCAAATAAATTACATTCAGATTCTACTATACATTAGTTATTTCCTTGGAGTATGTAAAACAGATATTTAAATGTTTTAAAATTGTTTTTGATTAATAATGCATCTATTTATTTTAATTTCCTAGGACCATTACATTTTTGCTATTTCACCAGAACAGATATAAATAAAAGACATTTTCGGATGTATTTCCGCAAGTAGCAACAGCCCCATAACTAACAAATAATCTCTCCCTAACTCCTAGAAGAGGGCCTTAAAATCCCGTTAGTATGTAATAATTATTCATCATCCACACTCTTAAAAATATTCCGGAGGTTCTCTTTTGATGACATTAGGGTTTTCCACCATTTTAAAGTAACCATGCATCATATGGGTCAGATTTTCAGAAAATGTACAATTGGCAGCTTTACACATTTAGAAAATTCTGCTAGATTAGGCTACAATTTGGTCAATACTAGGTAAACACCCATAGTCATATCAATCGGTATATCAAAATTCAGGACAATGTATGTAATATATCCTTTTGTGTTAAAGGTCTTCATATGGAGTATATTTAGTTACTTTAGTGGTTATTGCCCCCCAGAAATATGGCAAAGTTGTCTTTTTTTTCAAAAATAAAAATATTAAACTTAAAATCTAGAAATACCTATTAGATTATGAGACTGTTTACTATCATTGGAATCGGGTTGATCTCATCTTTTCAAATATGATGATATCTCAAAATCCATTTTTTGCGACTAAAAGTCGGTCTCCACTGGCTGCGGTAAGCTCTGCCGTAAGCCTTGCGATGGTGTTGTGCTGGTTCTGTAGGTGGAGAGGAATGACAAGGTCCTGCCTACATGGTTCACTGACCATGTAGGCAGGACTTCGCCACTTCTCACCATCACAGCACCATCGCAAGGCTTACCGCAGAGCTTACCGCAGAGCTTACCGCAGAGCTTACCGCAGAGCTTACCGCAGAGCTTACCGCAGAGCTTACCGCAGAGCTTACCGCAGAGCTTACCGCAGAGCTTACCGCAGAGCTTACCGCAGAGCTTACCACAGCTAGTGGAGACCACCCTTTATGACTCATTTTACAAAACACATCACATATTAGGTAGTTCTTTCTAAGAGTGTGATGCCTGCGTCAAAGCTCTTACTCAGTGCACTACTTCACCTACTCCTCCACCTCTCCCGCTCCACTCCTCCACCTCAGCCTCCCGCTCCTTTCTTCACTTATTCTATTCTACCAACTTCTCTGGACAATATTTACATCCAACTTCCTTTCATGCTGGACTACCACAAGGATGCCTTTTACAGAACAACCCAAACTCCTGCCATAAACTTACCAACAACAAACAACCAAGAGGACAAAAACAAAAGGATTTAACCTTATTGGTGATACAACAAAAGTGCTGTAAAACAAGGAGTTGTTAAGTTACCAACTGGCACTACCTATTACAACTGTACAACCATACTTGGATGTTGTTAAGAGTGGAGGCTGTATTATAAGGTTAAGAGGATCCTATATTATAGCCCTGAGGGGGAGGAGCTTGGTCTCTTTAATAGGCCGATACTGACGTGAAGTAGAGTGTAATAAGGCTTGAGGCATGTTGCCATAATATGTTGTGCTCCTCTTCACTTGACCATGTCTCAATGGGATACTACTCTACACTGTTAGAAATGGTCGGTCTTTGAGCTTTCTTTTTTTTTAACAAACTTTATTCGATCTTTCAACAAATCCACTCCATACAGGGCAATTAATATCTTTCATACAAGAGCCCTTCCTGTCCGCATCAAGAGCTTATATCTGGTGAAAAGTTTTCCTGTTGACATCAATTGAACATAAAAATTCATCATAGTTAATGAAGCTACTTGGTGCATCTTTTGATGCTCTTCAGCCGTTTTTTTCTTTGTATATTCCCCTCTAAGGATTGGGATGAATATCTTTCACAATGGAGAACTTTTGTTTGAAGTCAAAAGGATAAATCACCAAGTCTAGACCATGTGTTGCTTTAAATGGATATATTGTTACACATGGAATAGATTGTGTTTATAACTATGAATCCATCTGTTATTATTATTATTGATATATTATATTTTTCAAACTGAAAAATAGTGTAAATCTGTTTGTGCTCAGTGCAAGTCTTTCAACTGTTGCCGAAATACTATAATTATATTATACATATTATCCATATTTAATCAGGGCAATGATCTATCACACCAATATTTGGCTAATATCTATGAACCATTTATTACTTGGGAGAAATCAAGTGAAATGACTCATGAGTAGTACATTTATTTTTATCATCTAGACAACTAAATTACTATGAATCCACACTATTTATTAATTTATTAATTGTGGATTTATGACATTCAAGGCTCTGCACAAAGTTATAAAAGGCTTTTTACTGGCTGCATGTACATAGCACTTACTTTGAAGATGGCTTACATAGATCCCAAGTGAACGTGTTGATTTCCCAAAAATATCTTTTTCAAGGAAGTGATTTTGAAGCTATTTCAATGCTATTTCATTCAGAAGATTGCACATGCTTCGACCCATTTACAGCAGCTGTGCTTTTCTGGGCTGATGCAATGTCGGGGATGGAGGAATTAAATAGAAACTACATAATAAGAAGTACTACCCGTTTTAGATGGGGGGCATCTAGTTATTATCATACCGCTGTCCCCAGGCTAGTGAGCTCTGGGTTGTATGTGGCGTCCTCAGTGAGATAGGCGAGATCTGAGCTCGACATTACAATATAGACGTGTACATATCATTGTATTAAGGACCATTTGTTTTGACAGTGTATATATATATATATTACATTCAGTAGGACACCCACGTATGTTATCCATAGGCGAGCAGACCCACTCCATTAGACTGGAGTGGTGAAATATCAATCCCATTGTATTCATGCTCATAAAAATATTAATTTTAATTTAATGTCCAGTCAGGGAGATGTCACAGCACAGAAATAAGACATAAAAATTTCATTGTGTTTGAGATGCTATATAATTATTGATTTCTTTTTGTCTTAATCACTTACCACAAGAGATTAAACTTGATTGAGGTAAAACTGAATTTAGTTGAATGCAATCTTATGAAATCTTTAATTTAAGATTTAAAGAAGCAAGGAAGCCAGTAAATGAGCGATGATAAGGCATGGATATGACCTGACGTTGTCTTTATTTTCTTTCTGTCTTATTCAGTTAATAAACCTCAGAATATCTGAATAAGTGAATAATGAATAGTGAATAATGAATAGTGAATAATGAATAGTGAATAATGAATAGTGAATAACGAATAGTGAATAACGAATAGTGAATAACGAATAGTGAATAACGAATAGTGAATAATGAATAGTGATTATAATCATGAATAATAGTGATATTTGTGATAATAGATAATAGATAATAATAGTGAATAATGAATAGTGAATAATAGTAGTGAATAGAATAAATGAATTCATTTTAGCGCCAAGCAGAATAGTATGGTATTTATCCCGTGAGCTTTGATCTTGACAAATATCTAAGGTCCCCAAAACAGAGCAAATTGCCTGAACTCTGGAAACAGAGATAGAAAATGCCATTATATATATTAATGGTTAATTAATTAATACAAATAAAAATATTAAAGACTTACCATGAAGATTAAATGGGAGAGAGTGATAGGGCAATTAAATTGAATTTATGCTAATAACAGTTGTCTATTAGCCATTAAATGTCATATTAAAACCAACAAAGGTAGGCTGTGTTGAAGACGATACCAAATTATTGATTAATTTCCATCTAATTCATTACTGTAGGCCACAATCCCATTATGATCACGTTCATAAATATTCACCATAACAGTCATCATTCAGAGATATAAAATAAGATAGGAACAAGAAAAAACAATAGATTATACCAAATTCTTTATTGCTTTCTGTCGTAAGCACTTACCGTAGTACTTAGTTCTATTGTATCCCTGCTCGTAGAATCTCAATTAATAGTCAGTCAGGGCTATATAAAGCAACAAAAATGAGGCAAAAAAATAGATGATACCAAATTATTGATCGGTTTCTGTCTCAACCACTTACCATAGGACATAATGGGAATTGTTCTCGAGTAATGCCTGATAAATACAAGTCTGTCCTGTCGTAGTTACTTACTTATAATGAGCTATAATACCATAGGGATTTGAAGCCGCTTTGGACGGCAACTTCTGAATGTTATTAAATTTAACCGTTGGATCCCAGGAGTCTGAAGGGATGAGAATGTTGAGGAGGAGACGAAGGAGGTTGATGAGGTGCCCAGACGAACACATCTATTTAATATGCATGGCTAGCAAGCCCTGAGGGCAATGGCGGCAGTTGGGACCTCCAATTCACGGGTCAGAGGTCAATTCAATTAAGCAGACGACAAATGGACAGTTGCACTGCGCACTGCGCATGTCTAAAGTGAAGGATCATGGGAATGTTTCTGTAAATTTCTGACATCAAAGAGACAAGAGAATCTACCTTATAGATTGCTAAGACCTTGACTGTACTTGTTTTGGATATATTAATGGTGCGCTGATTTAAAATCATCATGTTTTGTTATTCTTGGATAATATGGATCCTTTCGTACGCCTGAGGCCTTCATACGACTACATACCATATCCAATATCAATCACGCTTGAAATCTCTCTAAAAATAACTTAACGGTTGTCCTTGAGATTAAGGAATGCTGGGTTGAGTGTAGCTCATTTATGCAATCAATGAGTTCCTAAAATTGCATTGATAATCAAAATAAAAGTAAATCTCACATCCATTCTCCCTCCGAGTACCGTACCACAAACATGAATGAAATCCTCAGAAATACTCAGAGCTTTACACAGCCGTACCTAATGACCTTTAAGAAATGTGCGGCGGCCAGAAGTATAAAAGTTGGCGCCATTTCTTGCCAACTAGCATTCAAAATGTCGTCTGCGCAAACGCTCTATAAAGTCAGACGACAATTAGATTTCCACTTGGACTTGTTTATGAACTAGAGAGAGAGAGAGAGAGAGAAATAGTCACAGTTGACCTTACACACCAAGTTGTCCTTAGTCAGCTCAAGTCCAATAACAACTAACTAAGACTAAACGATTTAATCTTAAGTCGGGAACCAAAACAAATCCAAGTGAACAACTAAGTTCATATAAGTGTAACTTCAGACACAAATAGCCATATGAAGAAACAGCATACACCACAGAAACTCCACAAGAGGCCAAATATTGCTGTTTATTTAAGGCATATTGTGTTATTTAAGGATAAATAATACCCCAATTTAACGGAAATACCACGGATTTAAGGATAACAATCATCATTTAAGGATATATCGATAATACATACACCTTAAAACAGGATAACTATAAACAGTGTATTGTGACTATATCGAATAAACACAGAGTAAATTGGATGTACTTTGTAAAGAAAGAAGACCCTTTGCTCCCCCAATGGGTGGTGTTTTGGTATGTGGGAGTTCAAATACACCCCCATCTCTCCAGCAGACCCATCATACCCAGGAGGAGTTCTTGATCAGCAGGAGGAGGAGGAAGGCCTCTAGCTTTAGGAAATCCTCAGCCTCTAGCGAGCAGAGACATAGCACTCTCCTCAACGGGGGTGCCCGGAGGCGGGATTCGGAGATAGGTTCAGTGCGCATCCGGTTGCTGCCCCATTACTACTACCGTTACAGGAGAGTGTCGTCAATCTCAAGGTAATTCCATGGTGACGGGGTAGGGGGCGCAACTGCTGTTATAGCAGGGGGTGGGAGGGGGTGGCAGTTGGGAGGGGGAGGGAAGTGGTGAGAGGGGGTGGGACGGGGTGGGAGGGTATGGCGAGACATAGGGTCATTTATTAAACAATTAGAGATATCTCTATTGTACATTAGAGATATCTTTATTGTACATTAGAGATATCTCTATTAGAAATAAAGATATATCTCATGAGGCACTTAGATTATACAATTGCCACTCATACACGCCGATGTATACAGTAAAAGCCATAAGGTTTCTTTGGTAGTTCTTATAATTATAAGATTAGATATTCGCAGATTGGTGTGTCTTTATATTATGCTCTTTAAAACAACGGCAAGAATGGACATGTGATAGAGAACTCGCTATCGCTCGTCCTCTATCCCATGCCATAAGTCTCTTCCCTCCAAACCACAACCTTCTAAGTCCATAATATCAAGGGTGGGAGAGCTGAGAGTGAGGCAGTTTATGATCATACCCAGGAAATAGAGATAGAGAAGAAGGGAGTGAGAGACAGAAAGAGAAGAGAAAAAGAGACAGAAAGGCACTTTATGGTCATACACAGGACCATACATGTGTGTGTATGTTTGTATGTATACATGTATGTATGTATGTATGTATGTATGTATGTATGTATGTATGATACATACACGTATGGATATATACACGTATGCATGTATACATGTACATGTATGTACCCTAAATATCGACTGGAAATGACTTCTACGTCTGAGAGCTGTACATAGTGAGTGCAGGGCGTGTACGATACTTCTGATACAGCGCCAAGACACTGCTAACACGTGTGCTATCCCAGGGATAATTTAATCAGGGTAATAAATGCCAAGGTCGTGGGTGGAGATAGACTTGTGCATGCCTTTGATCACCCTCGCACACAAAAAGGGAATCCATAATATTAGAGCCACCCCTGCCTCTACTCAGCCCAGACAGGTCTTGGTCTGAGGTATCTATAGAGGCTGAAGGACGTAGTGTTGACCTTGGGTTTCTGCATTAAGCTATATAATATATGTATGATGTGTTACAGAAAGATGAGTCACTAACAATTCTGGGATATCATCTAATTTGAAAAGATATTAAGTGGATTCCAATGATGGTAAACATTAGGATGTCTAATAAGTAATTCTATATTTTGTTATGTATGAAAGATTTCAATCACTATAGTCTCTCCGAAAAGTAGTTGACACGTGATTCCTTAGTTCCTTTAAAGTGGGGGATTTTTGATTTCAAACTATTGCCCCCTGAATCGTCGTTTGCGGCCGACCATGGCCGTTTGAGACCGACCATGGCCAAATATACAGCTGTACTGTATTGCGCTGCCTCTGTTCTATGTGCAGCAGCTGTTGTTTTGCTAAGAAGGAAGGAGGAGCTGGTTATACTGGCCCTGTTTCTCCATGGTTGATTGCAATGAGCGACTCGCTGGGCAAAGAGTGGACAGGTCCTTGTCATGAATAGAAATCAGAAATCTCCCACTTTTCCCTCCCCTTAACGGGATTAAGGAATCACGTGTCAACTACTTTTGGGATAGACTATAGAAAAACAGTTAGATAATATGCACAGATATATGTATTCAATACAGTCTTCACATTTGTTATGTATGTTTGATACTAAAAGCGCTAAACACCACAAAGATAATAACATTCCGAGGAAAGGAAAAACATCAGTTTTTTCAAATGTCATTGCTTATGAACATACAACAATAAGGTTGAGAAAGTTTCTCTTTCAAAGAACCCTTCCTCAGATGAATGTTTACATATAATTTAAAATCCAAAGGACGTTGAAAGTGGACAAACACATACCGACATCCAACATCAATAGTTTATAAATACATTTCCTAATATAATGAACATATTTTCCAGGATCAATGGAAAAATATTGTTCCTTTCTCGAATTCCAAGCTTGGTTGGTGTTTTGGTTTGGTATTGATCCGAGTGAATGAGTTGCTATTGAATGGCTGCAGTCCGCCTGGGGATATATTCATGTTTTCCTTTCAAGGCAGAGGTAGAGGCCAGGAGCGTGACTATAGTTCATGGGTCAGATTTTTAGAAAATGTACAATTGGCAGCTCTACAAATTTGATAACTTCTGCTAAAGTAGCTTGGAATTTTTTAAATGCTATGCATATCGAAGTATCTTTGGCATTGTGTTGATTGAAAATATCTCTTTCTTTGTGTTAAACTGCATTTTGAACGTAGTTTTTCTCTTAGATTTAGATTATTTGAGAGGATTGGGGAAGGTGAATTGTACATGTTCTGAAAATCTGACCCTCATATCAGTTAGAAGGCCTTGAGGTGTACAATAAAGGATATTATACAATATTTCCAAATTTTCACAAAACTTTGAATATTGTGGACAGCATTGCATGTAGAAAATACACAATCTACAGTTCTACACATCTATCAAATTCTGCTAAATCAGGTTGAAAAATGATAAATACTGAGTATATCTGAGTGTATCCTGTATTGTATCCATTCAATAAATCTGTCTGGTTATGTTTTTTAACTTGATTTTCATCTTACATTTGGATTATTTGAGATGTTTGGTGAAGGTGAATTGTACATTCTCTGAAGACTTGACCCTTGTGTGTGGACAGCATTGCATGTAGCAATGCATGGGCATTATTGCTCTGCCCCCCCCCCCCCCCTCCTTGACCACTATTAACCAGTCTAGTCATACCCACTTGGCGCTTAATCACCAAGCTCTCCGACACACTCCTAACCAATTTTCTCCCACCCACCCACACCTATGTCATCATATTTCATCAGTTTTGTTTATATTGTATTTACTCAATCCTCAAAAAATTAAGATATTATCAACCATTTTACAAGTCTTCAACTTTTATTTTAACAATAAACTCTTACATATTAAAGTCAGATGAAAATGTTATATCTCAAACTTTATGAATAAAACTTTAAGGTCCCAAGCCTGCCTTTCACTCCTTACTTTACTTAAGGGGGAAACTTCACAATAATGACTATGAAATATCATATAGTACATAAACTCTTATCTTCATCAATTGACATATTAATATATACTGTCCTCATGTATCATGAGGACCTTCTGTTTAGATATAATGTCAATACAAAGCCCTAAAGTATGATATAAAATAATCAAATCAATCCGAAATTTATACTTTACAACTCTACAGATTTCAAAAACAATACCTAAACGTCCATCTCTTCCTCCTTCCTGGTGTTGTAGTGTTCATGTCTGGCTATCTAATTTTTATGATATTTTTTTTGGGGGGAAGGGTTTAGGAAATAACACCTTCGGTTGTGTTAGTATACAGAACCAACCAGATTAAATCTGGCTAATAAACAATAGCATAAATACATCGCCGAACACAACCGGCGAGAATGTGTTGACTTTAAGTTTTAATGATTTCAATGATCCATCAATGTGTGTCACGGAGTGTGTATACAAGGGTCAGACTTTCAGAAAATGTACAATTTGTCTTCGCCAATCTTCTCAAATAAGCCAAATTTCAGACGAAAATAAAGTTCAGAATACAGTTCAACCTAACCAAACAGATTGCTAGAATCAATGCAATGCCAAATATACTTGAACTTACCAAGTATTGGCCAAATTGCAGCCTAATTTTGCAGAACGTACTAAATATGAACATCTGCCAATTGTACATTTTCTGAAAATCCGACCCTTATAAATTTCTAGCTAAATGACATAAACAACTGTTCACAAATATTGGTGCCTATAATTGAAGACGTGGATCTATAGTAATCCTTCTTCTCTGGCAGCTGGCAGCAAGGGATAAGCGGCCAGCCGCCACTCAATGTTCTGGTTCTGGTTCTCAATGTTCTTATTATTACGCTTTAACAGTGGCTGGAATACATTGTTTTGGGTTGAACTAAAAAGGGTTGGTGGGGGAAGGGAGCACTGACTCTCTTTCTCTCTCTTTCTCTCTCTTTCTCTCTCTCTTTCTCTCTCTTTCTCTCTCTCTTTCTCTCTCTTTCTCTCTCTCTCTTTCTCTCTCTTTCTCTCTCTTTCTCTCTCACTTTCTTTCTCCCTGTCTCTCTCTCTTTCTCTCTCTCCTTCTCTCTCGTTCTCTGCCTTTTTCTCTCTCATTCTCTCTTTCTTTCTCATTCTCTGTCTCTTTGTTATTCTTTCTCTTTCTCTCCCTCTCTCTCTCATTCTCTGTCTCTCTCTCATTCTTTCTCTGTCTCTCCCTCTCTCTCTCTCTTTCTCTCTCTCTCTTTCCCTCTCTTTCTCTCTATGTCTCTTTCTTTCTCAAGTTAAAAGTACACAAGTAAATCATGACATATGATATACAATTCAATTCACCTTTGATTTAAAGCTGCATTCCCAGCTAATTTCTATACAAATCTCAGTTTTCACTTGTTAAGCTAACTAGTACACTGCCCCACCTTATCCCAATCGTTAAGGTTTCTTTCTTAAGGTTGGAGTTTAATATTTGAGAAGATATACTCGTCCTCCCATACTGGTGGTCACCAGTATGACCTCCTTAGTCAACAGTGTGACCTCCTTAGCCTTGTTCCATACAGATAGTCGTTGACAGGGAAAATTCGTTGGCATACAGAGAGAAACATGTGGCTTGATGTGGCACAGAGGCGCCACATGTGACCACTCAGTGCATCTACAGAACTGTGGTGATGGCAATTATACATAACCCTGTGTGTTCCCGATCATAAAAACACAGAATTTAGACATTAATTTTACTTTTCATTGAAACAGAGATGGATAATATTGAGTTTGGGAACTAATATGAATGTAATTCATGAAGAACCACTCGATCTTAAATCCTGGGAATGCAGCTTTAAGAGAAAATAAGCAGATTCCCATATATTCGTAGTCGGAGGGAATATCGCTTGTATAGTGGGGATCCCAGTAGTTGTAGTTAAAGTGGTTCTAATAGTGAGGAAAAATCACAAATGTGTAGGTTTTCTGGGTAAGGCCCTGGCTAGGTATTGTTTATTTCTTATGTTGGTCACAAGAAAACAAAAAATGCAAATGGATTATTTCTGAGAACCTGATATAAAGTGTATTGTAATGTAATCATACGTTGTAATGAAGTATTATACTAAAGTTAATTTATTATAGAGTAGCTATGGGTATAAATCGGTATTGAATGTAAATTTGTAATGTCTTTTAAAATATTGATTTAAATGTAAAGCATAATAGATAAGAAGTGTTGAAACAAATACAGAGGTAAACAATAATGTACAATATCTTGACTTTACCTTCATGTACTCGGTTATGATCTACAGGGGTCAGATTTTCAGAAAATGTACAATTCACCTTCACTAATCCTCTCAAATAACACACATTTAAGACAAAAATGAGCTTAAAAATTCGGTTCAACATAACAGAACTAATACTTTAAATCAATGTGACACCAAATATACTCAGATATACCCGGTATTCTTCATTTTTTTAGCCTAATTTAGGAGAAATTCCCAAATGTGTAGAGCTGCCAATTGTACATTTTTTGACAATCTGACCCACAGGTTACCACTCATACACGCTGATGTATACACTTAAAGTCATAATGTTTCTTTAATAGTTCTTATACAACATTTTAGACATTCTCATATTTTTGTATCTTTATAATATCCTGGCCAGAAATGTAACTGTCCTTTATTATTCTTTTTAATGATTTTATTGGGTGTCATATTTAAACAGTTACAAAAAAACGCATGGCCATAAAATTATTTTTGTCGTGCGTTGCCAACATATGGGTGAGATTTTCAGAAAATGTACAATTCACCTTCACCAATCCTCTCAAATAACCCAAATTTTAGACGAAAAGAAAGTTCAAAATACAGTTCAACCTAACCAAACAGATTGCTAGAATCAATACAATGCCAAATATACTCGAATTTACCTAGTATTGCAGCTTAATTTAGCAGAATTCACTAAGTGTGTACAGCTGCCAATTGTACATTTTCTGAAAATCTGACCCATATGAACATGTGTTTTTGGTGAAATAAAGGAACTTTGGGTTCCATTGAATAATAATAATGATTCAAAATATTCATGCAATTGTTTATTTCTATTACAGGTGAGTGTCCATTTTCTGTCCATAACCATAGGAAAGACCTTCCTACATCATCTCACAAGGGACGGTAAGTCTTTTGGAGAGAGGAGAGATCCTTTATCATCGGCAGAAGATCAATGAATTATGTGGATAAAGCACCTTTATATTTTTTTTTGAACAGATTTATTTATTCAGGTAAAATTTTTACAAAGATTATAGCACGCTCATCCGGAGATGAATTTTCGTTGTGCCCTGAGTTACCATTAGTTTAACATATATATTGAAAGAGAGCATGATAGATAGTGCAACATTTCTAATTTACGACAGATACAAATTATATTATATTACAAACAATGAGAAGGTATAGATGAGATGGATGATATGATGATAATATACTCCAGTCTAGTTATTTAATTACATGTAGAAATTTGAGGTGTGAGAGGGTGCCAATGATTTTTGGACTTATAGCAACCACTTAGATAATCGATTAGGATGTATTTTGGAACATTGAACCTATACAATTTCATACAACAGGGGATACACGTATTACTAAGGTAATACAAAGATAATACAATACTTGACACAAAGATTTTGAGACGACATGTAGTATCACGGCGGGGTAGCAACAAATCTGTATATATATATATATCTGTACATATGTATTTTTCTTAATAAGGAGTATGAATATATAATGATTTCTTCAGCCAACCGTCCGACATATTTAGAGTCAGTTGAAAATCGGCCAGAAATCGTCTCAATCAAACGTTGGATAAAATCGGTTTACAAATTTATGTCCCTTAACCCGTCGACCAGTCAACATAGTGTATCTCGTATACCCCCTCCGAACCCCCACCCATCCTTTCTCCCCCACCCTACCACCTCCGACCCTCCCAACTATCATAAAAACCAGCTAAATGCATTGTTGAATGCCAATGGATTATTAGAAAGTGAGTATTGGCAGGGCTACAACCCAGACGCGTTACTTCTGGAGTGATTAGCATTCACAACATGGCGAGGTAGATGACCTGGCAGTCAGGTGAATCCTAAACGCTTGTTTACGTCATAGAGGAACGCGCCCGTACCGTGTGACCAGCCTCACTCTACCCACTCTACCCAATGGGTCAGATTTTCAGAAAATGTACAATTCGTCTTCACCAATCATCTCGAATACCGCACATTTAAGACAAAAATGACTTCCAAAATGTAGTTTAACCTAGCCAAACAGATTGCTGGAATCAATGCAATGCCAAATATACTCGAATTTGCCTGGTATTGACCAAATTGCAGCCAAATTTAGTAGAATGTACTAAATGTGTAGAGCTGCCAATTGTACATTTTCTGAAAATCTGACCAATGTCATGCAGTTAAAATGCTATACAATAACTAGGTATCGTCGTGTATGATTTTGATTTGATTTTAGATTTTTTAGGTTTAGAAATATTTTATTCGGGACAATAAATATTTGTATGTACATAGGTACAAATATTCTCAGAGTAGCCTGATTTACAATACGTTTACTGAGAAGTAGAAAGAGAGTTACCAATGTGTAAAGGTTTTAGCATGTGCGATATAAAAAACAGTATAAGCTTTCACAATATCATAAGAATTATAGATACTACTAAATGTCTGTTAGTTACAATACAGTCCGTCAAGATACTTTGTGCCAAAAAGTGTCAAAATACTAAGTGCGCGAAAATCTATCTGCACGAAAATAAATACGTTTACAGTAGTTAATATTCTACAATCGATACTACTACAATTTACGCAATAAATAGACAAAATTGACTGGTGGGCGTGTGGGAGGTGGTTATCTCCCGCGGGCGTAGCAATATCGTAAGGGGTGCGTAGCACCCCGACGATTTGCGTAGCCCAAGGGAGATAACCACCTCCCACACGCCCACTAGTCAATTTTGTATTTATTATACCTCCATAAAAATATATCCAAAAAAGAATCTAACCGATTAACTAAATAAAAACACTAGAAAAAGCCTCGTACTGTAGCCTCACGAGCTGACAGCTACGATGCGGTCAGGCTTCCTTGTTTACTTCCGGTTGAGTGGGGAATATCAATGCGCGCTGGACCTGCCGGGTTGTGAGAAGTCCTGCAGAATGTAGTTCTATTTTGAATCGTTATTTCGCTTAATTTTCGGATATACTTTAGCAAAATCGCATTTTTACATATGATTCTTCGATTAAACTTTTCATTTGAAGTTCATAGGTTTATTATTTCGAGAGAAAATCGGGAAAACGATCGATGGTTTACCGAGTGGACCTAGGGATCCCCAAGGCTAAGCTTCGCAAAATCAAAACATGTGCTGTGCAGGAAAATCGCTCACGTTTTTTAATCAATTTGTTGCCTTTTAGCAGCTTTACATCTTTAAAAAATTCGACTAATGCATTGGTAATGGGTAGGCTTCGATAAACATGAAAGGGTTTTGTATTATTTCCTTTATTTGATCAGATTTTTTCGTGACCGCTCCCAGTGATAGCTTTACCCTGCGTTGAGAATTATAGGCTACGCACGCCGATCTATTTGTCAGTTGGCTGCAGCCAGAACGGGGGGGTCTACTTTATTTAGAAATAAATGAGTGATTCAACACCTTCCATATTCGATATTGGTAATTTTAGAGTTGTTTATTATTGTCATTTATATTTTATCATTACGCACGATGCATAACGCATCTTTATTCCGCGAAAATAATTATTTAAGTATAGAAAATAAGGAAGCGAACATGGGCCTATTTTTTCAACAAAAATTCCGCCAGCGGTAAATATGATATGTAAATACCGCCCAGAGGGTAATACGGTTTTCCAATGCTTTAGCCTATGGCGTACCATACCATCCCTCCCAGAGGTATAATAATACATATTTACACACTACATAGATCTTTGTATGATAATAGAAGGTGATATTTTTTTTAAATGATGTAAATCATATCAACGCCGTGCATAAAAATTCAAGGCCCATAGCATCAATTTAATATCACAACAATTTCCAAATTCCATTTAAGGTACAGATTTAAGATTTAGGAAATTTCTACTCAGAAAAAGCATTACATAATGTGATGTTATTTACAGCAAATTCTGATACAAGCAAAATATAGCTAAACATAACCGAACAGATTTCATTGGATTAACGCAAGGATAAAAAAAATAACCTCAGACATACCCATACTATTTATCATTTTCCAATTTAATTTAAAAGAGTTTAATCAAAGTGTTTCTTTTACAAGATCTCTTTATTCAAATGTTCTGATGTTTGCTGGGTTTAGCGCTTTTAGTCATATGAATCTATCTACTCAATTCAGGAAAATGGGTAGCAAGTAGTAAACAATGTATTTTGAGATATCATCATATCTGAAAAGATGATATCAGGTGGATTCCAATGATGGTAAACAGTAAGACCCTGCCTACACACAACCGATTTGCCCCCCGATTGCCCCCCCCCCCCCTTCGATTTGGGTCTCCCGATGAATCCTACATGATTTCATTTCAAATGCTGATTTATGTTTTTGAAATAACATAAACCAGAATTGGGAATGAAATCCGAGGATCGGGGGGCAACTCGGCTGTGTGTGGGCAGGGCTTAAGAGATCTGATATGTATTTCTATATTTTAAGTTTGATATTTTTATTTTTGAAAAAAAAGTTTGTAATATTTCTTGATGGCCAATTACCAGTAAATAAACTAAATATATTCCTAAATATATATATGAGAAGACCTTTGAAAAATATATTTAATACGAATAACAATTATTCAATAGACAAAAATGAACTAACTGAAACAGACACATGGTTTAGAGCAAAGCTGCTTACTACACTATGGAAATCATTTCCAACAGCCTTGAATTGGAATCAAAACCAAGATGGGTCAGATTTTCAGAAAATGTACAATTGACAGCTGTACACATTTAGTAAATTCTGCTAAATTAGGCTGCAATTTTGTCAATACTAGGTAAATTCAAGTATCTGTTTGGTTAAGTATATTAGGCATTGCATTGATTCTAGCAATCTGTTTGGTTAGGTTGAACTGTATTTTGAACTTTATTTTCGTCTGAAATGTTGGTTATTTGAGAAGACTGTGGAAGTTGAATTGTACATTTCCTGAAAATCTGACCAAGATAAGATTTCTATCGCCTATCCTATCCTTTGGCACGAAAACCGTTTTATGAAAGTAACAGTGATGATGTTGGTGCAAGATTTCCTCCTCGGCAGTGGAAATAGAGATAAAAATGAAATCTAATTCTCTTAGAAAAGAAAGCCTTCTTTTCGATTCTAGTCGCTCTTATCAAGTGTGATTTCGCCTTGAATGGTCGCCAAGTCATTACTCAGTTGATTGGTTCCTGTATCGGGGGAAGGGGGCTGGGAGGGAGAGGGGGTTTCTGGCATCAGGGGGAGGGGAAGAGGGTCTGGGAGGGAGAGGGGGTTTCAGGCATCAGGGGGGGAAAGGGGTCTGGGAGGGAGAGGGGGTTTCAGACATCAGGGGGAGGGGAGGGAGGTCTGGGAGGGGAAGGGGGTTTTAGGCATCAGGGGGAGGGGAAGGGGGTTGGGAGGGAAAGGGGGTTTTAGGCATCAGGGGGAGGGGAAGGGGGCTGGGAGGGGAAGGGGGTTTTAGGCATCAGGGGGAGGGGAAGGGGGCTGGGAGGGAGAGGGGGTTTCAGGCATCAGGGGGAGGGGAAGGGGGCTGGGAGGGGAAGGGGTATCAGGTATCAGGGGTCGAAGGTCGACCTTGCTCTTGAAAATATGTTTTCCTGTCTAAACTAAATAGTGCACAACCAGCTGGCAGTTCAGCACTGTTTCATGCAGTGAGAATCAAAGGTGCTAATATAAGGTGCTAATATAAGGTGCTATATAAACCAACATATATATATAATATATTGTATTTTTATTCTGATCAATCAATTTACAATCGTGCCTGCCAGAACTGGGATGGCTGCCTCTGCCTTAGCAGGTCTACCTGGTGCAACCCAATTTAGTTCGACATAAGTCATATTACTCTTACAAGAACATGCGAGCGACAAACATTCATTTTGTTGTCCGAATCAAAATAACAGTGAGAGAGAGAGTGAGTGAGTGATGAGAGTGAGGAAAGCGGGAGTGGGTGAGAGCGAGGGAGGGAGGGGAGTGTGTTACAGGGAGGGAGGGAGTGGGAATGAGTGAGGGGGAGGGAAGTGGGAATGAGTGAGTGAGTGAAGGGGACTAACTGAGGGTGAGTGGGTTAGTTGGAATGAGTGCAAGTGAATGAGTGAGTGAAGGGGAGTGCATCACACCACCTGGTAACTATTCCTATGACAGAAGAATCCTGTATACATATATATATATATATATAATATAAAGATAATATATAAGAATTGTATACTAGATTAAAGATAACAATAATTAATGCTAAATGTACCAGGATACTGACAAAAACATGGTGATGTACCTGCTAATAAAAATAAAAACGTTTTCAAATCAAATCAAAGAAGATTATAGGAGTGAGTGAGTGAGATTGGTTGCTTTACGCCCTTATCAACATATTTAATATGGTTATATCGAGGGCGGGAGAGCTGAGAGGGAGGCAGTTTATGATCATACCCAGGAAATAGAGATAGAGAAGAAGGGAGAGAGAGACAGAGAAAAAGAGACAGAAAGGCACTTTATGGTCATACCCAGGACCAGAAAAAAAGATTATATAAGCTGAGACATTACAATGTGTGTAAACAGAAAGGCAGACACATTACCTTAAGGGTTGATAAAAGGCAGACAAATTACCTTAAGGGTTGATGGAAATTCATTGTCAATAAATACTCATCTATTATTCATGGAGTAAATCCCCAATAGGCCGCAATCACGCGAGCTTCAGTGAAGAATAATTCACATTTATCCTCCTCAGTCTCTGCTTGTTACGCAAAGCTTAAATGGGATGTGTTTCAGGAAAATGAGTCATAAGTAGCAAAATTGATATTTTTCAAAGTGTTTTTATAACAAGATATCTTTATTAAAATGTTCTGATCTTTAGAGGGTTTAGCACTTATAGTCCCATAAATCCATGTACCAAATTTCAGGACATTGTATTAAATATATGCCTGCGTTTCGAAGACCTTTGTATGGAGTATATTTTGTTACTTTACTGGTAATTATCCATCTATAACATTGCAAACTTCTTTTTTTTCAAAAATAAAAATAGCAAACTTAAAATATAGAAAAACTTATTAGATGTCCTAGTGTTTACTATCATTAGAATCACCTTGATCTCCTCTTTCCAAATAATTATGGTGATATCTCAAAATCCATACTTTGCGACTTATGACACATTTTCCTAAAACGGATCACAGTTTAATGAGTTGAGTAAAACCACTTTCCTTTCTTTTCACAAATCTTCTTTATCAAGGGGGTGACATTTTGAGTTTTGACGTTTTGAGTAATGTTTTTAAGCCTATGCTTTATTACACCAATGCCCGATTTAAAATGACGACATGGTATAGGGGATTTACCATGTCCACAATCTTGAATATTGATTCGCATGGAATTATGGGAGTTGTATGTCAGTTTGAAAGCTATAGGAAATTGAATTTTACAGAAGCTATGATATTGGCTTGATAAATCCTTGCAATTTTCGATGAAAATGTTGCTCATCAGATTTGAGCTGAATTGGGCTGAATCCATCCCAGCATGCAGTGGGATATGCAAATCCCCAATTGGAAATGTGCCACTGCACGTGTCTGTTCCAGTGCATGCTGGGATAGATTCACTTTAAATCTTACATAAACATTTTAAGCAACACTTTTGGAAAAAAAGAGACTATTTTCAACTATATAATTAGTATACAAGCATCCATAGAATCCAAATGCATGTTGGGAAATACAAGGTATTATGGTATCATGGTTCCAAAGTTTTAGGGCGGCCATTTTGTTTTTTTTGCGATTTTGGGCATGATCCCCCACCTAGATTTTCCGGGACTTTTAGTATGTTGATAGGGGGCACTTATACTACCCAAAACTGTTGAGAAACCTTCTGTTGCAATTTGTCCTAGGTCAAACCCCCGATCTCCCGGACTACTAACAAACAACTCCCATAA
Organism: Sthenelais limicola; assembly: GCA_942159475.1. NCBI lineage: Eukaryota > Metazoa > Annelida > Polychaeta > Phyllodocida > Sigalionidae > Sthenelais > Sthenelais limicola. Next base: position 143,056,070 of record OW804094.1, read on the forward strand.
GTATACATGTAATTCGAGATTCAAAATGGCGGACATGCAAGTCCCCTATTGCTCTGGCACAGCACGAATATTTCCCCTTTTATAATTAAGACTATATGATTAATTTGACAAAGACGGCCAAGCTCTCAGAGGAGCAATCCGTCCTTTGAGTTGCTGTATTTAGTCGGAATGAACATTCTTTCTAAACCAGATTCATATAATTGGTAATTACATTTTCCCTGAGCACAGGTGTCACTAAGAATTCTAATTAAGCGCCATCATTATGGTCTTTATGAACATGCTGTAGGGTCAGATCTTCAGAAAATGTACAATTGGCAGCTGTACACATTTAGTAAATTCTGCTAAATTAGGCTGCAATTTGGTCATTTACTAGGTAAATTCGGGTATATTTGGCATTGTATCGATTCTAGCAATCGGTTTGGTTAGATTGAACTGTATTTTGAACTTTATTTTCGTCTGAAATTTGGGTTATTTGAGAAGATTGGTGACGGCGAATTGTACATTTTCTGAAAATCTGACCCTGTAACTATGCCAGCTTTTATATTTCTTTGCAAAGGTGACTTTAATGGTGGTGATGAATAGTTTAGGTTTTGACTGGTCTAAATTGAGATCAAATTTGAAATGAAATCAAAACACTTTTCTCTCGTGCTCTGTTTGTCTCTCTGTCGCTTTCTCTCTCTCTCTCTCTCCGCTCTCTCTCTCTCTCTCTCGCTCTCTCTCTTTCTCTCTCGCTTTCTCTCTCTCTCTTTCTCTCTCTCTCTCTCTCTCTCTCTCTCTTGAGCTCTCTCGCTTTCTCTCACTCTCGCTTTCTCTCTCTCTCTCTTGAGCTCTCTTGAGCTCTTGAGCTCTCTCTTGGGCTCTCTCTTGAGCTCTCCCTTGAGCTCTCTCTTGAGCTCTCTCTTGAGCTCTCTCTCTCTCCTCGTGAGCTCTGTCTCTCTTGAGCTCTCTCTCTCGTGAGCTCTTGAGCTCTCTTTCTCGCTTTCTCTCTCTTGAGCTCTCTTTCTCTCCCTCTCTCTCTGTCTCTTTCTCTCCATCTCTCTCGCTCTCCCTGATTTATCATTTTTCGCGCATTTTGGAGGATCGTAACTTTATTTCTGGTCCCATGATGCTCTTATACATTAATGTATGGCAATTCAAGATCAATTATTCATTTCGGCGAACAACAAAACCCTACTTTTTCGATGAAATAAAAAATGTTAGAAAAGCACTGCCTACATAGCTAGATATATCAAGAATCAATAAAAGAAGAAAATTAGAAAGGTTTTATTTAGCTGGGGGTGTATGCATATAGTTTCAATCGGCTGTCAAGATACCATCCCATTCATTCTACCTAGCATTCTCAACAGGGCCTTGTAAACACTGGGTCAATGTCAATGTCAATGTCGATGTCAATGTCAATGTCAATGTCAATGGAAGAACTGGCTCCGGTCAGATGTTCGTAACCCATGTGTGTTGTGATACAGACAAATGAGTCACAATTCTCCATGTTTTTGTTTTTTATTTCATTTACAGGCCAAAACATTACAATCAATAGTTAGAAAAAGACGCAGTTGTCGTTCAACGACGTGTTTCGAGCGTTGCCTACAAAGGTGACTTTAATGATGGTGATGAATAGTTTAGGTTTTGACTGGTCTAAATTGAGATCAAATTTGAAATGAAATCAAAACACTTTTCTCTCGTGCTCTGTTTGTGCTAAAGGTTATGTGTTGTACCTACCGTTATTATTTCATCTTTTCAAATATGATGATATCTCAGAATCCATTTTTGCAGTTCACCGTCTTACCTAAAAAACAGATTGCTAGAATCAATGCAATGCCGAATATAGGCCTACTCGAATTTACCTAGTAAGACCAAATTTCAGCCTCATTTAGCAGAATTTACTAAATGTGTACAGCTGCCAATTGTACATTTTCTGAAAATTGTACCCAATAGCTCAAATCAATTCAAGTCACAGTGCGTTCCCCCAAAGCTGGACTCTGCGATACCTCTTCATTGTTTTGGCATTTCTCAGTAGATGGCGTGGCGGTGAGGCAGCTGGTTGATGAAGTCGAGGTTGGCCGTGTGTGTCGTTCAGACTGTTGTTGGTATGCAGCTCCACCCCTCCCCCGTCACCCTCCCTCCCCTGCCCCTCCTCTCCCCCTCCTCTCCCCCTCCTCTCCCCCTCCTCTCCCCCCCCCCTGCCCCCTTCCCAGGCACCGATATCACAGCCTTGCTGGAGGGTCAGACTTTCAGAAAATGTACAATTTGTCTTCAGCAATCCTTTCCAACAACACAAATTTAAGACAATAATGATGTTCAAAATTCAGTTTAACACAACCAAACACTTCCTTTGAATCAACTCAATACTAAATATAGTCAGATGTACCTAGTTTTGACCATTTTTCAGCCTAATTTCGCAGAATTGTCTAAATATGTAGATATGCCAATTGTACATTTTCTGAAAATCTGACCCTGCCAGAGGAGGTGACGAGGATTTGGTTACTGAGAACGCTTCAACGCTTTAACCAGACGTCTTCGATCATTTCCTTCACAAGGATTTCACAAGGGTGAAGCTGTTAGAAATGTACAATTCATTACTCCACGTTGATGTATGTACCACAGGCTATGTGTATGGGCGGGTGTAGTGTGGTAATTTGCACCAGTTCCACGCGTGTGGTATGACTTCCTGTCCCCAGTAAACATAGCCATATATGGTAAGCATAGCAACATGGGAGTAAATATAGAACCTAAATTCGAATATGGTACTCAGGACACTATTACACTGTCCTCGATGTTTGGTGTTTTTTTCGAAGTGGGTTTTTTTCATAACCCACTTGCCTATTAGCTTATGGGCCACGAAAAAACAAACATCGAGGACAGTGCAATAGTGTCCCAAGTACCACATTCTCATCAGGTTCTATCTATGTACCATATTGAATATATTTATGCATACCTGAGGTTATCCTAAGGTAGTATGTGTAACTACTTTACTAGACCATCAAGAATATTCTTTTTCATACATTAAAAAATATAGTATGATAGGATGTAACGAGGTTGGTTTCTGACTTACTGTACACGATGCCCACACGTCTTTTTTCGACCAGGCTTCGAGTGAGATGCCTGGTAAAAAAAAACAAGAAAAGTTGCAAACATTTCTTTTTAAACATAGAAATATCAAACTAAAAATTTAGAAATACATAGTAGGTGTCCTAGTGTTTACTATCATCTATCATTGGAATCGGCTTGATCTCTTTTCAAATATGGTGATATCTCAAAATCCATATTTTGCGACTTATGACTCATTTTCCTAAAACGGATCACAAATGTATGCTGAATATAGGTATACTACGTCATGATAAGGTGGTTGCAGGTTAAATGCCAAGTAGACAAGGGTTATTTTTATTATAATACTTTTATTCAAATAAATTGAAGATAGTTACATAGTTTATGGAGTTAAATTCGAACAGTTTATACCTCCTGCTCACTCGGAAGTTTTCCTGGCTGACCGCAGAACCAGTACTCCAATAATAAATTAATACAGTGTGAATAATAAAACATGACATTACCATTTTTCTTTAGTCTTAATAAATGTTTCTCTCACTATACACAATCTGTTAATTTTGATATTTATAGAATAACCTCATCATGCTTAATGATCTGTTTTTACAGATGTGGCTATGTAGCTTCATTGTTATATTATCGAAAGGTTAACCAACCTTATGTTATTGGTTTTCTGACTTAGTTTTATATCTATCCTTCGCCCAGAACTAATACTATATTGCTAATACTTAACAGGACCGACTGATAGTAATTCAGATATTATATTTAAAAAAATGCTAGTTGCAACAAAACATTTTATTCAGCGACTACATATTGGGTTGATGTCCTCCATACACTGCCTACCACTACCTGCAGTCCCTCCCTTCACACACTCACCGTACTGACACGCCATCTGGTGTTTCATACACCAACTGCCCATCCTCACCTCACCTCACCAGGTGAAGGCGATGCGGAGGTCCGTGATATCATTCAGCCTACCAGACAAGATAGAACATGATATAGGAGTGAGTGAGATTGGTTGCTTTACGCCCTTATCAACACGTTTAATATGGTTATATCAAGGGTGGGAGAACTGAAAGGGAGGCAGTTTATGGTCATACCAAGGAAATCAGAGATAGAGAAAAAGGGAGAGAGAGCCAGAGAAAAAGAGACAGAAAGGCACTTTAGGGTCTTACCCAGGACCGAAGTCAGGTGGTGGGAACACCGTCTCGCGGCGACATCATGAAATTATGTATTACTGCCGAAATAAAACAATTTAAAAAATAAATAAATAGATGAAACGAAATAGAATACTGATAGGAATTGTGGCAACAAATACCAAGTCGAACAAATAATATTATGTGAAATACCTTGACACTACCTTCATTCATATATCTATATGATTCTAATAACACTAGTCTATGTTAATAAAATTGCAGTAAAACCTCAGTTTAGTTCATAATTCCAGCCTATTATATCATATCAGGGGTTTGTAAATAAAATTTGTACTTATAGAGGTTATTCTTTTATTATTTTTTAACGTTTTTATTTTCATACACATTGTGAAAAATTGCAGAAAAACACATCGCTGACAATAAGCATTCTTCTAGGGGCCATCTGCATGCCTATCTCTGGAATGGTACATTGCTTATCATTATCGTATAAAACGGTGAAAACCATTATTAGGTAAATACTAATTACATTAAATATCAGAGTTAATAAATTTCAAACATTAGATTGGAACAGGGCGATATAAGAAATTTTTTGTCAGAAAAATGATAAATATTAGGTATATCTGAGTCCTTTTCGGTTAACCGATGATTAGAGCAACATATGTTCGGTTAGGTTGAACTATAGTTTGAACCTAATTTTGTGCTACATTTGAGTTATTTGAGAGGATTGGTGAATGTGAGTTGTATAATGTCAGGCGGATTCACCCATGCATATATAATACAAAAATCGGTATTTTTCAAAGTGTTTATTTTACAAGATCACTTTATTGGAATGTTCTGTTTTTGGAGAGTTTATCACTTATAGTTATATCGATCGATGTATCAAATCTCAGCACAATGTATCTAATATATCCTTTCGTTTTAAAGGTCCTCATATGGAGTATATTTAGTTACTTTAGTGGTTATTGCCTCCGAGAAATATTGGAAACTTTTTATTTCAAAAAACGAAAATATCAAACTTAAAATTTAGAAATACTTATTAGATTATTAGACTGTTTACTACCATTGGAATCAGCTTGATCTCATCTTTTCAAATATAATGATATCTCAAAATCTATTTTTTGCGATTTATGACTTATTTTCCTGAAACGCATCACATTTTCTAGAAGAACTAACAAGGTTAGAAGAACACAAGAAGTTCCCTCATACGCATTTTCACCTACACAAATAGCTGACAAAGCAGAGTCGAGAGAGAATGAGTCACCAACCTATATCTTCCACTATAATCCTATAGTTCTATTATAACTAAATCAGCAGGAACCACCCAACTCCCCGCCCCCACCTACCTCATTGGCAACCACCCCACAACTCACACGTATGAGTGTATGGGTCAGATTTTCAAAAAATGCACAATCTACAGTTCTACACATCTCTCAAATTTTGCTAAATTAGAGTGAAAAATGATAGATATTGAGTATATCTGAGTATATTCCGTATTGGATTCATTCAAAAGATCTGTCTGGGTATGTTGAATTGTATTTTGAACCTGATTTTCGTTTTAATTGTGGGTTATTTGAGGGGATTGGTCAAGGTGAATTTTGCATTTTCTGAAACTCTGACCCATGAGTGTATTCAGGTGAGGCAAACCAAGAGAAAATGTACAATCAGCCTTTTTTCACAGTTTATGACCTTATCTTGGCACGTTGATTAACAAGGTCACGATAGTGCAATCATAACACAACTTGTAAATCAAGTTGATACGTCCTTGCAAATGCCTGAAATATAAACTTGTTGTACCTTAATGCATGACGACATTTTGTGTTGTTCTAAAGGGTCAGATTTTCAGAAAATGTACAATCGGCAGCTGTACACATTTAGTAAATTTTTCAAAATTAGGCTGCAATTTGGTCACTACTTGGTAAATTCGAGAATATTCGGCATTGCATTGATTCTATCAATCTGTTTGGTTAGATTGAGCAGCATTTTGAACTTTATTTTCGTCTCAAGTTTGGGTTATTTGAGAAGATTGGCGAAGCTGAATTGTACATTTTCTGAAAATCTGACCCTAAAGCTAGCTGATAACATGTATTATTATTATTGTATGGATACCGTAATTAATATTATGCAAGTTTTAAGTTCGTATTATTTATAAATGGAATCTTTACAAACTATGATAATGAGTAACTAGTGCCTCAAGTGGAGGGAATTAAAGGTATAGGGGTGCGTCCGAAAGAACGGCTCTATACTATGCGGCTCCTAGTAGAACTATAATAGCAATGGCCATTCCCATATAAATCTATTTAGTGGTCCCCCTAGGGACTACATGGTCAACTTTAAAGGTCTCTAACTTTTTTTCATTGGGGTAACATACCATTTTATTTTGTTATTTTGTGGGATATGACCTCGAATAAAAGTGTAGCAAATCTAAACTTATTTGGACTTGACATTTTTTTATTATTCCATAAAAGGTGAGAAAACAAGCTCATTTTCTCATAACTTCCCATATAGTAAAACACCATTTTTTTCAAGTGACTCTACCAAAAAAACCCACGGGGTAACATAACATTTTTTTTTATTTATTTGTTTCTTCTGTAGTAAGTTTTATGGCAATTGGACTGGGAGTGATTTTTTCATGGAACTATCCTGGATACCTTTAACCAAGCTGCAGTACCCACTAAGATATATAGGCTGAGGGATGGTTACAAGTCTAGGAATGTTATGTTGCAACTAGCATTTATTTTTATTGCAAAGAGGAACATGTTAAAATATAAATAAATCAATGTGTAACCACAGTAGTGTAGTTTATAGATTAGAAAACATCCAATGACTCCTGGCGCCCTCAGACGATTACTTACTCAACAATAGGAATGCAAGTGGAGAAAAAAATATTGGGCCGCGTGACCAGAATACTGTACAATTGGCATTTAGTAAATCCTGCAAATAAAAAAATAATAATTTAAATAAGACCAACGTGAGTGGAAGTTGATGAGACTGAGAGATGATAAATACTATATGTGATGTGTTATAGCAAAATGAGGCATAAGTCGCACAATTTATATATTTTTTAAATGAGACATTCACAGGATGCCTTTCTGGGAATGTGTTCATTTTTCGTGTGCTCAACGCTGCTTGTAGCATGAATACATTTACCAACTTTCAAGAAAGTGTAATAAATATATCCATGTATTTCTAAGGTCATCTTATAGACCATATTAAGCTACTTTATTAGGAAATGTCCATCCAGAAATATTGCAAACTTGTTTTAAAAATTAAAATATCAAACTTAAGATATAGAAATACTTCTTAGATGTACTTCATGTTTACTATCATTGGAATCGGCTTGATTTCATCTTTTCAAATATGATGATATCTAAAAATCAATTTTTTGCGACGGAAATCTTTCCCCAGAATGGGTAAAATGGAGATTTTGAAATAAAATAACTGCTTATTGTTAAAGATAAATCCCCGAAGAGATGGAACACAGCAGATACCAACACATACTGTGGCTCTTCTTTACAGGTAAAATAAGCCAATCAATCAAACATTTAAAAATATAACTTCCAACCTATGGGTAAGATTTTCAGAAAATGTACAATTCACTTTCACCAATTCTCTCAAATAACCCAAATTTCAGACGAAAATAAAGTTCAAAATACAGTTCAACCTAACCAAACAGATTGCTAGAATCAATGCAATGCCGAATATCTTCGAATGTACCTAGTATTCACCAAATTGCAGCCAAATTTAGCAGAGTTTACAAAATGTGTACAGCTGCCAATTGTACATTTTCTGAAAATCTGACCCCTATACACTGCTAGTATGATAGCCGACCCAGTAGCTGAGGTAAACTAATGAAAGGTAGCGGGGAAAGGTACACAGATGGTGGATAAAAAACACATCTGTGACGACATACAGGGCTTAGCTGCCAGCCAGCCAGTCTGCTGTATGGGTATGTACAGGGGTCAGATTTTCAGAAAATGTGCAATTGGCAGCTGTACACATTTAGTAAATTATGGTAAATTAGGCAGCAATTTGGCCAATACTAGGTAAATTCGGGTATATTTGGCATTGCATTGATTCTAGTGATCTGTTTGGTTAGGTGGAACTGTATTTTGAATTTTATTTTCGTCTGAAATTTGGTTTATTTGAGAAGATTGGTGAAGGTGAATTGTACATTTTCTGAAACTCTGACCCATATGTACAGGCATACAGTGGGTCAGATCTTCAGAAAATGTACAATCGGCCTTCACCATTCCTCTCAAATAATCCATATTTAAGACAGAAATGAGCTTCAAAGTGCAGTTTAACATAACAGAACTTATACTTTAAATCAATACGATACCAAATATACTGAGATATCCCTGGTATTTATCACTTTCTAGTCTAATTTACCAGAATTTCCTAATTGTGTAGAGCTGCCAATTGTACATTTTCTGACGGTCTGACCCATGTACCTGTCTGCCAGGGGTGTAAAGATTTCACCTGTCTATGCCCACAGTCTCTCAGATCAGATAAGAACGGTATGTCGGTGATTGGACGCCTACTGCGCTAATCGATTTCCCGGCCTAGTACTCGGCGTTCTACTGGGAATATAATGACCTTATGTGGTACTTAATGGGATTATAATGGCACTTTGCGGTCTGGTGCGAGAGGCATTCCCTCTGTTTGAAGGGACTCTCTTATCTTTGGGCCTAGACCGTGTCAAGGTTTGGCCTATGTCCACAGTCTTTCAGATAAGAATGGTATGTCAGTGATTGGACGCCTACTGCGCTAATGGCTTTCCCCGCCCTGGAGTAGGCGTCATAATGGCATTTTGTCGTAGTTTCTGTCTTAAATTTGGCGTATTTGAGGGATTGGTGAAGGAGTATTTATTGTACCCCTTCTGGTGACTTCACCAATGAGTTGAATACAATAGATGTACATACATACATACATATGGGTCAGATTTTCAGAAAATGTACAATTCAACTTCGCCAATCTTCTCAAATAACCCAAAATTCAGACAAAAATAAAGTTCAAAATACAGTTCAACCTAACCAAACAGATTGCTAGAATCTATGCAATGCCAAATATACTCGAATTTACCTAGAATTGGCCAAATTGCCGTCTAATTTTGCAGAATTTACTAAATATGGAACTCTGCCAATTGTACATTTTCTGAAAATCTGACCCATGTATGTGGTGTGGTAGGAAGGTATAGGGTTGATGGGTCAGATTTTCAGAAAATGTACCATCTACAGTTCTACACGTCTCTCAAATTCTTCTAAATTAGAGTGAGAATCGATAAATACTAGGTATATCTGAGTGTATTATGTATTGTATTTATTCAATAGATCTGTCTAGCTGGTTATGTTGAACTGTATTTTGAACTTGCTTTTCGTTTTAAATTTGGGTTATTTGAGAGGATTGGTGAAAGCCAATTGTACATTTTCTGAAAATCTGACCCTGATGGTTATTATATTCGGTGTGAGGGAAATAGTGAACCACCTGTCCTAAGTGTGTATTAGGATAATATAGAAACCCTATTTGAAGGTAAAGGTGTTGTTGATACCTGGATTCCCCGGTAAATCTCCTCCTACTGTATCCACTCCCACTGATAAGGGTGAGCGATAATAGGCCTTATCAGTGTGAGAGCCTCAGATAGCAGATAATAATAATCCCAGCTGATGACCGGCCAATATGGCCTTGTTTATGCCATTCATATATGGGTCGGCCTTGTGTTTACATTCTTATACGGGTCAGATTTTAAGAAAACGTACAATTGGCAGATCTACATATTTAGTAAATTCTGCTAATTTAAGAGTGAAAAATGGTAAAAACTAGGTATATCTGAATATATTTGATATTGAGTTGATTTGAAGGATGTGTTTGGTTGTGTTAAACCGAATTTTGAACATCATTATTGTCTTAAGTTTGTGTTAATTGAAAGGATTGTTGAAGACAAATTTTCTGAAAATCTGACCCATACCAAGATCGTGGGTTGTACATGCTGCAAATGAGTGGATACATGCCACCGTATATTGTTGAATGAATCCACGCGCGAAAATATGACACTTTTTTTAGCCCAAGTCTAAGAAGCATTCTTATTGGTTTACGTTAGGTTTGCTCATGACGTCACGCCTATTCGTGACGTCATATGCCGTCCGTGTCGTCAACTGGGTGGCTTTTAGAGATTCCTTTATTATACCTTTCTAGCGGGTAATTTAGAATGCCATAGGCTACATCATTGGCACTCATACCACAAACAGCGGGTAATACAACCTGTGTATTATACCTGTCTAGCAGGTAATATGGAACGCCATAGACTACATCATTGGCACTCATTCCACAAACAGCTGGTAATAAAGCCTGTGTATTACCTACTATAGATACACTCAACATTAATTTCCATTGAATTTTCATTATTTTGTCACTATGAATATCGGGAAAAGTGCAATAAATTCACGAAACTTCACGAGAAGCAGGGCACATACAAAAATCATTCGCAAGAATAAGAAGTGTACTTACTTCCCTGAATGAACAATTTTGAACAAACGAAAATACGAAATTACTCTCAGGCATTTCCAAGTTCCATTATTACACTTGGCCTATGCGAGTTTTGTTGGTTCGCTAAGCTTACTTTCTGCAATTTTGTCTATTTATTGCCTGTCTTAGGACTGCTGTTTGTATTAGTGTCTTGCTAGTAAGACAATACTTGCAAAGGAAATAAAGTACACAAGTATTGACTCACCACACCTGTAGTGTACCGCACATTTGTATGGTCACGAGTCGGTTGCTTAAAGGGTCAGATTTTCAGAAAATGCACAATTGGCAGCTGTACACATTTAGTAAATGATGCTAAATTAGGCTGCAATTTGGTCAATACTAGGTAAATTCGAGTATATTCGGCATTGCATTTATTCTAGCAATCTGTTTGGTTAGGTTGAACTGCATTTTGAACCTGATTTATGCCTTAAATTAGGGTTATTTGAAAGGATTGGTGAAGGTGAATTGTACATTTTCTGACGACTTCACCTATATATAGGGACCTTCTTTTTGTATTTTGGGGACAAATGCCCAGAGGGTTTTAGGCCGTCGATGACTTATTTGAGGTTGCTTAGGGCAAGAAGAGAAAGATATATGTTTCTTGTAACTTATAAGGTTGCTTAGGGCAAGAAGAGAAAAATATGTGTTTCTAGGTGCAGATTTCTTGCTTCAGCTGGATGTCATGGTAACTGAGGCTCTATAAATACCAGGTCAAGGTTACTATAGTAGTTGACACGTGATTCCTTTGTCCCTTTAAGGGAAGGGGAAAATGGGGGATGTTTTGCTTAGATGGAAGGAAGAGCTGGTTATACTGGCCCTGTTTCTCCATGGTTGACTGCAATTCGCTGGGTAAAGGGTTGACAGGTCCTTGTCATAAATAGAAGTAAAAAATCTCTCCCACTTCCCCCCCCCCCCCCTTCCCCCCTTAAAGGTACTAAAGAATCACGTGTCAACTCCTTTTCGGACAGACTATAACTGAGACCAACCTACAAGGTCAAGGTCACTAACTGAGACCAAGGTGAAAAGGACGATTCATTACCTGGTTGGTGACGTTTCCAACCCACCTATTTCATCTGACCTCATTTCTATATATAGCCTTGTCTAGGTTGTGCCTGTCCATCTTTATCATATGGGTCAGATTTATAGAAAATGCACAATCTACATTTCTACACATCTCTCAAATTCTGCTAAATTAGAGTGAAAATAAATTAGCATCACTTAAATAATGAGTATATCTGAGTGTATTCGGCGTTGTAGTCATTCAATCTGTCTGGTTATGTTGAACTGTATTTTGAACCTACTTTCTGTCTGAAATTTGGGTTATTTGAGAGGATTGGTGAAGGTGAATTGTACATTTTCTGAAGATCTGACCCATATATACAAGAAAGAATGTATATATTCTTCTGAGAAAAAGTTTTTTCTCTAGTGCGAATAGGTTATTTATAACTGTACTGAGGGCATTTCCATGAACACTAGCTAACACTGTCTGATTGCCAGGACATACGGGTCAGATTTTCAGAAAATGTACAATTGGCAGCTGTACATATTTAGTAAATCCTGCTAAATTAGGCTGCAATTTGGTCAATACTAGGTAAATTCGAGTATATTTGACATTGCATTTATTCTAGCAATCTGTTTGGTTAGGTTGAACTGTATTTTGAACTTTATTTTCGTCTGAAATGTGGGTCATATTATTATATATGGGTCAGATTTTCAGAAAATGTACAATTGCCAGATCTACATATTTAGTAAATCCTGCTAAATTAGACTGAAAAATGGTCATAACTAGGTATATCTGAGCATATTTGGTATTGCCTTGGTTCAAACAATCTGTTTGGTTGTATTAAACTGAATTTTGAACATCATTATTGTCTTAAATTTGTGTTATTTGACAGGATTGCTGAAAACAAATTGTACATTTTCTGGCGATTTTACCCATATAGGTAACTCATGTTTATACCTGACTGACAAGTTGTGCAGTTTACAAAAATAACTTGTAAGTGAACTTAAAAATAAAAATATTTAATTCAATTCAAATTCAACATAAGGGTCAGATTTTCATAAAATGTACAATTGGCAGCTGTACACATTGAGTACGTTCTGTTAAATTTAGGCTGTATTTAGCCATTACTAGGTAAATTCGAGTACATGTATATTCGGCTTTGCATTGATTCTAGCAATCTGTTTGGTTATGTTGAACTGTATTTTTTAACTAAAAATGTTCGTCTAAAATTTGGCTTATTTGAGAAGATTGGCGAAGTTGAATTGTACAGTTTCTGAAAATCTGACCCATATTATTTATTTGCACCTAAACACGATGTACAAACAGGAGCCATATATCAGAAAGGAATGCCTGCACGGTCCTTGATTATGGGGATGTATAATTTAGTTGTAATAAAAGTTTGTAAAGACCAGAAAGTTAATTATTGCTAAATTGTAGCAATGCACCAGTCTACAGTGAAAACTTCTCCTACTACATACATATACATAAGAATTTGTTATTATGTGGATCAGATTTTCAGAAAATGTACAATTAGCAGCTGTACATATTTAGTAATCTCTGCTAAAGTATGTCTGCAATAGATATGGTTTACTGTGCATACATTTAACTATGGCTTTTCCTAAAATATTATTATGATTTATAACACCACACACTATCCCCATATTAATCTCAAACTAAAAGGAAAGTAAAATTATTACTCAAACTCAAAACATGATAAGATTACTAAGTGGGTCGGATTTCCAGAAAGTACACAATCGGCAGCTCTACAAATTTGGTAACTTCTGTTAGATTAGACAGAAAAGTTGTAAATAATGGGTATAACAGAGTATTTTTGGCATTGTGTTGATTAGAAATATCTCTTTCATTGTCTTAAACTGCATTTGGAACGTCACTTTTGACTTAAATTTGGGTTATTTGAAAGGATTAGTGAATGTGAATTGTACATTTTCTCAAGATTTCGCCCAAGTAAAAATATGCAACAGACGAACATCTAGAAGATCTAAGATCTATGTGTCTATGTATAACAGATTGAATTGAGTAAACTGCGGCGCAAATGCAAAATAAAGGATTTCCGATCTGTTTGTACCATAGGTCTTTTTACAATGTTCCCAATAGTGTTACTAAAATTAGCTTATCCTCAAATGGCTTTCATTGATCCATGACAGAGAGAGAGAAATATTAAACACCAACACGGAGAGAGTTTCGCAGGCATATGGGTCAGATTTTCAAAAAATGTACAATTCGCCTTCAACAATCCACTCAAATAAGCCACATTTAAGACAAAGATGTGCTTCAAAATGAAGTTTAACAAAACAGAACAGATACCTTAAATCAAGGCAATACCGAATATACTCAGATATACCCAGTATTCACCATTTTTCAGCCTAATTAAATGTGTACAGCTGCCAATTGTACATTTTCTGAAAATCTGACCCATATCAGAACAAACTATCATATTTTGTACGACCCTAAGGCTTGCTTCAATGTTCATTATTGTTAAACCAAAAATGACACTACAGATATAAAAATATAGAATGAGGAAAGGTAGAATCTGACGAGATTCTTTCGGACATTTTCAAATGAAGTTTTAGAATTTGTTCTCTTTTTTTTTACACACATTTTCATTATAACAGCATTTTTTTAATAGAAATTCAGGTGCAGAATGTCCAATTTTTTCAATCTTTGTTTTATTCATGTTAAAGCCAAAATCATTTCGCTTCTTTTCGAACGAAGTTTGCTCTCCTAAAAAAAGACACACAGCTTAATGACCTTTGGAAAATGCGTCCCATATACTGACCTTGAAAGGTCACGGATTTAAATTGAAGATCTAAGGGATGCAAAGTAGGGTTTAGGAACCGAGAATTGAAGGTTTTATCAGAATAAATCACGGATTTAAGGTCAAGATCTAAGGGATGCAAAGGAGGGTTTAGGAACCTAGAATTGTTAATCCGATCAAAAATCCGATCGTTAAATCCGATCAAAAACTAAATATCTTTTACTTTATAAATGTTTCCTACGTGGGTGAAGCTGCTAGAAAATGTACAATTCACCTTCACCAATCCTCTCAAATAACCTAAATTTCAGACAAAAATCAGGTTGAAAATACAGTTCAACATAACCAAACAGATTGTTTCAATCAAGGCAATACCAATACTCAGATATACATAGTACGTGTTGTCGGTTTCTTAGTCTAATTTAGCAGAATTGACTAAATGTGTTGATCTGCCAATTGTACATTTTCTCAAAATCTGACCTACGTATCAGTGACTTGCTGATATCCTTTGCTATGGTAGCTTCACAAGTTTTCATAATAACCGAGAGTGCAGCCTTTTTTTCTCTTTTGTCACTTCTTTTTAACCGGGTTCAACATTTTGGAGTTGCCTTTGCGATCCCTGGTCACAGGATTCTATTCATGCAATTTGCCTACTTTCGCTCCGTTCCTGGGAACCTTAGATACGTTGAGATTCAAATAGCTATAACATTAATAATATACCTGTCAATATAATAGCACATTTATAGTACACTAAATGGTTCAAAAGTGGTGACTTTGCCCCTAGGGGTACATGCAGGCGCTTGTGGGTCAGATTTTCAGAAAATGTACAATTGGCAGATCTCCACTTTTGGTCAATTCTGCTAAATTAGACTGAAATTTGGTTAATACTAGGTAGATTAGGTTATATTCGGCATTGCAGTGATTCTAGCAATCTGCTTGGTTAGGTTAAAGTACATTTTGGAAGTCATTTTTGTCTTAAATGTGCGGTATTTGAGAGGATTGGTGAAGACGAATTGTACATTTTCTGACAATCTGACCCTTGTATCGCTTTGCTATTGAATGTAATTTTTTTCTTGGAAGCATTACATTTTGGTCCACGCTCTAGTTGATGTGGATATATCAGTAACAAGCAGCAGATTAGTGCATATGAGTGATAAAGGGGGGTCATCCACTAATCGCTTTTATCCTAACGTCTAAATCGGTTTTTTAAACTTTGAGAAGAAAATTAATGAGCGAAGATAAAAAAGAAATCTGGCAGATAGATTAATTGAACTGTTCCTTCAGGAACAATTGTCCATATTCTATCGCTTCATATTTTGCGGAATATTGATAAAAGCAGATTTATCAGAACAAAGATTATTTTATTTAAGATATTTTTATTCTGAAAAAGCATTACAACAATGGCTGCTATTCTCAGCTAGTCCTGGCGACCGATCTCTAGTGAGATATAAAGTTAGATATACACTACACAAGGGATAATAGGTCAGATTTTCAGAAAATGTACAATTCAACTTTGCTAATCTTTTCAAATAACCCAAATTTCAGACGAAAATAAAGTTCAAAATACAGTTCAACCTAACCAAACAGGTTGCTAGAATCAATACAATGCTGAATATACTGGAATTTACCTAGTATTGACCAAATTGTAGCCTAATTTAGCTGAATTTACTAAATGTGTACAGCTGCCAATTGTACATTTTCTGAAAATTTAACCCAATTCTTACAATATTATTCATTAATATACTAGAATGACCACTCATAATCACACATATCATAATAATAGCATTTTCTGTTGATCAATAATAGTTCAATACTCACATTCACAAATCAACATGCTACCTGAGTGACACTTACTCAGCTATGCTATTATCGTTAATAATCGTAAGGTTAAATAATCGTAAGGAAAATCGGATGGGTGGATCAGACCTTTACATGTCCTCTGATGGTACAAATGATGTACGTGACGGAGGTAGAGTAAACCATCACCACCCTATAGGCTCTATATATATATAGATGCTCTAATACTCTACATACTATTGGATATATCCTTTATTCTATTGAGATGATAGAAGAAAGCACGGGAATGTACGGATTGTGAAAGATTCTGGGATTGTCCAAAGATGGATTTATTATGACAAATCCCTCCGCTTGCAAGGATATTAGGATCTAAATATATAGCAGGGATCGAGGGGTACCCGGACATTTATAGAGGCCTCTGTATATGTGTGTGATTTAATATACATTATACTTAAAGGTCTATCAAACACATTGTAAACCTGAAATATTGGTGGTGAAATATTTGTGGATTCCAGTTAATTTTGAATCAGAATCTACCAATAATAGGAATATAATATATAAATTGGTCAATGAACCAGTTTTTGTGGGCACTTTTAATTGGATTATAATTGCTTTTCCGCTTGGAAAAGTTAACAACAATCTCTGAAATCTTGGGAATTTCAATCTTCGGAACTGCGGTATAATTTCTGCAAGGTCAAATGCCCTTGCCTTGATCGATCCCTTCGCACAAATCCCTTTCAATATTGAGGAAATGTAGGGCATTATGTAGCAACCGGAGCGAGTCCAAATACCAAAACAATCAAACAAACAAGTTACCGGTTAGTAAATAACTCAATGACATGGACAGATCTATAGAATCCTCCTCTAATGGTACCTAGATCTGTACTAAGGATGTAGTGGGAATGTTCTGCTGAATTTATCTATTGATGATTGACGAGGACAACTCTACATTACACATGTATACATACATATACCCATCCCACTCTCAGTCACTCAGTGGATACATCAGCATGGGATAAATCAGTGGGAGTACATAACCATGTATTGGAGATATTTAAACTTGGATTAACTTAGTGGATCTAGACATATGTGTGACATATCACTGGAGATACATGACCAAATATTGGAGATACATGACCAAGTATTGGAGAAATTAGTGGCTATAGATATGTGTGACATATCACTGCACGTACAGAAAGGTATTGGAGAAATTAGTGGATATAGATATATGTGACATATCACTGCAGGTACAGAAAAGTATTGGAGAAATTAGTGGCTATAGATATATGTGACATATCACTGCACGTACAGAAAGGTATTGGAGAAATTAGTGGATATAGATATATGTGACATATCACTGCAGGTACAGAAAAGAATTGGAGAAATTAGTGGATATAGATATATGTGACATATCACTGAAGGTACAGAAAAGAATTGGAAAAATTATTGGATATAGATATATGTGACATATCATTGCAGGTACAGAAAAGTATTGGAGAAATTAGTAGATATAGATGTATGTGATATATCACTGGAGGTACATGACCAAGTATTGGAGAAATTTGTGGCTATAGATATATGTGACATATCACAGGTACAGAAAAGTATTGGGGAAATTAGTGGATATAGATATATGTGACATATCACTGGAGGTACAGAAAGGTATTGGAGAAATTAGTGACTATAGTAGTGACTATAGATATATGTGACAAATCACTGCAGGTACAGAAAGGTATTGGAGAAATTTGTGGATATAGATATATGTGACATATCACTGCAGGTACAGAAAAGTATTGGAGATACTTAAACTTCGATTTACTTAGTGACTATAGACATATGTAACAGATCACTGGAGATACATAACCAATTATTGGAGATACTTAAACTCCGATTTGGATATAGACATATGTGACATATCACTGCAGGTACAGAAAAGTATTGGAGATACTTAAACTCCGATTAACTTAGTGACTATAGATATATGTGGCATATCACTGGACGTACAAACAAGTATTAGAGATGTAAATTACTGAATAGATCAGAATGTTAGAAGCAGAATGGAATCTTATCGCTACTCGTATCGAGAAACTTCCCAAGGCCAGAAATGTGGGAGGAGGATCCAACAACAAGGATTTTACCCACAACAGATGGAGGAGACGGAGGAAAGTCAGTTGTCCAGAAACCAGGCCACCGGATAAATCTCTTCTCCTGCTCTGTGGGTACGACCTATAATAATGATAGTAATCTTTTATATCCTCAGTAATACAGTTTTTGTTGTTTTTTTTATTCATTTAGGGCAAAACATTTTACAGTTACATCAAAACTGAAAAAAACGCCATTGACGCCACTGAAAAAAACGCCACTGAAAAAAACACCAGGTGGACCACAAGTAATTGGGTGTGACCCAATTACTTGTGGTCCACCTGGTGTGTGACCTGGGTGTGACCCATATACTCACGGTTCACCTAGTGTGAGACCTTGTAACTTAACTAATGAATATTCATAAGGCTATCGCTTATGGAATCCAATATTCCATATTGACCATATACCGTTACTATTAGGTAACCTTACGTAATACCTTTATAGTTCTTACGTGGACAATATAGCTTGTGACACCGTTGTGCATTGGAAAATCCCCCAGTGCATGCAAAAGTGCAACTGACCAGTCACAAAAGTGCAATCCGCTCAAAAAAGCAGTTTTGCACCTGGTTTTCCACCTGATGCAAAACCAGGTTTAACATAATCATCAGAACCATTATATTACCAAGATTTGACAGAAAATACTCAAACTGTCCTATCACCGAAAGCCTTATGTAATTTACTAATTTATTATCTGGCGATTTCTTCGGGTTACATACATTCTACAGAATCAAAAGCAAGGTAATATCTAAACATCACTTATTATCGCTCACCGATTGCAGTTTTCTCTCTGTGATTAGACTTCAAATGTTTATGAACATAACAGCAGCAGAATATAGATAAATTCAGTCCTATAAGTCTTAGTATGAGTAAATTTGGTAAGATTTGTTTTGTCGTAATAGCTGAGAATGCAGCTTTAAATATTTTATCAATGTACAAGTTCTTTTTCGATGTTTAACTTACACATGGGTCTGACGATTCTAAACTACGTTCTCCTTCTGTTGAAGAGATCTATAGATTCCTAAGATGTGAACAGATCTATACATATATATATTATAAAAGAAAAAAAGAAAAGATCTATACATAAGATTGTGTGAGGATAGTTTACCAGGCTGTTTAGTTCAGCTCCATAGCTAGTTTCCACTAACTACTTGGGTAGTATACTGCCATGTATTATTTTTTTGTTTTTACAACAGACTTTATTACTGACACCTGCCATCTGAGCATATACATTTCTGAAAACATGATATCAAGGTATAAAAGGCGAATATGAATAATTTTTTCAGTGTTTTCAACAATATCAACAATATCTTCCATTAGGCGTCTCCATAGCTTTTTCTCTTCTTAATAATATTGTAATATTACATCGAGATCAAAGACCCTTTGAATACACCATAAGTACATCATTTATTCATCAGCACGGGAGAGGTTTTTTTTCAACAATTGAGACCAGGCAAAATATCGTTTTCATACCAGAAAGATTTCCTTCTTGGAAACTATATAAGAGTTGAACTTGAGAATGAATGTTCTATTATATAAGCATGAAATCCATCTTTTTGAGCATATAATTAAATGTATTTAATCAATAGACATAGTGCGGTGGCTATTCCAATCTTCTGAGACAAGCTGCCTTATTTATGTTGGCCAGTCTAACCTGGATCCAAGGAAACATAGGAAGCATACATTTAAGAAGAAAATGAGGCTCAAAGTACAGTTAAACATAACCAGAGAACAGCACCATGATCGTATGATTTACCGTTTGCAGCCTAATTTAGCAGAATTCATTAAGATTGTAGCTATTATACAAATCTGGGTTACCTGACCCATATATTGGCTTACATAGGTCAGATTGTCAGAAAATGTACAATTCGCCTTCACCAATCTTCTCAAATAACCCAAACTTCAGACGAAAATCAGGTTAAAAATACAGTTCAACACAACCAAACAGATGTATTGAATGATTACAATACAGAATACACTCAGATATACCTAGTATTTATCATTTTTCACTGTAATTTAGCAGAATTTGAGAGATGTGTAGAACTGTAGATTGTGCATTTTCTGAAAATCTGACCCATATATATAGAGTTACATGTACACATGCAATGTACCAAATTACCCTGTGCCATGAACCCAATAATTGACAAGAGCGTGGTATATGTATAGATCATACGTGTTTACCGCCCTGGTAACTGCAATATATTGGGTCAGATTTTCAGAAAATGTACAATAATTATTGGCAGCTGTACACATTTAATAAGTTATGCTAAACTAGGCTGCAATTTGGCCAATACTTGGTAAATTCAGGTATATTTGGCATTGCATTTATTCTAGCAATCTGTTTGGTTAGGTTGAACTGTATTTTGAACTTTATTTTCGTCTGAAATTTGGGTTATTTGAGATGATTGGCTAAGTTGAATTGTACATTTTCTAAATACTAGGTATATCTAAGTATACTCGGTATTTAATTCAAAGAATCTGTTCGTGTTTGTCCGAAAAGTGAGGATTGGAGAAGGGGAAATTGAACATTTTCTGACGACTCCACCCAGTCGTAATAATATTTTTTTATTTTTTTTTTGATATTTTATTGGCTGAAACAGTTTAACAATTATTGTTGGTATAAAGAAAGACGCATGACTGACAAGATGCAGTTATATTTTGTGCATTGCCATGACCAAGTGAATAAGATTCTACAGAAAATTATCATCATTGCATGTGCTATATCGTTCACATTCACTATAAAGACAAATTCCAAATTATACAGTCTTACAAATAGATGTTATTATTCGTCAAGCTTTTTTCTATATTTTCATCTCATCTATACCTTAGACCCTTTAGATTAGATCATAGGAATCACCTACAGATTTTTCAAGGTTACGTTCTATCATCGCCGCAATACAATCATAAAAACAGTCAGTCAATATGAAACGGTTACAAAAGTATCCTAACACCCACTCTCATGTTCCTGGGAGAAATGAAACTATTTGTCACCGGGCATGGACTCACACGAATGCAATCTTCGCCTTAATGAAAAAGTAGTCGCCCTGTCGCAGGGGGCGATTGTTTCCTTACCACCTCATGCCATGCTCACAATGAGGCGACAAATTCTGTATTATCGCCTATATGAGAACATCCTTGTTACCATGGAGATGAAGTGGCCTTGACAACGACGCCCTCTGGTTTTGACAGAATGACCTGTTGGTTAGTGTGGGTGTTTTTCGTAATCAGGGAAATTTCTACTCATTTAAACAGTCATATTTATACTAACACAAAATCACCAAACCTCTCAAATATCCCAAATCCCAGGTAGACATGATGTCCGAAATACAGTTTAACATAACCAAACAGATGATATGAATCTAAGCTATGGAATTAATTAACTTCATTAATCTTCATGTCCGCCATCCTCAAATACCATACAACATCTCATACCTGATGCAACTGTTTACCTGTTTCTGTATAATTGCTGAAACTATTTTACGAGATGGTACAATATTTGGTCTTGATTAGATACCTCCGCGGTATTAAAATAAAGATGTTGAGATATCAAGTATTATAGACACACAAAGCGCAAAAGCGTCCCTGATTATGAAACAAGGCCCAGCCTGCTCACAGTTCTGCCAGTAAGGAATGAAAGTGATAGACAACATGTAGGAAACAACTTGTCTATAATCCATCCACTCATCATTCCATTCCAACAAAAGGTGATTATCTGAGAGTGAAACATTCCCCAGCCAAATAGACACACAAATGATGCTATCGTCCCTTGATCTAAACCAGATGCAATCATCATTTCTCCCTTCCATAACTTCTGTACCGATCCATCTCCATTGGATTGTTACCTTATACCTCCATTCATCCATCCATCCTCCATGTTATCTGTCTCCGGATCGATTATACTCCATCACTGTCGCGTGAGCTACTTTCTTCTCGTCACCATTGCCTGTTTTCAAGGTTAGAGATCTATGTCGTAAAGACATATCTCTTGTGTAGTGTAGATGAACCAAGGGTGAAATCGCTGGAAAATGTACAATTCTTCTTCACCAATCCTCTCAAATAACCCACAATTAAAACAAAAATAAAGTTTAAAACTCAGTTCAACATAGCCAGACAGACTGTTTAAATCAAGGCAATATCAAATATACTCAGATATAGCTAGTATTGACCATTTTTCAGTCTAATTTAGCAGAATTTACTTAATGTGATAGATCTGCCGAGTATACATTTCCTATTTTCTGTAAATTTGACCCATGTAAGACATTGGAGGTAACGGGGCTACGACCCCCCCCCCCCCCAGAACAGCCAATACTTTACAATACACTCCCTCCCTCCCCTGAGAAAAAGGCAAACAAAAAAACAAACGTACTGTTTGGTTAAGTATTCCTTACTTAAACCGTGGGACATGGTTAAGGTAAGAAATAAGAATTAGAAGTTATAATTTATTTATTCGTTAGAATTAATGATGACATACATACTGAATGATTGGTGTCTACCCGGCTAGACATCAATCACTCCCACCCAAGGTCACCCACAAGGATAGTAAACATCTAAATAAATTCTCTATTTAAATTCGCTCATAAATCAATCGGTTCAATAATAGAATAGCTGTCTACCGACTCTATTCGGCGGTAATTCAATTCGCAAATATTTTTGTATTTAACAAAGCAGTACATAACAAAGCCTTACTTGTTATGGGTCAGATTTTCCGAAAATGTACAATTTAACATCCCCAATCATCTCAAATAAGCCAAATTTCAGACGAAAATAAAGTTCAAAATACAGTTCAACCTAACCAAACAGATTGCTAGAATCATTGCAATGCCAAATATACTCGTATTTACCCAATGTTGGCCAAATTGCAGCAGAACTTACTAAGTGTGTATATCTGCCAATTGTACATTTTCTGAAAATCTGACCCATATTCTCCTTCCGTACCTACTTTTCCTTACTTAACAAGTTCCTTGCTTACATAGGTTTCTACTGTAGTAATACAAATTAGCATTGTCTGTATAGCAAATTCCTTTCCTAAAGGTTCCTTATCAAGGGAAAGTAGCTAAGGAAGGTAAATCTGAAGTAAGGATTTGTTATGCAACGGACCAACAAGAAACGATCCTTTGCCTATTAAAGCTGCATTCTCAGTCAAAAACTGAGCATTTTCTATTTTTTCTTCCATTTCTTTCCAACCCATCTAAAAGTGATTGACCAAGTTTTTGGAGGATGTTTTATGGTTATTTTTGCTACAGGGCTTCTTAGAAGTCACATTTATATTTCGAGGACCCGCCAAAATCCTCTCCTGCGATGGCTTCACTTATTATCGCTCACCGGCGGCCGTTTTTGCTTGGACGATTCAAATTCAAATCAGTGTATAAACATATATGGGTCAGATTTTCAGAAAATGTACAATTGGCAGCTCTATACATTTAGGAAATTCTGCTAAATTGGGCTGAAAAATTATGAATACCGGGTATATCTGAGTATATTTGATATTGCATTGATTTAAAGTATCAGTTCTGTCATGTTAAATTGCCTTTTAAAGCTCATTTCTGTCTTAAATGTGGGTTAATTAAGAAGATTGGTGAAGGTGAATTGTACATTTTCTGAAAATCTGACCCATATATAGCAGCAGCAGACTATTGATAACTTCAGTCTGATAAGTCAGGATATGAGTAAATTTGGTGAGATGTGTTGTGTTGTAATAGGGTGTGTAAGTTTAAAATGGCCGCCACTTCTGGGAGAGGAAGTGATGTTGCACGTATAGAAATAGCATTGCGGACGAAAAGTTTTCCAGACAGGTTCAAATGGCACACAAATGGTTTTGGACCCCTAAGTTTTAGGGGTCATTAACACTTTTAGCCTTAGTCTTAGCCTTGTGGTTAAGCTTATCGCTGGATGTGGAATCGAGGAATGTGGCCCTCTGGACCTGACTGTTTCACTGTTTTTAGATTTCTCCAAGATTTACTTTAACTTCTGACCACTGAATAGCCATATATAGGGTCAAACTATTCCATATATATATGGTGACCAGAAACTTTGGGACATTGCTGGGGCGATGGACAGAGAGGATATTTATTTAGCTAATGCATTGTCTGCGGGTGGAATTTATTTCCTGACCCGGAAGTGATACAAAACACGTTAAAAAAGGAAAAGCAGGCGACGGCGTCCATGACACTTACAGGCTGATTAATTCAAAAAAAGGCAAACAAAAAAACAAACAGTCAGACTATTCAGCTGAGAGTGCAACTTTAATAAATCTGAGACCAAGTAGTATATGGAAATATAATGGACTTTTTACCAGCATCCATTAGTAGCACAACGTTAGCCACAATATATGGGTCAGATATTCAGAAAATGTACAATTGGCAGCTGTTCACATTTAGTAAATTCTGCTAAATTAGGCTGCAATTTGATCAATACTAGGTAAATTCGAGTATATTTGGCATTGCATTGATTCTAGCAATCTGTTTGGTTAGGTTGCGCTGAATTTTGAACTTTATTTTTGCCTGAAATTTGAGGTTTTTAAGAGGATTGGTGGAGGTGAATTGTACATTTTCTGGCGACTTCACCCATATATTCCATTCACGTCAACCTATAATGTCTCATATCAATCAAAACCTGTATTAATTTTTAAACTTCAATTTGCCTGTAGCGCTTAATATGACACTAATTACATATAATCCATTATCTAGTCGAGGCATGTCATTTATTATACGTGAGAAAATACAAGCAGTTCTGATAGCATAGACCCTGCAGACACAGGAGCATAGACTATTTTCTAACTTTTATTCAGGAGTAATCAGCAGATACACTTCAGCCCAGGCCCAAAGATGAGAGAGTCCCTTCAAACGTAGGGAAAGCCTCTTGCCTCAAACCACAAAGTGCCATTATAATGCCATTAAGACCGCAAAATGTTATTACAATCACATGAGAACGCCTAGTCCTAAGTCAGGAAACCGATTAGCGAAGTAGGCGTCCAATCACTGACATACCACTCTTATCTGATCTGAGGGTTTGGGCCTAGACTGACTTACTTAATTAAGTGTTTTTCTTTATGTCTTGTGAAAGTACTATTACATTTATTAACGGACTTATATTCCATTATGGATCGTGATATTCCAGACTTTAACTATATACTTATTATACACGCATTGCTCTGGAAACAACGTATCTAGAGTGAGTTACGCATAGTGCGTATTTCACTAGTGATTTACGTGGGGTTGTCATGGCAACCAATGTGGGTTTTTTTTACTAAGATTACCGGTAAAATTCAAATTTATGACTCGATTTTTTTTTTCCATTTTCATGATTGAAAGCATGTATAATAAATCTGTTAACTAACAAGTTGGTTTCAGTCACTTAGAATATTACACTTGTTGCTACGCTACGCAATATTTACGCTCCTTCAACCAACTATTTAGTTAACCTCTATATACATTCATCTTCAATTCAATTCAATTCAAATTATCATTTATTCGTACTATGTTCCATGTACAAATATGAGCTATACATCAGAAAAAGTATGTTCTTTGACTATGGGTAATGAGACAATTTTAATTTTAATCATAATTTGCAGGCCAGGCCAGGAAAAGAATTGGAGGTAATTGTTGTTCTAAAGATTGTTGATTTGTGGGAGAATTAGCTCATAATAAATAAACATTAGTTTCTCAACTAGCTAGCTAGCATATATTAAGGTCTAGCTAATATGTTTCATTCCAAGTCATATGCAATGTTCAAAATGTTATCGATCGGCCAGGACCAAGCGACTATATTTTGGAGTATCAAGATTATTCTCTTTTACTGTTTGAATGCCTGATGTATACTCAAAGTAAAAAGATCGTTCAGCTTCATCTACAGATCATCATGACAGTTTCTTTCCTATTACCTTATCCTACCCTCTCTCTTTCCTTCCAATATTTGGAATGTTTAGGCAAAAAAAAAATATAGGTGTGTTTCCGATTTACCCCCCCCCCCCCCTACCTAGAAAAACCTTACCCTACCTAAAAAAAAATTTACCATACCTGATTTATTCCCCACCATAATTATCTTACTTTTTTTGGATTTTTTGACAAAAAAAGCTTATAAAAGCAGGAAAACGGGTTTTCCTAACCCGGAACTGTCAAAAGGCACATTTCCCATGTTCAAAACAACTATTGTTATGAAAAAGACATTTTTTTCAGTTCCTGGGAGGAGGTTTCCAAACAAAAAAAAATAACAAAAAAAATACTACCACCCCCCCCCCCAACCTAGTTTTCAGCCAGATAAATCGGAAACACACCTATATTATTTTTTGGCCCTAGAATATTTAACCTTGTGCAAATAATATTTCTAATAATGAATGTATTTCTATCTTGCAGGTGAGTGGAACAGTGCATAATGTGTTATGTACGCCATACTTTGCAGTACGATGCGTTGGGTAAGATTACACAAGGCATGGTTGTAATAATGATATTTGATGGGGACGGTTTTATAGGAATATCGCATAGGGTGGGAGGTTTTGACAATTTTACCGTGAATAATACACTTCTGCTGAAGTTGGAAAGCCGTAGACTCCTTTCTCTTAAATTGAAATATTCAATGAATAAATAAATTCGAAGGGAGTGAATTCAATCCAGAAGAAGGAAAAAACATGACATGAGGCATTTAAGTGTTGGTTTTGTTTATTGAGGTTCCGACGTTTCGGGCAACATACGCCCTTTATCAAGGAGGAGTAAAGTATTGAATGAATGAATGGATGAATGAATAAATGAATTATATCATCATAATTGTCGGAATCATTATATGCTACCATTGTTGTTAGCGGGCGTGACCCAAGTACGTTCAGGTAGACGGGAACCAATCAAATGAGTTTATTTTGCACATGGATAGGCCCCGCCCATGTGGTACAAAACAATGTACCACACGGTATGTACCACACACCTCTACATGTATACAAATGTTATGTGATACACACTTCACCGTGGAGTAACGTATTGAATGAATGAATGAATGGATTATTGAACTAATGAATGATTTTTTTTTTATATTTTTTTTTATTTTGATACAACTGGAAGTTTATTCAGTAAACAGTTTAGACAGAGCTTGCAATAGTACATCTAGATCAACTTGTGTGAATGAATATATTGATGAATAATTGAATGAATGAAGGAATGAATCAATGAATCAATGAATCAATGAATGAATGCACATAATAACCATCAAAACACTCACATATCCAATTGGATTTCTTTCTTTACAAAAGCCTTTACTTTGTAAATTTGCAATAACATCTAATATCGAAAGGTGGAAACACACAGAAATAAGTCCCAGGTGTTGTTGTAGTGGTTGTTTTTTTAAAACCAATTTTAAATGAAACCCTACGCGTTTCAGCGCTTGTGTGACCTTCAGGGGTCGGATTGGTACATTTGAATGAGGCAGTTTAAATATGAGGCAGTCAACACAATGTGTAAAATGTGTTGTGTTCCAGGGAAATGATTCGTAAGTCGCAAAATGGATATTTTTCAAATTCATTTATTCATAAGATATTATAAGATATCTTTATTGGAATATTCTAATATTTGGGGAGCTTAATGCCTCTAGTGACAGTAATATGTTTACAAAATTTCAAGGCAATGTATTGAATTGATCTACGCATTTCTAAGGTCATCTGATGGAGTATATTTAGATACTTTATTAGTAATTATCCACCCAAAAATATTAATAACTTTTTGTTTTCAAAAATAGAGATATCAAACTTAAAATATAGAAACACTACTTATATGTCCTATAGTGTTTGCTACCATTAGAATCGGCTTGATCTCATCTTTTCAAATATGATAATATCTCAAAATCCATTTTTTGCGACTTGTGACTTATTTCCCTGGAACGCATCACAAATGTGTTGCATGTGGAGAACGGCTTGGATAACATTTAATTGATTTGATTTTTTTAAATTTTAATTATGTTCATTCAGGACAACAAAAATACATTTCAGCGACGAGCGTTGATGTTCTCAGAGGTTGCCTGATTGCTTAAGGCATGGCATTATATTATACATTAATTTTATGATACAAAAAAGGAAATTTAATCAAGAAAAGTACATAATTTATTATTTCAAATATATAATGACTTCGATATGCTCAGTACATTGTAATATACTTCACAACTCTATATATGTCTATATAAGAAACATTTTACTAAAAATAATGTATTAAAAGCAATGAACAGATTATCAATATGATCGCGTCGTGCTCTTACACGTATACCATTGGATATTCCGCTTACCTTGATATCTCTCTTGCAAGGCCAGCAGGACACAGTTATCACAGTGGCATGTAAACTAAAACCGTATTATATGGTCGGAGATGAAATATATACATGCTATGCAATGAGGTGATGTTTTTAATGACATTAATAAGTTTATTTCTAATGTATTTAGATAATTATTAATGGCCTTAGAAGAAAAATCTTAAATGTAAAATAGAAAGTGAAATTACTGGGATACATTTGTCATGGTATGACAATATATCCATCTGGTGGTATATCATACTGATATGTTCTGCATAAGGAACCACTTTTGCATCTAAACATATTAAAATTTTATAATTGTATAAATATAATTATAATGCAATATGGCCGCTGTTTAAGCCAAAAGTCCCTTGCTTAAGGCAAATATCCATTGTTTAAGGCTCAATTAGTCACAATTGAATATCGTGTTTGACAGTGTGTATCATAATATCCTGACTGATGGGTCAGATTTTCAGAAAAATGTACAATTGGCAGCTGTACACATTAAGTAAATTATGCTAAACTAGGCTACAATTCGGTCAATACTGGGTAAATTCGAGAATACTCGGCATTGCATTGATTTAGGCAATCTGCTTGGTTAGGTTGAACTGCATTTAAACTTGATTTCCGTCTAAAATTTGGGTTATTTGAGAAGATTGTCGAAATTGAATTGTACATGAAAATTCCTGAATATCTGACCCATATATAATTATAATGCAATGTGGCCGCTATGTAAGGCAAAAGTCCCTTGCTTAAGGCAAATATCCATTGTTTACGGCTCAATCAGTCACAATTGAATATCATATTTGACAGTGTGTATCATAATATCTTTCCCCGATGCATAACTATGTAATAAATAGGGTATGAATTGACTACAATACATCAAACCTACCAAACGCCTCGCTTAGAAACGATTCAGATTACAAGTTCTCTGGGCACAGCGTGAAGGGGCATGAGTTGCCTACAGTCACCAGCTGTAAGGTAGAGTTACACTAAATGCTAAATGAGACCCAGTATGTGAGGGATATACCATACAGGTTAAGTGGGGGAAGGTATAGGCTAACTGATACAGGTCAACAAATCAACAAATCAAACCGGCAGGGTGGTGGCAGCTCCTATTACAGTGTATCTCTACACTCTTAGAAATGGTGGTAAATGTGGCTGAGTCTGATGCAAGTGTGGAATCTGGCGGTGGGTAAAGTGAGAACCAAAAATAGAAGTTAAAGCTGGGTTCCACTGGCCAGCTACTTCTCCCGCTTCTGCTCCCACTTCTTGCTTAAAGAAGCGGGAGAGTAACGGAGATGGGTGCTATTGGGCCCCGCTACAAAGCCATGTTACTTCCTGCTTCTTTTAGAGCATTTTCGAAGCGTAGAGTGCTCCCGCTTCTATCAAACATGTTTGTTTTGAAGCAGCCGCTACTTTGTAGCAGGAGGTAGCGGGAGATAGGGGGAGCTGAAGCGGGGCAATGGCATCAATCTATGCTACTTCTCACATTACTTGATGCGTTCATTTCCATGTGAAAATAAAATGTCGTCTGCTAACATTTCTGAGAAGCGGTGGAAGTAACGTCCCAGTAGCACCCATTCCAGTTACTTTCAGTTGCTTGCTCCCGCTTCTAAAGAAGCGGGTGCAATAGACTGTCAAAGTAGCAAGAGGAGTAGGGGGAGGTATAGCTGACCAGTGGAACCCAGCCTTTACGGCCAGAATCGGGTGCCTTTTCCCCTTGTAAAAGTGAGGGAAATGTTATTGCTATTGATGTTAATGATGTGTCTACCTTTTGCCCTATGGGTTACTCGTTACAATCAACCATAACAAAGACAGAGCTGTACACTCAGAGACAGAGACACAGCTGTACACTCAGAGACAGAGCAAAGAGTGACTGGCGGACTAAAGGGTGGTCTCCACTGGCTAAAGGTTAACAGGTTAACTATACACAGGCTCGCCTTGTTAGCAACCCAGTCAGCATGCACTGTGTGGGAGGTGAAATGAAGCACTGACAAGTCACTCATGAGATCTGACTCCAGCACTTGGAAAGGGTTATATTTATATTCTATGAAAAATCTGTGAAAAGTCTGTGAATTGCTTTTTTCATGAAGGCAAGCAGTGGAAGACAAGTAAATGTAAAACTGTTGTGCTCTACCTTACTCCTGTCATTGCGAGAAAAACAAAAGTATCAAATCAATACTGATCAGTGATGGGAGTGGCACCCCATAGGTTTAACCATTGCCCGCTTTGATGCCTGCTTTGATTTTCTCTCTCAGCAGGACTGAAACAGAGTGTACAATTTCACCTCCAACCCACAGGCACTAGAGAAAGACCATCATTGAGGTGATATAGTCCTGGTAAACCAAAGTAAAGTCCGTTATGGGTCAGATTTTCAGAAAATGTACAATTCACTTTCAACAATCCTCTCAAATAACCCAAATTTCAGACGAAAATAAACTTCAAGATACAGTTCAACCTAACCAAACGGATTGCTAGAATCAATCCAATGCTGAATATACTCGAATTTACCTAGTATTGACCAAATTGCAGCCTAATTTCGCAGAATTGACTAAATATGTACAGCTGCCAATTGTACATTTGTGATGTGTTCCAGGAAAATGAGTCATAAGTCGCAAAAATTAGATTTTGAGATATCATTATATTTGGTAAGATGGGATCAAGCCGATTCTAATGATAATAAACAATCTAATAATCTAATAAGTATTTCTAGATTTTAAATTTAATATTTTCGTTTTTGAAAAAAAAAGTTTCTAATATTTCTGGGGGTCAATAAAAAGTAAAGTAACTAAATGTAGTCCATATGAGGACCTTTAAAACGAACGGATATACTACATAGATTGTCCTGAAATTTGATACATCGATTGATATAGCTATAAGTGATGCACCCTCCAAAAAGTAGAAGATTCTAATAATATGATCTTATGAAAAAAACGCTTTGAAAAATATCAATTTTGCGACTTATGACTCATTTTCTTGAAACACATCACATTTTCTGAAAATCTGACCCTTATATAAATGAAGCCTCGTTGGTTACATCTAGAACCCCTAGGTTTGAGAGTGTAGGCCCCAGTGCAATTATCGCCGAGCAAAATATAACCTGACAACCCGATCCCTGCTATTCTGTAAGGCTACACCAGCTCCAGGCTGTAAGCTAGGGTTGGTGGTGGGCCTCCTGTGACTGGTCTAGTTCTACAGTGTAAACAGAGCAGTTCAGGTGTCCATGTGAGGGGCTCGGGTACTGCCGGAGGTGGTGGTGTGGCCATGGTGGAGGGGGAGGAGCAATAGACGTATTGCTATATTGCATTATTGTTCTTATTATTATTAATATTATTATTATTGTTGCCATACTATGTTAAAATCGTACTGTAGTGTATGATTGCCATAGCAAACTTCACAGTCATGCTAATAGGTAATGTTTGCCTATGTGTAAAGTAGAACGGTGGAAATTAATAATTGATTATGTAATCTAATTGTCATTGTTGATAATTCCGATTCATTTACATTGTATTGCTATTGGAGCGAG
Organism: Sthenelais limicola; assembly: GCA_942159475.1. Classification (NCBI taxonomy): domain Eukaryota; kingdom Metazoa; phylum Annelida; class Polychaeta; order Phyllodocida; family Sigalionidae; genus Sthenelais; species Sthenelais limicola. The sequence continues at coordinate 143,088,286 of OW804094.1, forward strand.
TGAGTGAATTTGGTTGCTTTACGCCCTTATCAACACATTTAATATGGTTATATCAAGGGCGGGAGAGCTGAGAGGTAGGCAGTTTATGATCATACCCAGGAAGTAGAGATAGAGAGGAAGGGAGAGAGAGACAGAGAAAAGAGACAGGAAGGCACTTTATGGTCATACCCAGGAAATAGAGATAGAGAAGAAGGGAGAGAGAGACAGAGAAAAGAGACAGAAAGCCACTTTATGGTCATACCCAGGAAATAGAGATAGAAAAGAAGGGAGAGAGACAGAGAAAAGAGACAGAAAGGCACTTTATGATCATACCCAGGAAATAGAGATAGAGAAGAAGGGAGAGAGACAGAGAAAAGAGACAGAAAGGCACTTTATGATCATAACCAGGAAATAGAGATAGGGAAGAAGGGAGAGAGGGACAGAGAAAAGAGACAGAAAGGCACTTTATGATCATAACCAGGAAATAGAGATAGGGAAGAAGGGAGAGAGGGACAGAGAAAAGAGACAGATATTGGACCCAAAGACGGCGTGTAATAATATCTGTAGCATGTTCATTTCCAATATCACAGTTATGTTCAGGAAAAGGGATTAAAGAGAAATATATTCCTCAATGTGTTGGTGAGGGAGACTTTACCCCATTGCCCCCCCCCCCTCAGCCCCTAGAAAACTTTCGTTCAGTTCATGAAGATAAAGAGGAGAGGAGCAGGATCAGGATGAGACCCAAACTCAGCTGGGACATGCTAGCTAATTCTTGGCCAGGGAATCAAATATTTATCTCTAGTATTGGAGGAGGAGGCCATCACATGTGAAGCTATGGGATGGTTATAGGAGGCTGGGTGGCAGGGAGACTAGAGCTGGTTAGTTATGGGTCAGATTTTCCGAAAATGTACAATCGGCAGCTCTACTCCTTTGGGAAATTCTCCTAAATTAGGCTGAAAAATGAAGAATACCGGGTATATCTGAGTATAGTTGGTATCACATTGATTTAAAGTATCAGTTCTGTTATGTTAAACTGCATTTTGAAGCTCATTTTTGTCCTAAATGTGTGTTAGTTGAGAGGATTGTGGGTTAGTTGAGAGGATTGGTGAAGACGAATTGTACATTGTCTGAAAATCTGACCCATATAGGGGACTAGTTGGCAAGCCAAGGTTCAGGCTAGCTTCCAAATAGGCCGTACAATGTAGAGTCATGCGAATGGTGGCTTACTATTTATATGGAGTACAATGAGAAGTTGGTGTGATGGAGTGTATCTGTCACACGAGCAGTGGAAATGTGACTTTCATTGTGAGTGGTGTACATTGAATGTGTTAGAGGGAAATAATATATATACTAGATGTCCCCCGTCAGCCAAAAATGAACCGCTGACGTTACCCTGGCGCATGACGTCACATCCATTTGTGACGTCATATGCTTCAGGTTTGACCGTCAATATGGCGGACATTGTAGCAAGCAAGGTAAATAAAGAGATTGTTTCTGACTTTTTTCTAAATATGAGATTGTGATAAAAGAATAGAATGTAACTCGAGCAGTGTCTAGGAGGCTGTATATATGATGCCCACTCGAGAGATCCTCAGGTCAGTAAAAACTTGTGGGCATCGTATATATTATATATTGAATTTTTATTCATGAAGTAATAACAGTTACATTCGTGAAAAGGTCAAACAATTCTCCAAAGTAGGTCTTCCATTATATCCTAAAATGATATATTATAATTGGTACAATCTTGCTTTCATTTACATCGTTTCATACAGAAGAATTATTTATCGAATTTCAACTTTAACCTCAAGGTATTAGATAAGTAGGTCGGTAATACAATTGACTTGTTGTTAAGAGGGGGTACCATTTTACACCCAGTGAAATTGACATAGTTAATTGTGGTAATATTACAGTATACACTGCTCTCATTACATTCTTTATTACATACGTATGTGATTACAGAGACCCTGATTCGGGGGTGCCATTAGAAATCTCGTATCACATACGTATGTGATTCGGACCGTACGGGTTGTCATGGAAGCGTGTGACCCAAATAACTTAATTTGATTGGCTCACAACGTCACGCTCTACGCGGCTGAAGCGTAGCGCTGTGTTGCATGTTTCGTAAGTTTTCCGATAATTCGTCAAGAAAAACAGTACTAAGAAGGTAAATATAACATATAGATCGATAAATATGTATGTAATAAATACCGAATAGCCCTCTGTCGATGTCAAATCGATCTCGACGTTGGGTCAAAGCGCACGACACCCCTTCGGGCTGTCGTGCGCTTTGACCCTCCGTCTCGATCGATTTGACATCAACATCGGGCTATTCGGTATAAATATTATGGTTCTTAAATTCCGCTTCGTAGCCAGACAACAGATAATTTTGAGAAACTTTCAGGTCTTCCAACGAGTGCCGTACACTAGTGTTTAAGTGAATTTGATCAAATCTGATCATCAAATTACTTTCGGGGAATTAAACAAGTTAATTTCCATCCTGCTGTAACAGTTCCAATTAATGGAATAAAAAGTAAAAATATCATCATCTTGACTTTGAGCGCTGGCTTTACTTGCGTGGGTCCACTAGTGCTTGCCAATTTCCGAAGTCAGATTGCCTTTGCGCAAACAAATAGGGCGCTTTGCATGAATACCTTTTTAGCAAGCTCTGCCATGTGTTGCCGTATTTCCAATCAGACTTTTTAGATAAGAGAACTTCTTCAGCAATGTAGGAGCAGAAAGTTCTGTGAATGTTTTGTAAGAAATGTATGTTATGTAACATTACGTAACATTGTGTAACCTCATTATCTATCTAATTATCACCTATTAATTATAATATCTCATTATTAAAATCGGGTCAGGATATATACACAATAGGGGATTTGCATAGCCGCCATTTTGAATCCTGATTCACATGACATCAAGAGAGTAATGGTTCAGTATAAAACCTAAAGAAAACATGTTGTGTTCAACATGGAATATTGTCAGGGCTCTCATGTCAATATCCATGTGTTTTACATGTTTCCATGACACAACACTTCATCTTTCCCATCATGCATTTGGTTTTCATTGATCATGCATACAAGCTACGGTATAGGTGAAAACATTTTGCAATCTTTGATAAAAATGCACTGTGACAGACATGCGCAGTGAGACATGCAACTCCCTTATTGGCAGCTCTATACGCATTTATGATGTGTTTCAGGAAAATGAGTCACAAGTCGCAAAATTGTTATTTTTCAAAGTGAGTTATTTACAAGATCTCTTTTTGGAATGTTTTCATTTCTGAACCATCTAATCCTTAAAGTCATGAATATGAATACATGTACTACATTTCAAGACAGTGTATTAAATATATCTCTGCATTTCTAATGTCATTCTATAGAGTATATTTAGCTACTTTACTAGTAACTGTCCACAACTGATATTTTTTTCAGAAATAAAAATACCAATCTTAAAATATTCCAATGTTCTAATGTTTACTATCATTGGAATCCGCTCGATCTCATCTTTTCAAATATAATGATATCTCAAAACCCAATTTATGTGACTTGTAACTCATTTCTCTTTAACACATCACATTAAGTCAGTTCTGCTATATAGTAGTAGGAAGAAATGAATATATTTGGTATTGCTTTGATTTAAAACAAAAATATATTCGGTTATGTTGAACTGTATTTAGAACCACTTTTTAGTTTTAAACTTGGGTTATTTGAGAGGATTTGTGAAGGCAAATTGAACATTTTCTGACAAATTCACCCATGTATAAACAATCGCCCAGCATGCCTCTGAATCCAGCCCATAATCCCACACTTCAAGCATACACAGCGGCTGGTGCAAGTGCCCTATTGCAACCAACAGTTGGAGTGCCCCCCCCCCCTGCCCCCCCCCCCCCTATACTCCAGGGTTTGATCCAGTGAGGGAAATGAATGTGTACTCAGCTCCTAGTCCGTGTGTGGTGTGTCACTTGTGAGTCCTGCCGGTTAGCGACCTCGGGTGGAGAGAACAGAAAGAGAGAGTACATAGAGTAGAGAGATCACTCTCCCTCTCTCATAGCCTCCCCCTATATGGGTCAGATCTTCAGAAAATGCTCAATGTACAGTTCTACACATCTCTTAAATTCTGCTAAATTAGAGTGAGAAATGATAAATACTGAGTATATCTGAGTGTATTGTATTCGTCCAATAAATCTGTCTGGTTATGTTGAACTGAATTTTCAACCTGATTTTCGTCTTAAATCTGGGTTATTTGAGAGGATTGCGGAAGGTGAATTGTACATTTTCTGATAATCTGACCCATTTATGTACGTACAAGTGAGATGGCGTTGTCAAGAGAGAGACCTATATGATAATATGAGAGATCACTCTCTCTCTCATGAATGGGTCAGATCATCAGAAAATGTACAATTCGCGTTCCCCAATCCTCTCAAATAACACACATTTGAGACAAAAATGAGGTTCAAAATACAGTTCGGCAGGACCAAGCAGATGTTTAAAATCAACTTAATGCTAAATATACTCAGATATACCTAGCTTTCATAATGTTTCTGTCTAATTTGGCAGATTATATTAAATGGGTGGATCTCCTGATTGTACATTTTAAGACGATCCGTCCCTCATAGCCTTCTCCTATATGCGTACATACATAACACATAGGCAAACTAGAGACCTATATATGGGTCAGATTTTTAGAAAATGTACAATCAGCAGCTCTACCAATTTGGTAACTTACGTTAAATTAGACTGAAAATTATGAATAATGTATACACATATGAGAGTATCTCTGGCGTTGTGTTGATAAAAAAAATGTCTCTTTCATTGCGTTAAATAGTATTTTAAACGTCACTTTTCTCTTGAATTAGGGTCATTTGAAAAGATTTGTTAAGGTGAATTGTACATTTTCGGAAAATCTGACCTATATGCTAGGACTAGAAGAGAAGAGAGAGGACATTAACTTTTACTGGACATAGAGTAGAGGCTGAAAGGGAAGGCTTTAATGTCCACATCCACACAAATCAAGGTCAAAGTTCATCCAAGGTCACTTAGAGGTCCTTTAGGATACATCAAGTTCTCCGTGTATTTTAGTTCATGGGTCAGATTTTCAGAAAATATACAATTCAACTTCACCAATCTCCTCAAATAACCCAAATTTCAGACGAAAATAAAGTTCAAAATACAGTTCAACCTAACCAAACAGATTGCTAGAATCACTGCAATGCCAAATATACTCGAATTTACCTAGTATTGACCAAATTGCGGCCTAATTTAGCAGAATTTACTAAATGTATACAGCTGCCAATTGTACATTTTCTGAAAATCTGACCCGTATACTGAAACCCCTCCCTAAAACGTAACATTTCCTGGACAAAAGAGACTGTGAGACTTAGATAAGAGCAGGGGAAGGACATTTAACATGATTTAATGCACACATACTTTGGAGAAAGAGGAGGTCCATAAAACTTTTAAAAAGAACCTTTGGAACACACTATCAACCTTCAAAGTATTTATATGAGTCAGATTTCCAGAAAATCTACAATTGGCAGCTCTACACATTTAGTATATTCTGCTAAACTTGGCTGAAAAATGATGAATACCGGGTATATCTGAGTATATTTGGTGTTGAGTTGATTTAAAGGATATGTTTGGTTGTATTAAAGTGGATTTTGAACATCATTATTGTCTTAAATTTGTGTTTTTTGAAAGGATTGCTGAAGACAAATTGTACATTTTCTGAATATCTGACCCATATATTTTACGTACCAAATGGAGGAGAGAGCCTTTCTGAGTCCTTGATCCAACGGCTGTGTGAGTTAGATAAACTATAGGAGAGAGGGGGACATTGTAATGGCCACAGACTTAGGCGCAGGAAGGGGAAGAAAGTTTATTTCTTAAAGATCAGACTTCTGTGAAGTTCTTGCAATACAGTTTGGAGCATTTTTTTAGGAAGTATATATTTTTTTTTACCTTTCTGGCAGAAGAAACCCTCCTTAAAAGATAGCAAGATGAATTTCGAGGACAAGAGAGAGATTGAGATATTTAATACTGAAAAATGGTCAACACTAGGTATATCTGAATTTATTTGGTATTGAGTTGATTTAAAGGATGTGTTTGATTGTGTTAAACTGAATTTGAACATCATTATTGTCTAAAATTTGTGTTATTTGAAAGGATTGTTGAAGACAAATTGTACATTTTTGGAAAATCTGACCACATTGCTCAGACAGAGGATGAGGATTCATTACTGGACGTATAATTATATACTTAAGAAGAAAACGTTATTCATGATGCATTACTTTTAAAAAGCAGTTCTGTGAAAGTTATAAAACCACATTTTGAAGCGCGTTTTAAAGCTTTCATGTCATCCATATAAGTCTACACATATATCGTCCTAGTAAGAAAGTTCTTCTCAGAACGTGGCATGTCTCCGCAAATGGGGTCAGATTTTCAGAAAATGTACAATTAGCAGGTCTACACATTTAGGAAATTCTGCTAAATTAGGCTGAAAAATGATGAGTACCGGGTATATTTGGGCATATTTGGTATCGTATTGATTTAAAGTATCTGTTTTGCTATGTTAAACTATATTTCGAAACTCATCTTAAATGTGGGTTATTTGAGAGGATTGGTGAAGGCCAATTGTACATTTTCTGAAAACCTGACTCTATGATTATAAATACAAGTTCTGCGTATATCTTAGAATCGCTTACAGCCACGAGAAGCCACTAAATAACCTTCATTAAAGATCTCAAACTAGGAGTACATGTGAGGTTTCTGAGAGAGAGGTTTTGGCCACTTTACTTGGACTGGACACAGATCCTTCTCTAGTGTGATGTGTTGCAGGAAAATGAGTCACAAGTCGCAAAAATTGGGTTTTGAGATATCATCATTTGAAAAAAATGGGATCAAGCGAATTCTAATGATAGTAAACATTAGAATATGTAATAGGTATTTCTATATTTAAAAAAAATATATTTTTGAAAAAAAATGTTTGCACTATTTTTGGGTGGATTATTACTTGTAAAATAGCTTAATATACTCCATAGAAATGCATGGATATATTTGATACACTGTCTTGAAATTTGGTACATACATGCCACAAATATATAGCGTTAAGTACCCCAAACATGAAAACATTCGCAAAAATACATCTTGTGAATAAAACACTTAGAAAAATAGCAATTTTGCGACTTGTGACTCATTTCCCTGGAACATATCACAAATGGTAACTAACGAAAGAATCCCCTCAATTACAGGTTCTTTTGATAGAGCCAACACCTAAAGAACCTTTCTGAACTAAGACTATACGGGGTCATATTTTCAGAAAATGCACAATTGGCAGATGTACACATTTAGTAAATTCTGCTAGATTAGGCCGCAATTTAGTCAATAACAGCTAAATTCGAGTATATTCGCCATTGCATTGATTCTAGTAATCTGTTTGGTTAGGTTGAACTGAGTTTTAAACTTTGATTTCGTCTGTAATTTGGGTTATTTGAGAGAATTTGTGAAGGTGAATTGTACATTTTCTGGTGACTTCACCCATTGTAGGTCCTCCTCCTCCTGTGGTTCTGTGTCTGAGTCAGATTTTTAGAAAATGTACAATTGGCAGCTCTACACATTTAGGAAATTCTAGAAAAAGCTTGAAAAATGATGAATACCAGGTATATCTGAGTATATTTGGTGTCCCATTGATTTAAAGTATCAGTTTTGTTATGTTAAACTGCAATTTGAAGCACATTTCTGTCTTAAAATGTGTGTTATTTGAGAGGATTGGTGAAGGCGAATTGTACATCTTTTGAAAACTGACCCATCTACACTGGAGACCTACTGGAGGAACAAATGAGAAGTAAATATTGTAGGAAAACAGGAGGAGTCGCCTCCAGAGCAGCAGCAGGAGCAGCTCGCGAATGGTTATAGAGCAGATGGTCTCTTTTGAGCAGATGGAGTTTATACCTCTAGAGATAAGCATAGCACCTAGTGGCCCCTTCGCCTTCACATATCAACAACTCCGCATTCAGAGTTCAGTATAGTGGCTAACTCTAGTTAGAGAGGAGGAGGAGGTCTCTGACAGAACGAGGGACTCATAGAGAGAGAGAGAACGAGGGACTTAGAAAGAGGGACACAGTCATCAGAGACACACCGAGATAGAGACAGGTAGATGTATGCAGGGAAATAGTCGTCGGAGAAGAAGCAAGACGCAGTGAAAGACACAGAGTGAAAGATATTACTTGAAAGCTTACTCTAAGCTAAAAGACTCAGAGGAAGACATAGCAAAGAGCCTCAAAAAGAAAGAGAGAAAGTGCTTACAGTAAGAACCATGAGTTAGGAGAAGATGAGAGAAACAGTCAGAGAGGAAGTGACGTTTGAGGAAGGCTTAGGCTACAGGAACCGGAAATATTGTCTTATTAAGAGAGGAGGAGGAACTCCTAGCGGTTGAAGTCGGAAGCTTCAGTTGGTACGAGGGGGAAGTGCGTGGAGACGACGACCGTGGAAGAGAGGAGAGATGAGAAGCGGAGGGAGGAGGAGGAGGTAGTAGTGTCGGCGGTGGTGGTGGTGGTGGTGGTGGTACTAGTAGTTGTATTGTACCTATACTAGCAAAGCCTGGATAGCTTACACACGAGTCAGTCTATCCCAGGGATCCGACGACGGAGGAACAAGAGCAGGAGGAGGTGTAAGGGAGGTTACACTGGAGGAGGTTTCAATATGTACTGGAGTAACCAACACAGGAGGACCAGGGACAAGCTCTTTCTAAGCATTTGCCTCCCTGCTGCCTCAGTCTCCGATAATAGTATAAGGATTATATCATGCAATTGAAATGCCCTGAAATACTGCCATTGTACGTCCGTATAAAGGACTTGGAATGAAATTTTTGAACATTTCTCAGGATTTTTAAAGTCTGCGATACTAATATAAGGATTATATCATGCAATTCTTGTTGAACATGCCCTGAAATACTGCCATTGTCCGTTCATATGAAGGACTTGGAATGAAATTTTTTAACATTTCTCAGGATTTTTAAACACGGTTAGTGAGTGTTTACAGTGCTTGTCGTGCTTTTGAGGAGGACTTGGTGGTATATTGTTGTCGTCCTTCCAGAATTGTCCTCCCCCTTGCATTGCATTAAAAGAACGCATTCTCTGGAGTCTAGATGGGATTATTAAACCCTGTGGATTAATCTATGAAGTGGCTGGGAGGAAAAGATGCTTTGAGTCAAGTGTTGGTCGTGGTGTTCTTTTACTCTGTATGAGAATTATAAGCTCCTTTTACTGTGACTCCATCATCAGTTTCGACGCAGTCTCATCCATCCATTTGTCTCAGTCTAATCCTGAGATGCTATGTTGTATATATACTCAGCGATATATCCAGGAATTCTCCTTGCTTGCACACGATGTCTATTAAATAAATGAAGACAGTTTCAAGCTTTTCATTTCATAAGAGCAACAGCACCTGTCGCTGCAACAGATCTCGTTCTTTACTTACATTTCTGTCATCAGATTGAAAGCAGTGGGCTGTGATTATATATGGGTGAAATTGCCAGAAAATGTCAAATTCCCCTTCACCAATCTTCTCAAATAATTCGAATTTAAGACGGAAATCAGGTTCAAAATACAGTTCAACACAACCAGACAGATTTATTGAATGAACAATACAGAATACACACAGATATGCCTAGTATTTATCAATTCTCACTCTAATTTAGCAGAATTTGATAGATGTGTACAACTGTGTATTGTGCATTTTCTGAAAATCGGACCCATATTCATTCCATGCATCAGAATCACTACAAAGCTTGGACAGATGTCGGTATTGATGTAGAGAGTTGTTAAACACAGACACTACTACAAAGAGAAGAGTAATTCAATATCATTTATGATAAACCCAGTATTAGCCCATTGTACTTGAGTCATTTTACAAGGATTTTATCAAGCCTTGTGTTGCACTCAAGGCCTGGACTTGTGGTACTGTTATTGTTTGTATCAAAGGAGGTAAAGTTTGCGCCTTATACTGCAACTGGAGGGTTTGAAACATAGCTATGGAGAATTGCAGTATTGTAGTTTGGATGGCAGTATACTTCTGAACAGTCTGTAGTAGAAAGCCCTAATGACCCCCTAACTTTTAGAAGTCAGGTGGTTCCCATTAACACTTTTAGCCTTAGTCTTAGCCTTGTGGTTAAGCTTATCGCTGTATGCGGTGAACTGCTATGCTCGAGGAATGTGGCTTTCTGGACAGGACTGTACAGAGCAAATATATACATACTTCGGGGAGAGAGCAGCAGTAGGAATAATAATAATCCTCAAAACAATCCTAGTACAGGATTAACAGCTCTGAAGATAAATATTCTCTCCTGGAATAATTAATCAAGACCTCATGCACAGCGGGAACTAATTATTTACAAGGATTTATTTTACTGACTTTATTTATTTATTTCCCATTTTATACAGGAGCATTAACAGGTCATATTATCAAATGCTGGGAGGAATTGGTGAAATGTGAGGAAGATTAGTGATGTATACTTACTATTAACCACTTCCGGGATTGTTTAGAAGGAGAATTATCCCCAAGGCATCACCCGGTTGTTAAGTACTTCTCCAAGCCTAGATATGCAGAACCTCTGAACTCGGAAGCAATTAATAGGTGGGTGAAGTCACCAGAAAATGTACAATTCACCTTCACCAATTCTCTCAAATAACCCACATTTCAGACGAAAATAAAGTTCAAAATACAGTTCAACCTAACCAAACAGATTGCTAGAATCAATGCAATGCTGAATATACTTGAATCTACCTAGTATTGACCAAATTCCAGCTTAATTTACTAGATGTCTACAGCTGCCAATTGTACATTTTCTGAAAATCTGACCCATATGCTGATGAGCAACTCAGCAATGAGGAGATGTGAGCTGGTTAACCCCTTGAATTCAGAGTTTGCCAATTCAGGTGTTTAATGAAGAAATAACGATATTTTGATAGGAATAACTGGCACACACCAGTACTGCCAGATTCCCCTCTTCTGAGGCATTCAGTCTAATCACACACACATTTGTTATTAAATAAACCAGAAATTCTTAATTAATTAATTAATTGGAGGCATTTCGTGAGAGCTGCTCATTGGTGATGATGTCAAGCATATCTGTCAAGAATATCAATATGAAATGAGCTGGTGACTATGCCAACATCAACTTCATAGAAATGATGACACTTGAAAAAAATGTGAAGGAGTTATAGGATGAGGCAATAGCATTAGATATATTGCACCTGCTGCTCCTACTACAGTAGAACCTCTACTTGCAGACACCCCGTTAATCCCGACTCCCTCGGATAATGGATAGTTAGGACCTGTCAAAATACTGTAATTCTTTTTTATAGTAACCCCTCGATAAGCCGAACACCTCGCTTATGTGAACAATAAGAGCCTATATCTATGGTATATTCTTGACACCTCCTTAATCCGAACACCCCATTATGTGGACCCTTGTCCTTCATATTAGAGAGGATGTACTGTATTTATAAACGATCTGTTCCCACTCCGATCTACTTGTCACAGCTGATGCATGTAGACTATGTGTATATTATCAATAATCCAGAGATAAGATCTATCAAGTATTATCTCTAGTAGTGTCAGGAGGAGTGAGACCAGCTTGGATACCAGCAGCAGCTCCTGGAAGTAGTAGTAGCGTTGGGTCAGCGTCTGACAGACCTACTGGAGGAGTAGGAGGAGGAGGAGGTCTTATTTCTTGGAGGAAGGAATTCTCATTTGTTCCGTTTCCGAGAAATTGGCATTCCTAAGTGTTGTTCATAACTCGGCAGCTGCAAATTCATCTCAGCGTGTTGCTTGACTGGAACCTGTCATTCTGCTGTCTCCTAATCGCAAGATAGTCGCATACAAAATCGCAAGCTTCTAGCGTTTACGATTGTGGATGTAATATAGTTGATTCATGGAGATTTGAGAGGTGTTGCGTGTGTAATGATAAAAGGTCAGCAATGTGTGTTTTTCCTGTGGAATTTACATGAAGATCGTCCTTGCGATTGTTGCAAGAATTGCGCGCAACGTGATCGCAAAGGCCATTGGAGTAAGGAGCATAATATTGGTATATGCAGGTTTGCTGTGAATGATATTCGTTGAATCTCTAAGGAAGGTGTGAAACTTGGTCTTAGTTAACCCTTGATCAATGCACTATAATGAATACACATTGAAGGCTTTCCTAAAGTCCACTTCCTAGAAAGTTCCTGAACTCTTGTCAAGGTTATTGTCTTAAAGGCCTAGGTCTAGTTCACTACCTGACAAAGCACTCAGAAAAAATAAAGCAAATATAAAAAGGGGAGTGGGAGATCAAGCATTCAGGCAGACCGCGTGTTTAATAAATAATCATTCCACGCTCGTTTGATCAAGCCTTACCTAAGAATACACTCCTGGCAGAGGTAGTTCTCTTGGAACTATCTTATAAAACAGCAAGAGATTCTTTACACTGATAAAAATGAGCGAATACTCAGTCAGTTGATTCAGGGAATACTGCATTTAAAACTTTAAAGATTAACAAGCCGCTTCGGGGACTTTTACGAAAAGGTTTTCTTTTGAACTTTTAATTATTGTTCAAGGTTTTAAATCCCTGGAGGATACTCTCAGAACGTTTTGCTGCAAGAAAGAGCATTAAAGTCTCTTTTTCCCGTGAAATGTCTCGGGTGTTGAAAGATGATACAAGTTTAAAGTCCAGCCAATCGAAGCCTACTAACTAATAAATACCAATCATAATTTCCTGGGAAAGAATTGGGTCTTCCAAGAACTCAGAGGAGTGCCCAAAATTTCATAACCAACTTCAAATACACTAAAAACTTCAAACACCCAGGAGAAATTGTGTTTAAAAAAGGGTTAATATAATTCACAAAATAACCCTTCCTTGTAAGCTCTCCTCATTCTATGAACATCTCGGTTCATTGCAACACATGAAACGCATTGGGAAGCCACCTGTTTTACCAGTGTATTTCTCTATGACTCTAGGCATGTCTTAGAGTGTGAACCAGGCGCAATACTATTATTACTAGACGACCAATGTCCATATTTATTGAATCATTACAGACCTGACCTGCACTGTAATCATTGGCTGAGGACACACTCACAAATCTAATGTGATTTGTAGACACCTCCACACCTTGATAAAGATCAGTAATCTTGGTTTGATCTTCAGTGGAGTTGATATAATTTGGATATATCAATCGCTATAACAAAAGTTATAATTGTTGGACAGACTGATTGATACAATTGACTCTTTAATAATCAGAGGATCATCTTAGGATCATCTTAATTGGAGATACGACTGATATAACCATGTTATATCGAATTATATGATATAATTTGGATATATCAATGGCTATAACAAAAAGGTAGTATGGTTGGAGAGACTGATTGATACAATTGACCCTTTAATAATCAGAGGATCATCTTAGGATCATCTTAATTGGAGATACGACTGATATAGCCATGTTATATCGAATTATATGATATAATTTGGATATATCAATGGCTATAACAAAAAGGTAGTATGGTTGGACAGACTGATTGATACAATTGACCCTTTAATAATCGGAGGATCATCTTAGGATCATCTTAATTGGAGATACGACTCATATAACCATGATATATCGATATGCAGTATGATATTCTTATAGTAAGACACCCTTGGTTTGAATTTCCATCATCATTTCCGAAATCAATCTGGGAGTTTACCAAGTGGGAAATCAGAGCTGGTACCAATTAGAAACCGATCTTAATTGGGGATATATCTGATATAATGATACATATTATGGTGGATCTATTGCTATTTTGATATCATCAGCATTGGTTTTCCTGGAAGCCAATCGCATCAGCGTTGGTTTCCCTGAAACCCATTACAAAGGCAAAAGCAATAAGCTGTTAATGTTCTTGCTACTGTCGACTTCTGAATCAGGATACATCTTGGGTACATTTATCATCTCATTATCTCACCCATGCGATAAATGCTGCCAGATACAACCCCTGATTCATATTTGATATTATTTATATGCTCTACTAATCCTGGGTCTAAGAGTCAATGCTTATCTTAATTCGAGGAAGAGCTTCTGTTAGTTACTACTCTACATTGTCCAGGATTTATGTTTGTTCTATGCAGCCACCTATGTTATTTTATTCTATAGCATCAGGAGTAGTGGATAGATATATATGCACCTGTGCCAACTCTGGATTACTCTTATCTCATGCTTTGACTATTATAGATAGCATAAGCACCTCTCGCATTTGATATCTACTGAATGGATTTATCAATATCTCTTGGATAAAAACAGAAGAGAAAGTTAAGGAGGTCGTAAAGAGTTTCAAACTTCAAACATGACCCGGATATAATATGATATTTTCATCAAAATATATGGCAATATACACGCCGGATAAGTTCATGGGTGTAAAGATAAAGTGATATATTATTAGATGAAGTGATATAGTGATGTATCATTACAGCCCATGATCATAAACAACACTGTATTTCTTTTAAAAAGTCCAGTAATTCACATTGGATGTATGGAGTATACCTAAGCAATAATCTAAGGATTATTCTGGATTTATATTATATATTTATAGGGAGAGATTACCACAATGGATAAACCCTTTGTAGATATAGACATCACCCCTACCCCTTCTCCTACTCTAGTCCGAGGCCATGCTAAACTAGGAACAGTAGAATCGGGTTCTTCCGATGACAGTGTGTTTCTAGACGGTAGCGTAGGATCTCTAGGGAAATCTGGTGAACTCCACACCTTGACAGTGAGTTCTGGTGGATGTACACCTAGAATACAAGCTGGAGGAGGCACTGGAGGAGGGGGTGGAGGAGGTCTCATAGCCCAGCAGAGGCAGTACTTCCGGGTTAAGAGCGCTTCAGCAACGCCATCTTTTTCCAGAAGTCAGTTTTTCTTCTCTCGCGAAGTCACGTCCTCTCGCGAGGTGCATGTGGCGCCTCCTGGACAGTCTACAAAGTCCCTCCTGCAGAGAAGGAGAAATCGTCATGGCGGCCTCTTTTCTCCTCTCAGGTGTGTTAAATGTTAATAGTTTTGTCCTTTTTGTTGCTCCCCCACTGAAATTCTCCCAACAAAAAGAAAACAGGTCCATTTTGTTGGCCCCCACTGAAATTCCCCCAGCCAACAAGAAACCATATCATATATTTTACAAAAAAAACAGTTCCATTTTGTTGGCCCCCACTGAAATTCTCCCAACAAAAAAAATATGTCCATTGTGTTGGCCCCCCACTGAAATTCTCCCAACAAAAAAAAAACAGTCCCATTTTGTTGTTGGCCCCCACTGAAATTCTCCCAACAAAAAAAACAGGTACATTTTGTTGGTCCCCACTGAAATTCTCCCAACAAAAAAAAACAGGTACATTTTGTTTGCCCCCACAGAAATTCTCCCAACAAAAAGAAACCAGGTCCATTTTGTTGGCCCCCACTGAAATTCTCCCAACAAAAAAAAACAGGTACATTTTGTTGCCCCCTACTGAAATTCTCCCAACAAAAAGAAACCATATCATATATTTTAAAGGAATTGAAGATCCCCTCCACACACATACATATAGGTGTTATATTCTGCTAATTTCACTCTTACTTTTCAAACAATATTACACTAAAATTGTCTTAATGCACACACAAAAATATATTAAAAACTATGGAAAATCGTCGTCAGGGAGATCAATTATCCGCTCAGATCCTTATTTGTTAATGTCTTCAAGGGTCAGATTTACAGAAAATGTACAATTTGTCTTCAGGATTCCTTTCAAATAACACAGATTTAAGACAATAATGATGTTCAAAATTCAATTTAACACAACCAAACACATCCTTTAAATCAATTCAATACCAAGTATACTCAGATATACCTAGTTTTGACCATTTTTCAGTCTTAATTTAGCAGAATTTACCAAATATTTTGATCTGCCAATTGTACATTTTCTGAAAATCTTACCCTCATCCTAATTCTGAGCAAAGTAAAAGTGGATCCTATTCCTTCACAGAAACCGATACGAAGGGCTATTGCCTCCTCTCAGGTAGATTTGTCTTGTTTATATTTCTCTCACAAAAAGAGTTTCTTTCTTTCTTATCACAAAAAGGAAAAACAGCCACAGCCACAGGGGCTTTGTTTTCTCCTCAGAACCTCAGAAACACCTTGTTTATGAATGCTGTAATTTGATGACAACATGGTATCATTTTTCTGTTGATATAAGGCCAAGAAAAAAAATAGGTGTGTTTCCGATTTACCCCCGCCCCCCCCCCCCCCCCCTACCTAGAAAAACCTTCCCCTACCTAAAAAAAAGCAAAAAGCACATTTCTCATGTTGAAAACTACTGTTGTTATAAAATAGACATTTTTTCAGTTCCTGGGAGGTGGTTTTACTAAAAAAAAAAAAATAAAAAAAAAAAAGTTACCATCCCCCCCAACCTAGTTTTCAGCCAGATAAATCGGAAACACACCTATTATTTTTTTTTGGCCTAATGATCTTTTCTCCATGTTATTATACCAGAAGATTATTTATCAGACAGGGATGCTATTTCCTATAGGCACATATAACAAGCCCCATAGGAAATATATATTTTACTTCATTGGCTTTTTCTATTGAAAAATGATACAAAAAAATCAGTTTTTAGAATTTTAAGGCACTAAATATTGGAATAAGCCTAGGAAAAGTATACATAGAATGAAAGCCCTTGTTCATAGGAATGAAATGAGACTAACATCTTTAAGATCCAACGCATATCCATCATGATATGGTAGCAAATATGATATTTAAGCAAAAGAGCACACTTGAAAAAACTGACCCATATGGGTCAGATCTTCAGAAACTGTACAATTGGCATTCACCAATCCTCTCAAATAACCCAAATTTCAGACACAAATTAGGTTCAAAATACAGTTCAACATAACCAGACAGATTTATTGAATGAATACAATACCCAATACACTCAGATATACCTAGTATTTATTAATTTTCACTCTAATTTAGCAGAATTTGAGAGATGTGTAGAAATGTAGATTGTACATTTTCTGAAAATCTGACCCATACACTATAATTAAGGTATAAAGGATGAATGGAAACAATACAAAGGATGATGAGTGTGTATTTTCTTCAATTTATGTAATTTACTTTTATGCTTGCAATACAATGCCCTCCCAATAATCATTGTATCATTGGAAGTATAGGGGATTTGCATGTGTCACTGCGCATGCCTCCGACAGTGCATCCTGGGATAGATTCTGATGAAATCTGACATACAAAAATTTGGCAACATTTTTATCGAAAAGTGTAAGAACTTTTTTACCAACATTATAGCTTTTATGAATTATCTACGAAAACCAAATGCATGATGGGAAAAATGGAGACTTGTGTCATGGAAACATGTAAGATACATTGATATTGACATTAGAGCATTGATAAATATCCTATGCTGAACATGGCATGTTTTCTATAGGTTTTCCACTGTACCATTAGTCCCATAATTCCATGCGAATCAAGAATCCAAATGGCGGCTATGCAAATCCCCTATTGGATCAGACTTAACCGTCCAACATTGCTTCCTACAGAGCTCTTGTATCCCAATTTAGCTTATTACCACCTCCAGAACATGCAGATTCACTCAGTGTGTTTAGGTTAGAGAAAACACATGTGATTTCTGCCAAGTCATGTGCTTCACGGAGATGCTAAGGCGCTTGTTAATATTGTAGTTCCATGTAAACAATATTTGGGGGACGATGCACAAGATAACCTCACCATTGACACAATTCAAACTCATGGCTGTTCTGAAAAGAGATCCTTACTTACAATGTTCCTAGCTTAGCTATTTCTCTTTGCTTCAGGTAGGACATTCCTACTGTATGAATACAAATTAACATGGCTTGTATAGCAGGTTCCTTCCCTAATGGTTCCTTACCAGCTGCTTAGCAAGGAAAGGTTGGTAAGCTAGGACAATATTAAGTGTGCAAGGAAAGGTTGGTAAGCTAGGACAATATTAAGTGTGGAAGGAAAAGTTGGTAAGCTAGGACAATATTAAGTGTGGAAGGAAAAGTTGGTAAGCTAGGACAATATTTAGTGTGCAAGGAAAAGTGGGTAAGCTAGGACAATATTAAGTGTGCAAGGAAAAGTGGGTAAGCTAGGACAATATTAAGTAATGAGATCTTCCGCGCTTCCAAGATCACTAAAAAGTGTACAGACTTCACCTGAGCTTTGTTCCATATTTATTACACCCCATTAATGAATTAAAAATATAAATAAATAAAAGTAAATGTAATTTCAGTTAATGGTGGACCTACTGGATTCTATTGAAATCTGAAATGATTGTTTTCACCAATATCAGAGCTCGTATAATGAGTTATGAATACCAAATGCACGATGGGAAAGATGTAGACTTGTGTCATGGAAACATGTATAACACATGGATATTGACATTAGAGCATTGATAAATATCCCATGCTGAACATGGCATGTTTTCTATAGATGTTATGCTGTACCATTAGTCCCATAATTCCTTGTGAATCAAGATTTAAAATGGCGGCTATTTAAATCCTCTATTGTCTTAATATTATATGCGTATTAAGGAGGTAGGTGTAATAAATTGAACTCAAACTGTATTGCAATCGTGCCTCAATTTTACATATGACATGGGGAATATTTATATGTAATGTTCACAGTATTGAAAGATATCTAGACATGCATACTCATCCCAAGTGGCTAATTAGAGTGCTTATCATTCTTGAGTAATTAATTTGACAGCAAAGTAATTAGTTATTTCATTGGTTATGATGGTGTCGCGGTGGATGCTGATATGAAAGGATATGAATATAGCATGTATATAGCCACCAAATGATAAATTAAGATATCTAGCTCTATAGCCTTCAATTCCACCAAATAATCTCTAGTATGGATAAATGATAAACAATAGAAGGGTCGTCAAAAAGTGTACAATTCACCTTCATCTATCCTTTCAAAAAACCCAAATTTAAGACAAAAATGAGGTTTAAAACAGTGATCAACCTACTCGAACAGTCTCTTAGAATCAAGTAGATACCAAATATTATTATTATTATTATCATAAAACTTACATTCAATAAACATATATATGTCTGAGGATATGCAATATAGTATGTTCATGTAGTATATTCACATACTCAGATATACATAGTATTTACAATTTTCAGGCTAATTTGCAATATTCCCTAAATGTGTAGAGCTGGCCCATAAAGTGCCTTCTCTGTCCCTTTTTCTCTGTCTCTCTCTCCCTTCTTCTCTATCTCTATTATCCTGGGTATGATCATAAACTGCCTCCCTCTCAGCTCTCCCGCCCTTGATATAACCATATTAAATGTGTTGATAAGGGCGTAAAGCACCCACTCTCACTCACTGTGTAGAGCTAGCGATCTGACTCAAGAGCTGCAAGTCCATTCATACATTTATATCGCAAGCAGTGGATCCGACCCTTAAGTAGAGCACTCACTAGTTGCTGCATGCATGGTAGTACAGCTGGGGGTGACTGTTATTGAAAACAAATGTTGGACATTGTTGGCATGCTGAGAGTCGGGCTGATATTGATATATCATACATTCACTCCACACGTGGGTCTTCTCCACAGCTCTCTATTACGTCCCATTATGTTGGGTAAAGTCGCATGAAAATATACAATTGGCCTTTATAATCCTCTCAAATAAACTGATTTAAGACAGAAAATTTAATGTGGTTTAGAATACCGCTACTCCCTCCTCCTGTCTCTCCCCTCCTCCCTCCTCCTCCCTCCCCATATATTCTTCTTCTCCTCCCCCTAGCTGCTCCTCCCTCCCCTCTCCAACTCCCTCCTTCTCCCTCCCCATCTCTTCTCTCTCTCCGCCATCTCACTCCCTCTCCTCTCCTCTCCTACTCCCTCCTCCTCCCTCCCCATATATTCCCCTTCCCCTCCCCCTGCTCCTCCCTCCCCTTCCCTCCCCTCTCCTACTCCCTCCTTCTCCCTCGCCATCTCCTCTCCCTCTCCTCCCCCTGCTCCTCCCTCCCCTTCCCTCCCCTCTCCTACTCCCTCCTTCTCCCTCCCCATCTCCTTTCCCTCTCCTCCTCTGGCACCTCCCTCTCCTTCCCTTCCCCTCTCCTACTCCTCCTTCTCCTTCCCCATCTCCTCTCCCTCTCCACCGTCCCAATCTCCTTTCCTTCTCCTTCCCTAGCGCCTGCCTCCCCCTCCCTTCCCCTACTCCCTCCCCCCCCCCCCCCTCTCCTGCTCCCTCCTCCCCCCTCTCCTGCTCCCTCCTCCCCCCTCTCCTGCTCCCTCCTCCCCCCTCTCCTGCTCCCTCCTCCCCCCTCTCCTACTCCCTCCTCCTCCTTCCCCATATGTTCTCCTCCTCCCCCTGCTCCTCCCTCCCCTTCCCGCCCCTACTTCCTCCCCCTCCCCATCTCCTTTTCCTCTCCTCTCTCCCACTCTCCTCCCCCTCTCCTCCCTCCGACCCTTCTCTCCCCTCCCCCTCTCCTCACTCCCCCTCCAACCCCCACCTATAACCTGTCATCCCGATTATGTCACAAGCCAGACTGACAGACCACAGAGGAGGCTTTCACCCATGTATGAATTCATATCAGTACGTATATCAGTGTGCATCCCCGTGCTACCACCACCAGCTGTATGTAAGGAGCTATATCTCAGACCCATAGCTAGATAATCCAATCTAGAGGAGGATTACCATGGAGGAAAATGGCCTCTTAATCGCATTATACTCTAGCTATAGTATAACGCTGTTTCTGTGAGGATTCATACCAGCCGTGCACTTCCTACACTCTCAAAACATATGTGATGTGTTGCAGGAAAATGAGTCAGAAGTCGCAAAAATTAAATTCTGAGATAATAAGTATATTTGATGATATGAAAATGTGCCAATTGCAATGATAGTAAACATTAGGACAGTTAATAAGTGTTTCTATATTTTAAGTTCGATATTTCTATTTTTGAAAAAAAAGTTTTGTGATGTCTCTAGCTGAACAATTACTAGTAATGCAGGTAAAGTTACTCTAAAGGATGAGCTTCGAAGTGCATAGATATAGTTAATACTCGATCTTGAAATTTAGTACATGTAATTCATACGACTTGGAGCATTAAATACACCAAAAATAAGAACATTCCTACAAAGCGATCTTGTGAATGAAACACTTTGAAAAATATTGATGTTGCGACTTGTGACCAATTTCCCTGAAACACATCACAAATGTTTCTGTACCTGTAAAATGTCGTATTCATGACGTTTACTTGTGGCGGACATCGCTTTACATTTATTGACAGTTTTGAACCCCAACCCACCCATCTCAGGAGCCAGGCCTTTGGGCCCATTACACTATAAACGATGAGGTGGTGTCCATAAACTCGTACATTTGAGGAAGGTTGGAGCTCCTTCAGGCTAGTTTGAGAAAAGAAATTGTATATTGCAAATTACACTATGAGGGACATCCGAGGTGCCTAATATTGGTTTACCATACAATCGTATATGGGTCAGATCATCAGAAAATGTACAATCAGCTGCTTTTGACATTCAGTCAATTCTGCTACTTTATGGTAAAACATTATAAGAGTAAATGTACAATTCACCTACACAATTCCTCTCAAATAACCCAATATTAAGACAAAAATAAAGTTCAAAACTCAGTTCAACCTAACCAAACAGATTGCTAGAATCAATGCAATGCCAAATATACTCGAATTTACCAAGTATTGACCAAATTGCAGCCTAATTTAGCGGTATTTACTAAATATGTAGATATGCCAATCGTACATTTTCTGAAAATATGACCCATAAATACTTGGTATATCTGAGCAAATATGTCATTGGATTGATTCAATAAATCTGTTCAGTTATGTTGCACTTTATTTTGATCTTTATTTTTGTCCTAAATTTGGAATATATGAGAGGGTTGATCAAGGTAAATTGGACATTTTCCGACGTCCTACAATGTTCCTTTCATTTGAGAGTGTGAGAATGTTCACTATTCATGCCATAGCATCGCCTCTGGAAGGAGAACCAGTGTGGTGAAATCGCCAGAAAATGTACAATTCCCCTTCACCAATCCTCTCAAATAACCCAAATTTAAAACAAAAATGAGGTTCAAAATTCAATTCAACATAACCAAACAGACTGTTTGAATCAAGGCAATATCAAATGTACTCAGATATACCTAGTATTGACCATTTTACTCCCTACTTTAGTAGCAGAATTTGGTAGATGTGTAGAACTGTAGATTGTGCATTTTCTGAAATTCTGACTCAGTGAGGCCCTCCTAGAGATGTGTATATGGGTCAGATTTTCAGAAAATGTACAATTGGCAGCTGTACATATCTAGTTAATTCTGCTAAATTAGGCGGGAATTTGGCCAATAGTAGGTAAATTTGAGTATATTTGGCACTGCATTGATTCTAGCAATCTGTCTGGTTAGGTTGAACTGTATTTTGAACTTTATTTTCGTCTGAAATCTGGGTTATTTGAGAGGATTGGTGAAGGTGAATTGTACATTTTCTGGTGACTTCACCCATATAGTAGAGACAGGAGACAGGCACGTGGAATAACACAGCATACCTTGACATGGGTGTGGAGGAGGAGAGGGATGCTTCCACCACCCAAAGTCTGCTACCTTACAATAGGGGGTTTGTATAGCCGCCATTTTGAATCTTGATTCGCATGGTATTATGGGACTAGTGGTACAGTCTAAAATCTATAGAAAACATGCCATGTTCATCATGGAATATTTATCAATGTTCTAATGTCAATATCCATGTGATATACATGTGTCCATGACATAAGTCCCCATCTTTCCCATCATGCATTTGGTTTTCATAGATCGTTTATACAAGCTAAGATATTGGTGAAAACATTCTTGCAATTTTCGATAAAAATATTGCCAAATATTTGTATGTCAGATTTCATCAGTATCTATCCCAGAATGCACTGTGACAGACATGCGCAGTGAGACATGCAACTCCCCTATTGTGATGTGTCGCAGCCAATGAGTCATAAGTCGCAAAAAACCAAACCCTCAGATATATGATAAAAATGGTATGTCAGTGATTACACGCCTACTTCACTAATTGGTTTTCTGGCCTAGGACTCGGCGTTCTAATGGGAATATTTAATGACATTTTGCGGTCTTAATGGATTCATAATTGCACTTTGCGGTTTGAGGCAAGAGGCTTTCCCTCTATTTGAAGGGACTCTCTCAACTCTAGGCCTAGACTGGGTACATTTTCTGACGGCCAGACCAGTATGGACTCCTGGGTCGAGTCTTCAGAAAATGTACAATTGGCCTTCACCAATCTTCTTAAATAACCAACATTCAAGATGAAAATCAGGTTCAAAATACAGTTCAACATAACCAGACAGATTTATCAACTGTATACAATACAAAATACACTCAGATATTATCATTTTTTATCATTTTTTACACAGAATTTAAGGATTTGTAGTAATGTAATTGTGCATTTTCTGAAAATCTGACCCTCCTCCATTACCCTTGCAAAACATCCAGAAGTACCCCCTTGCGCATGCGTCCCTTGCACGTGACGGTATTGTTAGCCTCGAGGCAGATTCACACCACCAGCTGCGCCATCTTTTGGCGCCATTGTAAACAAAGGAATTAACAAAAGCTTGGAGTAAAAAGGAGATTCATGTGTGTTTATACATCTTGGTTTATGTATGTTTACCAGGTGCAAAGATTAGACCAGGTGCTATAATCCCTCTTTTATCGTTTTAATTTGGTTGATTCTAGTATGGGGTTATAAACTTTCTTTTAATGCAGTGTTATGAGATGTGACGTGTTTCAGGAAAATGAGTCATAAGTCGCAAAATGGATATTTTTCTAAGTGATTTATTTATAAGATATCTTTGATGGAATATTCCAATATTTCGGGTGCTTGATACTGGTAGTAACATTAATACATGTACAGAATTTCAAGGCAATGTATTAAATATATCTATGCATTTCTAAGGTCACCTCATGGAGTATATTTAGGTGCATTATTAATAATCACCACCCACAAATATTAATAGCATTTTTTTTGTCTGTGCAAAGATTAGACCAGGTGCTATAATGCTTCTTTTATCGTTTTAATGTGGTTGATTCTAGTGAGGGGTTATAAACTTTCTTTTTCTTTTATTTTTTTTAACAAACCTTATTCAATCCCTCAACAAATCCACACTGCCCAGGGCGATTAACACCTTGTGAATACCAAAGCCCTTCTTGTCCGCCTCAGGGGGACCTCATCATAGTGAAACACCTTTTCAGTCAGCTTCAAATAAGGTAAAAATATATCAGAATTGTCCAAGCTGCTATGTATGAGAAAAATAGAAAAATGCAGTGATATGAAAGAGGTGTGCTGCAGTGAAGAGAGAAGGGAGATATACCTAGTATTTATCAATTAGAAGAATTTGATAGATGTGTAGAACTGTAGATTGTGCATTTTCTGAAAGGTCTGACCCATCTATAATTGGCCTAGGGTGTTAAGGGTGTCTGACACCTGGGTATTAGTGAGATTCAGCATGTCTAACCTATACGTAAACGTACACGTATCCGTATCTCTGATATACAAACATACGTGAAAAGAAAGAAAGAGGTTCAGTAAAACATAACATAACATAACATATCAAGCAAAATGTTTCATCATACAATTTATTTTGTATACATAAAAATGCGACCTAAGTCACAATAAAGATAGGAATACAGTTACGTAATTGACATACGTTTGCTTGCTGAAACTCCCTATTGTCTAAACAGCAGACACGCAGAGGTCGTGCAGAAAGGCGAATTGTCCCCAGGGACCCTGTCACCTCTCACTCAGATATTTTATTTCCTCTAGAGCTTGAATTGCATCTCCTCTCTCGAATTTCACTATTTTACCTACATTCAATCTTGGTTAAACTTTCCTCTCTTCGCTTCTCACTTCGATCTTGTTAACCTTTCATACCAGTTGTAGATGTAAAGTGGGCAAACAATACAAAGATGGAGAGAGGGAGAGAGGGAAGGAGGGAGGGAAGGAGAGAGAGAAGGAGAGAGGGAAGGAGAGAGGGAAGGAGGGAGGGAGAGAGTGGGAGGGAGAAAGAGGGGGAGAGTGGGGAGAGGAGAGAGAGGTCAATTTTACCATAGATTATACAGGGGAGATGATTTTACCATCCTTATTGTTACATGTCATTGATGCCCATCGCTAAATGATATTACCAAAATATGTTACTAATATCTGTCTAAAACAAATTCATCATATGATTTCTTATTACTATTACATTGCTATATGGTTTATCTAGAGAATCTCTACAGAAAAGTCAACAATACAGTTCATCTTATCTTATACCTTGGGTGTTATTTATGAAAAAGAAAATAAAGACCAAAAAAAGAGCTTTTTAAAAGATTTCTGGGTTTTAAGTTCAACCTAACCAAACAGATTGCTAGAAACAATGCAATGCCGAATATACTCGAATTTACCTAGTATTGACCAAATTGCAGCTTAATTTTGAGGAATTTACTAAATGCGTACAGCTGCCAATTGTAGTTTCTGAAAATCCGACCCATATATAGGACTACCCCAAAAATGAGACCATTCCGACAGAGAGATCTTGGGGATAAAACACTTTGAACAATATCAATTTTGCAACTTGTGACTCATTTTTCTGTGACACATCACACATATATACGCATCTCTATGACCGGAGAATGAATGAGACACGGGTAAACATGGGGTATGATAGTGATTAAGTGTCGTTATGTGTACACATCCCTCACTAATATCTACATGCTTGTTTACATGAGTGGTTTAACGGTAAACATTCGCTATATGGGTCAGATCTTCAGAAACTGTACAATTGGCCTTCACCAATCCTCTCAAATAACCCTAACTTCATACACAAATTAGGTTCAGAATACAGTTCAACATAACCAGACAGATTTATTGAATGAATACAATACAGAATATACTCAGATATACCTAGTATTTATCAGTTTTCACTCTAATTTAGCAGAATTTGAGAGATGTGTAGATCTGTAGATTACACATTTTCTGAAAATCTGACCCATATAGTAACAAATGAAGCTGGTCACAGGAGGCTGTCAAACCACATATTTGTTGTTGTTGCTAAAAGTGAATCCACTCTTTCTAAGAGTGTGGTAGGAATTATATCTACTCTTTCTAAGAGTGTGGTAGGAATTATGTCCCCGGTCATGCCCCAGACAAATATACGACCACACATGACTGCGCCATGTTGACCTATGTCATGGTCAAGTATTAAATAGACAATATTGACCCTCCGCTGTCGTCAACTTACTCTTGCATAACTGAAGCCATCCCTATGCCTTGCCTCTTACGTGGGTCAGATTTTCAGAAAATGTACAATTTGTCTTCAGCAATCCTTTCAAATAACACAAATTTAAGACAATAATTATGTTCAAAATTCAGTTTACACATCCTTTAAATCAACTCAATACCAAATATACTCAGATATACCTAGTTTTGACCATTTTTCAGAAATGCAATTGTTCATTTTCTGAAAATCTGACCCATGTGTGGGAAGCCACTATGGCTTCCATAATCAGGCTGTAAAGCCTGACATGGCTGCCCTCGGAGAGAGCTGGCCTCCACTCAATAATTCTCTTTTAATTAGATTTTCACATCGTTCCTGCCCTCGGGGTTAGTTACACTGTTTCCTCTTAGCTTAGTGGAGAGTATACTATAATGGAGGGCTGTTTCTGAGAGGATGGTAATGGGTAGGGTCTAGGGACAGGGCGTCAGAAAATGTACAATCGGCAACTCTACACATTTGGTAAATTCTGCTAAAGTAGGCAGATGTATGAATGAATGAATATTCGATATATCTGAGTATATATGTATGATGTGTTTTAGGAAAATGAGTCACAAGTCACAAAATGTGGATTTTGAGATATATATATATATAGGATTTTTATTCTGAACAGACAATACATTACAATCAGAAAAGAACGTACCATCTGCAAGTCAAGTGACATGCAGGTCTTCCAGGCAAATCTTGCTTGTTGAACATATATTATATTTAGTAAGTATTTGAAAATAAGTGTTTGGTGGTCAGTCATGATGTATGAGACTGTTTGAGGTCCGTGTTTAGTTAGATTGTCAATCATTTTGTAACAACGGAAAATATTATAAAATATTAGATATCATTATAGTTGAAAAGATGAGATCAAACACATTCCAATGATAGTAAACATTAGGAAAGCTAACAAGTATTTCTAGATTTTAAGTTTAATATTTCTTTTTTCGAAAAAAATGTTTGCAATATTTCTGGGTGGACTATTAAGTAGAGGTCTACTTAATAGTCCACCCAGAAATATTGCAAACTGCAAACTAGTGAAGTTAAATATCTCGAGAGACCTGCAATGCAGATGCCCTCGGCCTTGCGCCTCTCGAGATATCCCCACAGCGGTAGTAATGTACTAATAGTTAGTGCATGATGCGTTAGTGTTGTATTGGTGCGTTTTGGCTGCTAAAACTCCCTAATCCCAGTGGTATTAGTATTACAGGCTAGACAGATTGATTTATGATTAAAGAGAGTGACGGTGCCTAAATTATTTCCTTATTTGGTTCCTCTTACTCAGATTTGCTGCGAAATGTTTGAGCGATATCAGTGATATTAGTTTTGTTATATGGGTCAGATTTTCAGAAAATGTACAATTGGCAGCTGCACACATTTAGTAAATTCTGCTAAATTAGACTGCAATTTGGTCAATACTAGGTAAATTCGAGTATATTCGGCATTGCATTGATTCTAGCAATCTGTTTGGTTAGGTTGAACTGTATTTTGAACTTTATTTTCGTCTGAAATTTGGGTTATTTGAGAGGATTGGTGAAGGTGAATTGTACATTTTCTGAAAATCTGACCCATATCTACCAGTAATGGTTATACTCTCCATCAAACTCTTTCGATACTAAAAGTTTCGACTTAAGCTCGCCACTCTCTCCTCCTTTAGCTTAGGTGTGTATATGAGTCAGATCGTCAGACAATGTACAATTGGCAGCTCTACATATTTAATATAATTCTGTTAAATTAGGCTTGGAATTGACAAATACTAGGTGTATCTGGGTATACTTAGTATTGCCTGGGTTCAGTTATGTTGAACTCTATTTGGAACCCCTTTTCTGTTTTAAATTTGGGTTATTGCAGAGGATTGCTGAATGTGAATTATACATTTTCTGAAGACTTGGCCCGTTTACGGATGGGTGGTACTACCGAGTACCATTCACTATGCATTATACTAATATTAAACATAATACTGACGAGATCCTGTGAATAGACTGGAATTTTAATATCAATTTTGAAATATAAAACTTTCAAATGTCAAAAGCAGATAGATATCAAAAGGACTTTAAGGTTTAGTATTCGCATGGTCTTCCTCATTAGCCTAGTTTAATTAGAGAGAGGGGTTTAGTGGTTGCCACTTTGTTCATTAGTGGTGCTTATATTTCCTTTTGTAGCCTTTAGATATTTGAGAAGAACAAACAGCGATGTGAGCTAGATACCTGTGGGATACGTCACCTCCGAGATCGGGTGTTTGCGTGTAAAAGAGGTAGAAAAAAACTATTTCCGTTGCGGTGCTTGTGGCATCTACACAGTACTTCCGGTTCCGTAGCTAAGAAGTACACGCAACATGGCACAAGTTGCTGGCTACTTTCGTCGAGTTAATAAATTTTTACAGAGTTTGAAATTTACCTGCTCGGATTATTCTTGACAAGCTAAGGGAACTATGGTTAATGTCTGATCAAAACATTGACCACCATGAAAGCATTGACAAAAGGAGGCAACTGGTGCATAGGCAGGCAGAAGTGCTTATATCGTTGATGCATGTCGTGGTCGCGCTTATTCTACCTCCTTTCCCCGCTAGGAAGAGTTCACACCCGATCTCTGAAACAACGCATTGCCCAATCCCCCTTATGGTTCAGTTCCTCAGAAAATGTACAATCGGCAGATCTACAGATTCTAGTCTATCTAGGCTATCTGAGTATATCTGGCATTGCGTTGATTCAAAATAAATGTTGATTCAAAATAAATTTATGTTGAACTGCATTTTGAACCTCATTTTTGTTTTAAATTGGGGTCTTTTGAGAGAATTGGCAAAGGCGAATTGTATATTTTCTGCCAAACTCACCCATATGTATGTGTGCAAGGCAGTTACATGAAAAAGTATAGCAATTTCCTTGAATAAAGGTTCTTTTAAGGGCCTAATCAACTAAGCTGATTCTCATGCGATTCTCACAGAAGTTAGTGGAAAATAGTCCTCTGTGGTGCAAAATCGCATGAGAATCGGCTTAGTGGACTGGGCCCTTATACTAGCTGCTTTGCAAGGACACGTAGCTAAGGCAGGACAATATTAATTAAGGATTTGTTATGGGATCGGCCCCTGGGCAGAAACCTTGAAGTCTGTCCTTGACATGTTTATTCCCACGGCTCAATTATATTCACTTCAGCTCTTATTCCTAATAAGTGAGTGCTAAATTTAAACCAATATACTATTCACATGTATGTGGGTCAGATTTTCAGAAAATGTACAATTCGCCTTCACCAATCCTCTCAAATAACTCACATCTAAGACAAAATTGAACTTCAAAATGCAGTTTAACATAACAGAACGGATACTTTAAATCAATGTGATACCATATATATTCAGATATACCTGGTATTCTTCATTTTTCAGCCTAATTTAGGAGAATTTCCTAAATGTGTAGAGCTGCCAAATGTACATTTTCTGAAAATCTGACCCATGTGTTGCGTTACAGGAAAATGAGTCAAAAGCCAAAAAAATATTTTTCACATGTTTTCCCCCAAGAACCCTTGGTCAGAATGTTTCCATTTTCGTAGTGTTTAGCGCTGTTAGTAGAACAAACGTATATGGGTCAGATTTTCAGAAAATGCACAATTCAACTTCGCCAATCTTCTCAAATAACCCCAATTTCAGACGAAAAGAAACCTCAAAATACAGTTCAACCTAACCAAACTGATTGCTAGAATCAATGCAATGCCGAATATACTCGAATTTACCTAGTATTGGCCAAATAGCAGCTTAATCTTGCAAAATTTACTCAATGTGTACAGCTGCCAATTGTGCATTTTTCTGAACATCTGACCCATATATTAAATGTCTAGATTATGTGTTGAATATATCTATGTATATCTGAGGTTATCCTAAGGAGTATATTTAACTATATACTTATTAGACGTGCGAATGTTTACTATCATTGGAACCCACTTGATCTCATTTTATCAAATAAGCTGACATCTCAAAATCCATTTTTTGCGTCTTATGATGCATTTTGCTTTAACACATCATAATTGTGATGTGTTTCAGGATGTGTTTCAGGAAAATGAGTCATAAGTCGCAAAATTGATATTTTTCAACGTTTTTTTTTCACAGGATCACATAATTGGAATGTTCTAATCTTTAGGGAGTTTATCACTTATAGCTATATCAATTGATGTATCAAATTTCTGGACAATTTATGTAATATATCCTTTCGTTTTAAAGGTCCTCATATGGACTACATTTAGTTACTTTACTGTTTATTAACCCCCAGAAATATTGGACACTTTTCTTTTCAAAAATAAAAATATCAAACTTAAAATCTAGAAATACTTATTAGATTATTAGAGTGTTTACTATCATTAGAATCGGCTTGATCTCATCTTTTCAAATATAATAGTATTTCAAAATCTATTTTTTGCGACTTATGACTCATTTTGCTGTAACACATCATACATTGTATACTATTCACATGACTATGTATCTGTACAAGGGTATCCATGGTAAGATATGTGCAGAATATACCCTACTGGTAGATTTATTGGTGAAGGTGTTTTCTGATAGCTACATCCTCCTACCACATGCTTGCTTGTAATATCTCTCTACATTATTATCATTGCTTGCTTGTAAGAAAGTATATAGGGTTGAAATCGCAAAACAAATGTACAATTGCCCTTCACCAATCCTCTTAAATAATCCAAATTTAAGAGAAAAATAAGGCTCACAATTCAGTCCAACATAATCAAACAGATTGTTTGAATTAAGGCAATACCAAATATACTCAGATATATCTAGTATTGATCATTTTTCAGTCTAATTTAACAAAATTTACTAAATGTGTAGATCTGCCGATTGTACATTTTCTAAAGATCTGACCCATAGGCTGGACGCTAGGCTGAAGGTGCGCGAGATATGTGATGTGTTACAGAAAAATGAGTCATAAGTCAAAACATTGATATTTCCCAAGTGGTTTATTCACAAGATCTCTTCATGGGAATGTTTTTATTTGGGTCAGATTTTCAAAAGGGGTAGAGTTGGCAGCCGTACACATTTAGTAAATTCTGCTAAATAAGGCTGTCATTTGGTCAATACTAGGTTAATTCGAGTATATTCGGCATTGCATTGATTCTAGCAATCGGTTTGGTTAGGTTGAACGGAATTTTGAACTTCATTTTCGTCTGAAGTTTGGATTATTTGAAAGGATTGGTGAAGGTGAATTGTACATTTTCTGGCGACTTCATCCATTTTTGGCGTCTGTGCTTTTATCAGAATTATGTTTATTTTTTACCATTTGTTTTACTATTTATTAACATACATGCCATGTTTGCAGACCGGAATACAAATATGAGACATATGTTTCCAGTTAAGATGATTCAAAATTTCCGATGTCTTAATTTATTATTATCACTTCGGAGGAGGAGGGAATGAAAGCATCTGGATATCATTAGTTTTTCTACCTGTGCAAAGATGTAAAATGTGATATGTTACAGCAAAATGAGTCACAAGTTGCAAAATTGATACTTTTCGAAGAGTTTTATTCACAAGATCTCTTTGTGGAAATGTTCTTATGCTTAAGATGTATGAGGGTCAAATGTTCAGAAAATGTACAATTCACCTTCACCAATCCTCTCAAATTACCCATATTTAAGACAAAAATTAGCTTCAAAATGCAGTTTAACATAACAGAACAGATACTTTAAATCAATGCCATACCAAGTATACTCAGATACTCCCTAATTTCCCAAATGTATACAGCTGCCAATTGTACATTTTCTGAAAATCTGGCCCATGAATACCTGGCTGGGCAAATTGTCACACATGACATTAATTAACATCAGAATAACGTAACAAAACGCATTAAAAACAATAATTATAAGTATAGTAGCTCAATAAATGAAGAAAGTGCTAAAAGAAACGTAACGAAGCCCTAGAATATTGCATCATAACCATTGAAATTAGTCCAATGTAATCCATCTAGAACATTCTGTCGCCTTTGATCGGTCTTGCAGTGCCTGCTCTCTTTATTGAAATCTGATATTTTTTTTTACAATTTTGTAATAGAAAAATCTGTTCTTTTACTGGTGCCTGTAACAGTGGGAAAGACATGTGCAGAACAATGTTCCCAGTTCCCTTAATTTCACTGGGTATTGCAAGTATTGAAGGGTCAGATTTTCAGAAAATGCACAATCTACAGTTCTACACATCTATCAAATTCTTTTAAATTAGAGTGAAAATTGATAAATACTAGGTATATCTGAATGATGGGTTGGAAAAGAACGTGGGGGAAAAAATCGAAAGTCTTTTTTTTTTTACCGATTTAATCAATTGATCTATTAAGGCAGTAGTTCACAATAGATTCTAGACGAGAGGCGACCAATAACCGCCTTAAGAAGGCGGTGCGCAAGCAGGCATATTTCGAACCCTTCTGTCGCCCCGGGCCTTCACAGCCATGGCTCAATACCTTCCACAACTCAACCTGGCCGTGTCGTTTTCCTATTAAACATACCGATAGCTGACAACCTTACACAGAAATCGCAACGATATGACTTCCTCTGCAAGTTCTGTCCGAAGAACTAATCAATCTAGGCTGTAATTGAGTGTAAAATAGATTTTCGATATTTCTATACTAATCCTATGGGGATGCGTTGGCACGTTTGCACCACCACGTTGGAGCCCTAAGGGAACCACTGTGCTTACTGCACCCATTCCCGGAAGTCACGTTTACGCTAATGAACGTAACCGGCAAATGGGATATATTCGAAATGGATAGCTACCCCACGGGTGGGGTTGGGGTGGGGGTGGGGTAGCTTGGGGGGTGGGAAGGGGACGGCTGGGTCGGGGGCTGGGTGGAGGGGAGTTTGTTGGCAACCAAAACAATAAGGGTATACGGTAGTACACTGGCACAAAAATAAATCATCCCGAAGGGCCACCTAGCGGTTTTGATACTTCTGGATTCTTACTCTTACTAAAGGGTGGTCTCCACTGGTAGTGGTAAGCTCTGTGGTAAGCTCTGTGGTAAGCCTTGCGATGGTTTGTGCTGGTTCTGTAGGTGGAGAGGAATGACAAGAACCTCGCCACTTCTCACCATCACAGCACCAACGCAAGGCTTACCGCAGAGCTTACCGCAGAGCTTACCGCAGAGCTTACCGCAGAGCTTACCGCAGAGCTTACCGCAGAGCTTACCGCAGCCAGTGGAGACCACCCTTTATGCAACGGGCCCCGCGTTACCACCCCTAGCCGCCTGCCTCTACAATAATCTAACCCACAAGTTCACTCATACTTACTCATAAAACACATGTATAATACAAAATCCTGACTATCCGGGGTAACAAATGTGAAAAACCAGCTGGTATGGATAGAAAACATCACCACTGAGCCTAGCCTTGGGAGGTATATCATATTTATGTACTATACATTAAGCCAAGCATTCATTTGTAGATACATATGTATCCGCTTCCTCTCCTTCTGCTTAAAATAAGCCATTTGGCGAGAGAGCATAATGGGAATGAAGTAGAAATGAATGCAGGTAGACTGTAACATGTTGTTTTTGCCCTTTCCCGTTAGAGCTCTTGTATATCTTTCCCACAAAAGCTTTGTTTATTCATTTCTTTACACCAGGAGTTAATGGATCTGGAACAGTATATTCTTGCATTTCAAAGGTTATCCTATGGAGAACTGGTCCTGGGTAAGACCTTAAAGTGCCTTTCTGTCTCATTTCTGTCTCTTTCTCCCTTCTTCTCTATCTCTATTTCCTGGGTATGATCCTAAACTGCCTCCCTCTCAGCTCTCCCGCCCTATATATAACCATATTAAATGTGTTGATAAGGGCGTAAAGCTACCAATCTCACTCACTCACTCCTATGGAGTATATTTAGTTACTTTACTGGTGATTGTCCACCCTGAAATATTGCAAACTTTCTTTTCAAAAATTGGATATCTCAAACATGGAATGTTTACTATCGTTGAATTCGACTCAATCTCATCTTTTCAAATATGATGTTATCTCAAAATCCAAGTTTTGCGACTTGTGACTCATTTCCCTGTAACACCTCACAAATGGGAAAAAAATGATTGACAATATTAAAGTTGATTTGACACCATGTTAAAAAATAGTTAAAGAAATAAAGACAGCCTGGGCTCACAGCCTCTCGGATTAGATAACTGCACTAATGGTTTTCCCAACCCTGGAGTAGGCCATCTAATAGCATTTTATGGCTTGGAGTGCAAGGTTTCCCTCAGTTTGAAGGGACTCTCTCAACTCTGAGCCTAGACTGAAAACACTGAATCCATTGAATCAAAATGTACTGATGGTATACTAGTTAAAGACATACAACTTCAAGCAATCAATCAAAAAGTGACTACAGTTTTAGGACACCATGTTCAGATGGCAATCGGATTTTACCTGTTTGAGCAGGATTATCGCCGGAAGTGAGGTAACCGGAAGTGACTAGAATTACACATAACGTGATTGCCTTTGGGTAGAGGGCGTCTCGGTTTCATTGTATGCTGATTTCAGAGTGATCTATATGCTAATGTGCCTACTTCCTCTCTAGTGTAATTAAGGCTTGGGCTTTGGGTTTATTTTACACCTCAGAGTCATATGTGATCCGTTTCAGGAAAATGAGTCATAAGTCCGCAAAATATGGATTTTGAGATATCATCTTATTTGAAAAGAGGAGATCAAGGTGATTCCAATGATAGTAAACACTAGGACACCTAATAAGTATTTTTATATTTTAGGTTTGATATTTTCATTTTTGAAAAAAATAGTTTGCAATGTTTCTGGATGGGTAATTACCAGTAAAGTAACTAAATATACTCCAAACAAAGGCCTTCAAAACGCAAGGATATGTTTAATACAATGTACCGAAATTTGTTACATGGACTCATGCGACCATGATTATTAGACCCTCTAAACATCAGAAAGATCCAATAAGGAAATCTTGTGAAAAAGACACTTTGAAAAATATCTATTTTGCGACTTGTGACTCATTTTCCTGAAACACAGCACATATGAGTGAGTGAGATTGGTTGCTTTACGCCCGTATCAACACATTGATGGTTATAAATATCAAGGGTGGGAGAGCTGAGGCTAGGTTACCATGAATACACTCCGCACTGACACGGAGCAGCAAGTACAGCCAGGTTAATTACACAGTCTTGAAAATATTAGGAACACTTAATTTTATTCTTTTAAAACTGGTGACACTTAATGATATTCGAGTCTATTTTGGATTTTTCAAACACCAATTTGTGACCAGATCTATAAAACATTCAGATGCCATTAACCAACAACCAATGCATTAATATACTCAGATCAGATAAGATCGGCATGTCAGTGATGTCCTAAGGGCTTTCCCAGCCCTGGAGTAGGCCACCTATTGGGACTCTAATGGGATTTTGCGGTCAGAAGGGAAAGGCTATCCCTCAGTTTGGAGGGGCTCTTGGAAGGGCTTTGAGCTTAGGTTATGTAGCCCAAGCACCCCTTGCAACATGTTGGTCAAATGACCTTCTGATGTGTAGGAAAAGAATGGAACAACAAATAAAAAATCGTTATTTTGGGGTCCATTTTAGCAGCGAATGTAGCTTTAATACTTTGCAGAATATGGCAAATAAATTATCTGTATTTCACCGTGTCAAACTAAAGTCTTAAGGGTGGTCTACACTGGCTGCGGTAAGCTCTATGGTAAGCGCTGCGGTAAGCCTTGTGATGAAGCTGTGATGGTGGGAAGTGGCGAGGTCCTGCCTACATGGCCAATGATCCATGTAGGCAGGACCTTGTCATTCCTCTCCACATACAGAACAAGCACAACACCATCGCAAGGCTTACCGCAGCCAGTGGAGACCACCCTTTATGTCACAAAGACAACTATGTCATCTTTTTAAACAGATTGTTCCCATTCATTAGCTGAACTGTTATTCAAAATAAGCCTATTTGAGTTTGAACGCTACGTACGACTCAATTAACAACCATTGCCGTGGGAGTATTACATCATACTGGCCCCCAAAACATGTTAACAAACCTCAAACAGATCAATATTCCATTCAACTTTTCGAAAAACACCCTCGAAACTGACTCCTCCTAAATTAAGTCTCAATCTTGTTTCCCAGCGGAACCTAACCAGTCCAGACTGAAAATAACCTGATGAGAAGGTTTTTACACGCCCATGAAAGATGCCAAAGTCAATGTTGCCAAGGGGAGTGATGGAAAATTGCCCACATAAAGGGAGGCCTGAAGACAACAATAGGATGAATGATTGGAGGCGCCTGTGGTTTTACCTGGGTCAGATTTTCCGAAAATGTACAATGCGCCTTCACCAATCCTCTCAAATAGCGCACATTTAAGACAAAAATGAGCTTCAAAATGCAGTTTAACATAACAGAACTGATATTTTAAATCAATGCGATACCAAATAATTATAGTCAGATATACCCGGTATTCTTCATTTTTCAGTGTAATTTAGAAGAATTTCCATAATATGTTGAGCTGTCAATTGTACATTTTCGGAAAATCTGACCCATCTCTTCCCAGAGATGCAGGCTTCCCGGGGCTTTATCCTATTATGTCTCATGGTGACTATGGCGCCGACAGTTATTCAATTTCTTCAGACTGAAAATTGGACCTTCTTAGTTGGCTTATCCTGGCTTTTATCCTGGCTTATTGTCTTGTTCTGGATGCATATATATAGGGTAACCCAGTAGAAAGGTGAGGCGTGGGGTAAAGGAGTCCTGAAGATTAGATTGATTTCAGGGTGTTTTATTATTTACATTTATATAACTATATGTGATGTGTTTCTGGAAAATGACTCATAAGTCGCAAAATTGATATTTTTCAAAGTGTTTTTTTTGCAAGATTACATTATTGGAATGTTCTGATTTTTAGAGAGTTTATCACTTAGACTTATATCAATCGGTGTATCAAATTTCAGGACAATCTTTATAATACATCCTTTAGTTTTAAAGGTCCACATATGGACTACATTCAGTAACTTTACTGTTTATTGACCCCCAGAAATATTGGAAACTTTTTTTTCAAAAACGAAAATATCAAACTTAAAATCTAGAAATACTTATAAGATTATTAGACTGTTTACTATCATTGGAATCAGCTTGATCTCATCTTTTCAAATCTAATGGTATCTCAAAATCAATTTTTAGCGACTTATGACTCATTTTCATGGAACACATCACATATATATCTAATGGCATTTTGAAATCTATCTGTTGTATATTTAGACAGAACTGAACAAAAGTTTAGAACTACAAGTGTGATTCAATGGCTCGAGTTTACACTTAATTTTGTATCCAACAAGCGGCCGCAGGTAGTGCGTTGGATGCAAAATTAAGTGTAAACAAGAGCCATTGAATTACACAAGTAGTTCTTAACCTTGAGTACAGTTCTTTCTTTATACTATGACTTAGAAATAATAGAAAATCATCATTCTTACGCTTGTATAATAGGCAGGCAGAGACAGTTCACAACGGCTATGTTTTTCTTAATGTGCCTCGCTGTGAGTAAGATCATCTCTGATTGGTCTGACGTTGCAGTAATTCTATCTCTTTATACAATGCATACAGAAATGCACAAACTATTAAATGGACGTATTCTTCCCCTCAAAGTGAATAACCCATTCAGTCATAGTATAAGTAGATGGAATGCAACAAGTTGTTGTTCTGTAACAGCTTATCTATGCAGTCTTAGCGCTAGCCTCATTTTCATGGCCCAAATAACCAAGTGGACTGTTGAGCCTAACCATGTGTTTCATCAGTGAGGCCTCCGAAGATGTACTGTATATGCCATATAGGCAAAGTTTAAATAATCACTTATAATCATTTTGAGGAACCATTGCCAAATCAAGGGAACCTAATAGGAGTTAGAGCGCAGCACTGCACCGCACTTAAGAGTGCAGCACTTTTCAGCACATACATTAGTTTGTGTCTGATTCTCCTATGTCTCAGAGACCCCCAAACAACAGCTAAACTTCGGAAGCCTCATTCATGGATAGTGATGCCACTTGTGGTCAGAGACTAAATTATTTATAACTATGTTAGGGCTTAGAGTCGAGGACTGCTTTGCCGTACCGATAAGCCCATTGGAGCTGGAGC
Source organism: Sthenelais limicola (assembly GCA_942159475.1). Classification (NCBI taxonomy): domain Eukaryota; kingdom Metazoa; phylum Annelida; class Polychaeta; order Phyllodocida; family Sigalionidae; genus Sthenelais; species Sthenelais limicola. The sequence continues at coordinate 143,126,688 of OW804094.1, forward strand.
CTAGACTGTATGTAGGAGGAGTGAAAATGTGTGTGGGTCAGATTTTCAGAAAATGTACAATTCGCCTTCACCAATCCTCTTAAATAACCCACATTTAGGACAGAAATGTGCTATAAAATGCAGTTTAACATAACAGAACTGATACTTTAAATCAATGTGATACCAAATATACTCAGATATACCCCAAATTTATAATCTTTTAGCAGAATTTAGCAGAAATTACTAAATATGTACAGCTGCCAATTGTACATTTTCTGAAAATCTGGCCCATGTATTATTGAGAGTGACAAACCCACAAACAATGATGCAAACATTTTCATTCCAAGTATGTTTGATCCGCTGTTTTAAAAAAAGCCACAAGTTTCCACAATTAGATGATAATAGGGAATTTGCATAGCCGCCATTTTGAATCTAGATTTGCATGGTATTTTCAAGGCATGGCTAGTGGCCATGCCTGGTCATTATCGCGCCCGTTCTAAGCCCCACTAACAACCACTCCAACTCTATTAATAACTCTCCAAGGTTCCGGCTTCGTCCCCACCTCTCCCTTCACTTCAACTTCACTCGTCGCCTACGACGCACCTCAATTTTTTTCCCCACCCACCCACACCTTTTCTCTTCTCTTCCCTTCCCTCATCACCATTATATTATTTATTCATTAATTATCATCACTTCTTATCTACTTTTCAACAAATTATTACATCAATTTCTTATATTTATTTAATTCTAAAATCTATTTATAAACTTTTAATTTAAAAATCAATTTATCTATTTTTATATAAACTTTTACATCAAACTTTTAATAAAATCTTAATGTCCCAAGCCTGAATGTCACCTTTTATCCTTCCATAACCACCTTCCATCCATACAGGGCATCGAAGATAATGGTGGGACTAATGGTACAGTGTAAAATCTATGGAAAAGGTGTCATGTTCAGCCTGTGATATATCTGTTCTCCAATATCATATGTGATGTGTTTCTGGAAAATGAGTCATAAGTCGCAAAAATGGTATTTTTCAAAGTGTTTATTTTACAAGATCACTTTATTGCAATGTTCTGATTTTTTGGAGAGCTTATCACTTATAGTTATATTGATTGATGTATCACATATCAGGACAATGTATCTAATATATCCTTTCGTTTTAAAGGTCCTCATATGGAGTATATTTAGTTACTTTACTGTTTATTGCCCCCGAGGAATATTGGAAACTTTTTTTTCAAAAATGAAAATATCAAACTTAAAATCTAGAAATACTTTTTAGATTATTAGACTGTTTACTACCATTGGAATCGGCTTGGTCTCATCTTTTCAAATATAATGATATCTCAAAATCCATTTTTTGCGACTCATGACTCATTTTTTTTAAACGCATATCATATGTCCAATGTTATACATATTTCCATAACACAAGCCTCCATCTCTCCCATCGTGCATTTGGTTTCCATAGATCATTTATACAAGCTGTGATATTGGTGAAAACATTCTTGCAATTTTCGATAAAAATGTTGCCAAATATTTTTATGTCAAATTTCAACAGAATCCATCCCAGCATGCACTGCAGTAGACATGCGCAGTGAGATATACAAATCCTCTATTACTATGTTGAAATGATGAAAATACCTTGTATTGTGGGATGGTTTAACCGACATTGTTTACATGAAACTGCTTACTTGTAACGTTTGCTTTGGAACCTTTAGTTATAAGAAGATCCACATAGCTTGAGAAAGTGCTTCAACATAAAACGATGCATCAAAAATACAAAACAACATACTTTCTTATTAGAGACAATTATATACTGAGAGTGGATGGAGCTAGATAAAAGCTGTAGGAAAGGTCACTAGAATAATGCATTTCTATCATGAGCGAAGGATTCAAGTGAAGCATTTAGTACAGATAAAGGCCATGTGTTGAAACAAATTCAGATTTCTAGAAAGAAATATGAATGTGATCTACTTCTTTCAATCTTCACTGTCTTTAATGAGATTTTTTTTTAAAGATTTTATTTATACTTTACCGACTCCCCTTTTAGGGGTTAGTTCTGTGAGGCCAAGATGATGTGTAGATATACAATAATTTTCCTTGGTGCATAGTATAGACATATATATACAGAAGTTTTTAGAAGAAGATTTAGGAAGATGGAGGCGACATACTTTGTGGCGACATACAACGTGCGGTTATACATTAACCTGAATGTGGTCTCCTTGCTAAGCTATATTTACTTCTCCTTGCTAAAGTAAGGATTTCTTACTGTATGAGGGTCAGATTTTCAGAAAATGTACAAATGGCAGATCAACACATTTAGTGAATTATTTTTTAATTCTGCTAATTTGGACTGAAAAATCATCAACACTAGGTACACATGGGTATATTTGGTATTGTCTTGATTCAAACAGTCTATTTGGTTATGTTGAACAGTATTTTGGACCTGATTTTTGTCTTAGATTTGTGTTATTTGAGAGAATTGGTGAAGGTGAATTGTCCATTTTCTGAAAATCTGACCCATGAATAAAATTCCTTTCCGAAATGTTCCTTACCAGCTGCTTTAATAGCAAGAAAACTAGCAAAGACGGAAAATATTAAGTAAGGATTTGTTATGCAACGGGGCCTTGTTGGACTCCATTATGGACACTCAGCATCGTAATAGACTAAATGTAATTGCCAGTCAGTCGGACCGTTACGCACATAGAGAGAATGGAACGAGGTGCTGGTAATTGAATATATATTGGACGAGACCTATAACACTATTCAGTATATGGGTCAAATTTTCAGAAAATGCGCAATTCGCCTTCACCAATCCTCTCAAATAACCCACATTTAAGACAGAAATGAGCTTCAAAATTCAGTTTAACATATCAGAACTGATACGTTAAATCAATGTGATACCATATATAATCAGATATACCCAAAATTTATCATTTTTTAGCAGAATTTAGCAGAAATTACTAAATATGTAGAGCTGCCAATTGTACATTTTCTGAAAATCTGACCCATATAACATAGAAGAATATTGAAATATAAACCTTTGTTTTTGGATGTGAATCGTCATAAAGTACCTAAAAGCAAATATAAAAACCAATTCCAATATTTATTGCAACCACTACATCACACCTCTTAAGAGGAATGTGCATAAATTGTGATGATGAGTCGAAATGAGTCGCAAGTAGCAAGATTTATATCTTTCAAAGAGTTTAACACACAAGATGTCTGATCCTGGGTAAGACCTGTCTCTGTCTCTTTTCTCTGTCTCTCTCTCCCTTCTTCTCTGTCTCTATTTCCTGGGTATGATCATAAACTGCCTCCCTCTCAGCTCTCCCGCCCTTGATATAACCATATTAAATGTGTTGATAAGGGCGTAAAGCAACCAATCTCACTCACTCAATCCCTCTCAGCTCTCCTGCCCTTGATATAACCATATTAAATGTGTTGATAAGGGCGTAAAGCAACCAATCTCACTCACTCACTCTTTCAAAAGAGTTTTACCCACAAGATGTCTTTGTTGGAATGTTTTCATGTTTAGGGTGCTTAACACTCTCCGTAGCATGAATACATAGACATGTACTAAATTTCAGGACAGTGCATTAAATATATTCATGCATTTCGAAGGTCATCTGATAAAGAATATTTAGCTACTTTACTAGTAAATGTCCACCCAGAAATATTGCAAACTTTCTTTCTCAAAACTAAAAATATCAAACATGAAATATCGAAGTACTTATTAGATGTCCAAATGTTTACCATCATTGGAATCGGCTTGATCTCATCTTTTCAAATATGATAATATCTCAAAATCCATTTCTTGCTACTTGTGACTCATTTCCCCGCAACACATCACATACAATTTATACATTAAATGCATAAAATGGCCTGAGTCATTCCATACTGCATTTACATACGTGGAAATGACTATTAAATGCTCTTTGTACTCGATTTGTTATAATTCTGCTTATATTTTGAAGTTACGCATTCCAATTGCTGTTACGTTTTGAAGCTCTAATTGCTGTATAGCTGAAATGTTATCTTTCCATTAGCAGTAGTAAGGTGTCAGGCCTTGGGTATATATTATTAGTAGCTACCTGAGCTTCAGCTATGAAATCGTTATAAGATATTCTATGCTAGTGTAGAAATACCTGCTTGTATGATACATTAGACCCAAAACTTGCTGTTCAAGTGTACAATCTGTATGAGAGACAGTCTTAAACTCTGCCCACACACAGCCGATTTGCCCCCCGATTGCCCCCCGATTTGGGTCTTCCGATGAATCCTAAGATTTTATTTCCAATGCTGGTTTATGTTATTTCAAAAACATAAACCAGGATTCGAAATGAGATCATAGGATTCATCAGGAGACCCAAATCGGGGGGGGGGGGCAATCGGGGGGCAAATCGGCTGTGTGTGGGCAGGGTATTACGTTTTGGGGAAATATCTTGTCTTTCCCTTTATTTCTAAATCATATCTGAATTTAATGTGCTTTTGATTCGGTCAAACAGCATTAACAGACTTTAAACTACTTACACTGGGTATTCTGTTCTAGTAGGCTTGTCTATATGGGTCAGATTTTCAGAAAATGTACAATTGCCAGCTCTACACATTTAGGAAATTCTCCTAAATTAGCCTGAAACATACTGAATACTGGGTATATCTGAGTATATTTAGTATTGCATTGATTTAAAGTATCAGTTTTGTTATGTTAAACTGCATTTTGAAGCTAGTTTTTGTCTTAAATGTGGGTTATTTGAGAGGTTTGGTGAAGGTGAATTGTACATTTTCTGCAGATCTGACCCATATACTTTTTTATCTTTATCTTTCATGTCTACATTAACCTTTTCAATACTAGAATAACACAAGTGAAAACGGTACATTTTATCCGACATTATAATTATTTCTGTTCTGCTAAAAGCATACATAGACTTAGTGCCAAGCTTATATTTACATTTCTTGAGTTTCTTTCGTAGAATACCATTTTCCACAATCTTTGTCTTTAGGAATCTAACAATCATGATAGGCTACTCTTGAAGGATATACAAAATATCAAAGAAAAATCAAAATTCTCCAGCTTCAGATGTTGTAAATGATATTATAAGTATAAATGGTTTCCTCATCGATGCTGATAATTTACACAAGATACAGAAACGGACAGATTGTAGAATTTAAAACCAGTTACTTTTATTGAGAGGGATTGGCAGACTTTTAAAACCGGAATGGTTTCGTCGACTCTGTTTCACAGAGTCGTCAAGACTCTGTTTCCATGATCAGGGATGTTTACATCACCACGAGTGCACCGTAACGATGACCCAATAATAGCGTCACCATAGAAGAGAGGACGTCGACTAGAACAATGACGTCATGGGAGTCGCTGATTTTCGTTACATGGTAGCAAAAGACCATATGGTTTCTAGGTATAAATTGAGCTGAGAGCCAAGAAAATGAGACAAATAAAAGTAAATTCTACAACTCCGGGACATTATTAGGGTATTGCTATGTCTAGGTTCTATAGAGAGAGTCAGTATGGGGGGGAACATAACAACACTTTGCCTTTTGTATGTAACGACATTGATTGATTGAGTGAGATGCTTTAAGCCCTTATCACATTGAATATGGTTATATCAAGGGCGGGAGAGCTGAGAGTGAGTGAGTGAGTGAGATTGGTTGCTTTACGCCCTTATCAACACATTTAATATGGTTATATCAAGGGCGGGGGAGCTGAGAGGGAGTGAGTGAGTGAGATTGGTTGCTTTACGCCCTTATCAACACATTTAATATGGTTATATCAAGGGCGGGGGAGCTGAGAGGGAGTGAGTGAGTGGTTGCTTTACGCCCTTATCAACACATTTAATATGGTTATATCAAGGGTGGGAGAGCTGAGAGGGAGTGAGTGAGTGAGATCGGTTGCTTCACGCCCTTATCAACACATTTAATATGGTTATATCAAGGGCGGGAGAGCTGAGAGGGGGGCAGTTTATGATCATACCCAGGAAATAAAGATAGAGAAGAAGGGAGAGAGAGACAAGAGAAAGAGAGCTAAAGAGACATTATCCCAGTATTTTGTGAAACAGTATGTGAGACCGAAACTTGTATAACACATGTATATTGACATTAGAACATTGATAAATATTCCATGCTGAACATGGCATGTTTTCTATAGATTTTAGACTGTACCATTAGTCCCATAATTCCTTGCGAATCAAGATTCAAAACGGCGGCTATGCAAATCCCCAATTAAAACTGACATAGCCATAATACACCAGAATTGTTCTCAGGAGTGAGTGGTTGCAGGTACGGTGGCTAGCAGCAGAATGTTTTATTCACAAGATGTATTTATGGGAATGCTTTCATTTTTGAGATGAATAAAGCGTCTTGTTGCCTGAATACATGTACCAAATTTCAGGTCAGATTCAAAATGGCGGCTATGCAAACCCCCTATTCTGATTGTAACATGTTAAATCGGAATAAAAATACAATACATTTGACTAATGTTCGCATTTTTCTCTTAATTTTGCAGCTTTGATGTTGAAAATGGGACGTCCCCTAACCGTAGTCCACTGGATGGAGCCAGTCCCTCATCCGGACTTGTGCTCCAAAACCTTCCACAACGGAGGGAGTCCTTCCTGTATCGCTCTGACAGCGACTTTGAGCTCTCTCCTAAGTCACTGTCGAGAAATTCATCCCTTACCAGCGAACTGTGAGTACATAATTAATTTAATTAATTTAATTTAATTGATTTAATTCAGTGAGAGCAATGCCTGCGTACTGTACTTCCACTGGAGGTGTATTTATTTTCTTTTTTTTTTTTTTTTTTTTTTAAGTTTTATTGACAAGTTTTGACAATTGTGATATATCTCATCTACTATAAATATCAATTGCAAAATTGCAAAAAATAGAAGTCTGGGTATTTAATTTAATTTAATTGATTTAATTCAGTGAGAGCAATGCCTGCCTACTGTACTTCCACTGGAGATGTATTTTTTTTTATGTTTTTAAAAACTTTTTTATTGACAAATTTTGACAATTGTGATATATCTCATCTACTATAAATATCAATTGCAAAAATTACAAAAATAGAAGTCTGGGTATTTAATTTAATTTAATTGATTTAATTCAGTGAGAGCAATGCCTGCCTACTGTACTTCCACTGGAGGTGTTTTGTTTTTTTTATATTTTTTAAAAAATGTTATTGACAAATTTTGACAATTGTGATATATCTCATCTACTATAAATATCAATTGCAAAAATTGCAAAAAATAGAAGTCTGGGTATTTAATTTAATTTAATTGATTTAATTCAGTGAGAGCAATGCCTGCCTACTGTACTTCCACTGCATGGAGGTGTATTTTTTTTATTTTTTTTTTTTAAATTTTATTGACAAGTTTTGACGATTGTGATATATCTCATCTACTATAAATATCAATTGCAAAAATTGCTAAAAATAGAAGTCTAGGTCTATTTTATGTTCAGTTTCAGTGCAGCCCAAACAAATCCTTTTATTTTGTTTTATTTTTTTTCCGAATTCTTTATTTTCTGTCATCTGGACATTTACAATTCTAAACATAAATCGTAATAATAATCGTAACAATAGTTAAAACTTTTTCTCCCTTGTTGACACTGTCATTGAATAAATATCTTGACAAGGAGCAACAACTCCTTTTATTAAATGATCTTAACAATTATTAATCCAATTTTTAAATTACTAAACATTTTCATCAGGGAAGCCTGTTTGGGAGACTACATCTAAATGACTTATAAATGAGTAAGAATATGTAAATGTCACGAATTAAACAAAGATTAAATTCTGTATTAATTCCTGGTATTATTGCTAGTTAGATCGGCAATACACATACAAAAATAAAAACCAGATCTTGCCTGAGGAATTAAATGACAAGAATAATTAAATCAAGATTGTCACCAATGACATAGGCGTCAGATTTTCAGAAAATGTACAATTGGCAGCTCTACACATTTAGTAAATTCTGCTAAATTAGGCTGGAATTTGGTCAATACTATATAAATTCAAGTATATTCGGCATTGCATTGATTCTAGCAATCTGTTTGGTTAGGTTGAACTGTATTTTGAACTTTATTTTCGTCTGAAATTTGGGTTATTTGAGGGGATTGGTGAAGTTGAATTGTACATTTTCTGAAAATCATAGATATCTTTTTCACCATGGCGCTTTTTGAACAAATGGAACAATGGTAATTAAATTCAGCACACAGTCAATCAAAATGGGTTAGTTACGTGTATTCACTTTTTGCAGTGACATTAAATTCAAATAGGTAATGCTAATTCGGCCATGCCACTTGTGTTTGGGTCAGATTTTCAGAAAAGGTACAATTGGCAGATCTACACATCCAGTAAATTCTGCTAAATTTGGGTGAAAAATTATGAATATCGACTATATCTGAGTATATTTGGTATCACATTGATTTAAAGTATCAGTTTTGTTAGGTTAAACTGCATTTTGAAGCTCATTTCTGTCGAAAATGTGGTTTATTTGAGAGGATTAGTGAAGGTGAATTGTACATTTTCTGAAAATCTGACCCGTTTACATACCTAACATAAAATTTAAAAAGCAGTTGCTTTTCAAGTGCAATGAAATGGATACCATTGAAGGAATAAATCCAAGGGGCTTTGTTACTATTTATTTTATCTTTATCTCTTTATTTTTCGTACAACTAAAAGAGCAATCATGTTGGATTAAAATCCTCAAATAATTTGAGTTGTTCAGGGCCAGATTTAAGCACTTGGTTGCCATGGTTACATTAATGGCACTTGAAAGTAGCCCCATAATTTTACATTGACCTTGATAGAGGATAAAAAAAAGGATAAAAAATGAAGGAATTATGGAAGAATCAATATCGAAACATTATATGTATGACGTGTTACAGGAAAAATAAGTCATAAGTCACGAAAATATGGATTTTGAGTTATCATCATATTTGAAAAGATGAGATCAAGCCGATTCTAATCGTAGTAAATAATAGGACTTATAAGTAGTGTTTCTATAATTTAAGTTTGATATCTTTATTTTTGAAAAAAAAAATGTTATTAATATTTTGGGGCGGACAATTACTAAATATACTCCATAAGATGACCTTAGAAATACATAGATGTATTTAATACATTAGCTTGAAATTGTGTACACGTATTAATGTTACTAGCAGCATTAAGAACCTCAAAAATTAGAATATTCCAACAAAGATATCCTATGATTAAATCCCTTTGAAAAATATATCCATTTTGCGACTTGTGACTCATTTTCCTGAAACACATTACATTTAGGCTACTAGCAGCACTAAACACAGCAAACATGAACACATTCTGAGCAAGGTTTCTTGCTGGAAAACATTTGAAAAATATCATTTTGTGCGACTTATTTGTAAAACAGCACATTTATGTGGCATTCCCTATAGAATGAGCTTCATTCCATAGTGGGATTAGTGTAGTAGAAAGGGCTTCGTGTTCTATACATTCAAGGATTGGAATATCCTGAGGCTCGAACTGGCAAGTAAAATCCGTTCCTCTCACTCCTCTGGGGGCTTTTAAGTGTATGCGTGACCATATGGGGCCTGGGATAGGTGCCTATTTGCATTCTCCATGGTTAGAAGAGATGGTTCTCCATGGTTAGAAGAGGTGGTTCTCCATGTTTAGAAGAGGTGGTTCCCCATGTTCGGAAGAGGTGGTTCCCCATGTTCGTAAGAGGTGGTTCCCCATGTTTGAAGAGGTGGTTCCCCATGTTCAGAAGAGGTGGTTCCCCATGTTCAGAAGAGGTGGTTCCCCATGTTCAGAAGAGGTGGTTCTCCATGTTTAGAAGAGGTGGTTCCCCATGTTCGGAAGAGGTGGTTCCCCATGTTCGGAAGAGGTGGTTCCCCATGTTCGGAAGAGGTGGTTCCCCATGTTCAGAAGAGGTGGTTCCCCATGTTCGGAAGAGGTGGTTCTCCATGTTTAGAAGAGGTGGTTCTCCATGTTTAGAAGAGGTGGTTCTCCATGTTTAGAAGAGGTGGTTCGCCATGTTTAGAAGAGATGGTTCTCCATGTTTAGAAGAGATGGTTCTCCATGTTTAGAAGAGATGGTTCTCCATGTTTAAAAGAGATGGTTCTCCATCGTTAGAAGAGATGGTTCTCCATCTTTAGAAGAGATGGTTCTCCATCTTTAGAAGAGATGGTTCTCCATGTTAAGAAGAGATGGTTCTCCAGGTACCTTGACGAATCTAGTTTTACGATAAATATATTTCATAGGTCAGGTCATAAATAGTGTGAATTTTTCAGAATCATATATACTTGTTGTCATAAATTATTTCTCACTATTATTCCGGTCAGTTTGGGGTTTGTTTTTGTTGGGGTTTTGGGGGGTTTTTTTTACAAATTTGCCAATATCTGATATAAATAAATGGGTTTCAGGCCTCAGATTCTTTGATTATTTTTTACTACTTCTGTTCATTCCCTATACACAGCCAGCACCTTAGACCACTGCACCACCCCTCCCCTATACACAGCCAACACCTTAGACCACTGCACCACCCCTCCCCTATACACAGTCAGCACCTAAGACCACTGCACCACCCCTCCCCTATACACAGCCAACACCTTAGACCACTGCACCACCCCTCCCCTATACACAGTCAGCACCTAAGACCACTGCACCACCCCTCCCCTATACACAGCCAACACCTTAGACCACTGCACCAACCCTACCCTATACATAGCCAACACCTTAGACCACTGCACCACCCCTCCCCTATACACAGCCAACACCTTAGACCACTGCACCAACCCTCCCCTATACACAGCCAACACCTTAGACCACTGCACCACCCCGCCCCTTCTCTATCTCTATTTCCTGGGTATGATCATAAACTGCCTCCCTCTCAGCTCTCCCACCCTCCCTCTCAGCTCTCCCGCCCTTGATATAACCTTCAATGTGTTGACAAGGGCGTAAATCAAACAATCTCACTCACTCACTCCATCCCTCCCCTATACAAAGCTAACACTTTAGCACCCTAGATGACCCACCCGCCTCTGCCCTCCTCACACAACATTAATGACGTTCACTTCACTTCATTATCTGGTTCTTATGCATACAGGAGAACCTTTTTCCCCGTCCCCAGGTGTAACAATCACGCTAATCAGCACCGCTATACGCACACCAGTCCATGCGGTTGCATACTACAAGAGAACCTCATTTAAATAAAGCGCCATGATCGTCAATTTGAGTATGTGGGGCAGATTTTCAGAAAATGTACAATTTATCTTCACCAATCCTTTCAAATAACCCAAATTTCAGACAAAAATCAAGTTCAAAATTCAGTTCAACCTAACCAAACAGATTGCTAGACTTAATGCAATGCTGAATATACTCGAATTCAGCTAGTATTGGCCAAATTTCAGCCTAATTTAGCAGAATTTGCTAAATGTGTACAGCTGCCAATTGTACATTTTCTGAGAATCTTACCCATGTGATCATTAACCAGGCGCTAAATGCTTCCGGGGCATCGATTGGGAATAATTCAGCATTATTGGTTTATTATCCCGCCTCACGCTCCTCCTCTTCCTTCTCCTTCTTGCCACTCCCCAGACGGAAGCACATTGCTCAATCCTTTTAGCTGAAATTTCCTGAGTACTTAAAGCGTGGCCGTTTATCTAAATCACTCCCTCCCCACCACCCTTTGACGCCCGGGGGGGGGGGGGCATCTATAGCTCTATTCCTCATAAAGCGAACTTACTTGGGACTTTTTTTCTCTTTTTTAACTTCGTTTTTTCATGGGAATTTCTAAAATATTGTATTGGCCTTAAATGAGTGAAATAATAAAAAAACAAAAAGACTTGGGACTTTTTCAATTTCTTATGTATAGGTTTCATTTTGGATGTATGTAAATTCAGGAAAAAGTGACCATGATTGTGACGTGTGAGAGGGAAATTAGTCACAAGTCGCACAAAGTGCATTTTGAGATATCGCCATATTTGAAAAGATGAGTCCAAGCCGATTCCAATGATGGTAAACAGTAGGACATCTTATAAGCATTTCTATATCTCAAGTTTGATATTTTTATTTTTGAAAAAAAAATTGCAATATTTTTGGATGGACAATGTCTAGAAAGGTAGCAAAATACACTTTCTAGGATGACCTTAGAAATACATGGATATGCTAAAAACACTCTAGGTCCAAACCCTCAGATCAGATAAGAATGGTGTGTCAGGGATTGGACCCCTACTTTGCTAATCGGTTTCCAGGCTTAGGCCTAATACCCGGCGTTTAATGGGAATATAATGACATTTTGCGGTCTTAATGGAATTATAATGGCACTTTGCGGTTTGAGGTGAGAGGCTTTCCCTCCGTTTGAAGGGACCCTCTCATCTTTGGGCCTAGACTGAAAACTACTGTCTTGAGATTTGGTACATGTGTTCATGCGACCTAAGGGACTAAATACGACAAAAGATAAAACATTCCAACAACGAGATCCGGTGAATAAATGACTTTGAAAAATACCATTGTTGGTCATGCGACTCATTTTCCTGTGACACATCATAATTGTCCTTGAGGGAGGTACTGTAAAGTGCCAAATTTACACGGACTAAATATTCGCGAGGAGACCCTAAAAATATGTTTCCGTGGATCATAAACATTTGACGAAAAGCTTGTCGGAATGATAAGATATTAATCAATCAATTTGCTCTAACAAAGTTCACATAACACAACGACTCACATTTTCACATTCTCCCCAACATAATGCTTGTATTTTCAATATTACAAATCTAGTTATTTTTAAGATAAGCTAAGATAAGAAACTACTTTATTTATCGAATTGAAGAGTACAAATGATAAACATGTATACAGACTTCTAGATTACATCCAGTTCTGCCTGCCGTTACCGTGGCCGAAAGGGTAATATTTAAATTGAAAGATAATAATAACAAGTGTAAGAGTAGTAACTAAGATTAAGCCCTTTGGACTTTCTTGGCGTAAGACCTTGCTTATAAAGAGAGAAACAGGTATACTCCTGAGTGAGAATATTCTCTCTATGAGACAATATATTTAATAAAGTTGAATAGAGAGTTATAACATGGGCATAAAGAAAATAAAGAATAAAATCTAATTGTGGATCGGTGATTAAGGGGAGAGGTCTGTAGAAGTGGGATAGTCTAATGAACCTGGCTCTAGTCCCTGGGAGACCTTCTACACCAGCTTTATCAGAATATGGGAGAGCGTGAGTGTCTTTAGAAGAGACGGTATAGGTATAGATGGGTCTGGGGGGTTATAAAACTCTACACACTTTGGAATCTACCCCTAGGACATTCGCCCCTGCGACTTGTGAAGTGTTTTTTAACTATTTGATAATTTAAAACTAACTGTAACTGCAGTTTTTAAAGAAAAATGTGATGTGATCCAGTAAAATGAGTCACAAGTCGGAAAATTGATATTTTTCAAAGTGTTTTTTCCACAAGATCTCTTTATCGAATTGTTCTGGTTTTTAGAGCGTTTAGCACTTATAGTCGTATAAATCCATGTAACAAATTTCGGGACATTGTATTAAATATATTCTTGCCCTTTGAAGGCCTTTGTATGGAGTATATTTAGTTACTTTACTGGTAATTACCCATCCAGAAACATTGCAAACTTTTTTTTTCAAAAATAAAAATATCAAACTTAAAATATAGAAATACTTATATTAGGTGTCCTAGTGTTGACTATCATTGGAATCGGCTCGATCTCTTCTTTTCAAATATGGTGACATCTCAAATTCTATTTTTTGTGACTTATGACTCATTTTTCTAAAACGGATCACAATGCGCCTTTTGTATAATTTGTGAGGAAATATGAATGTAATTTCCTCCAAATTTCATAATGTTCATAACTGTTTGACAATTACAAATCGGAAATTATTCCATTAGAATTCAGAACAAAATTAACATTTTTTTTCTAAACATTTTAGTCCTTTGTACTAATTATTAGGGACAAACCGAGCAATTAGTTTTAAAACAATGACCCGTGTCACATTATTAACCTGGATCAGAATTTATGGAATAATGAAAATGGGATTTAAAAGAATTTAATTAGATTTAAATTAGGTATTGTATGGGAAACGTTCCTTGGGGAATTTAAGACCCCTTTCCACTACATTCCATGAGAATCGTATGAGAATCGGCTTAGTGGAAAAGGGCCTTCCAGGGCTAACCATTCAATAGAGAATTTGTGATAGGTTTCAGGAAAATGAGTCGTAAGTCACAAAAATGATATTTTTCAAAGTCATTTATTTATAAGTTCTCTTTGTCAGAATGTTATGATTCTTGGAGAGCTAGGCGCTATTAGTAGCATGAATAGGTGTCCAAGAATGTGGATTTAATATATCTTTGCATTCTAAGGTCACCCTATAGAGTATATTTAGCTATTTTACTAGTAACTGTCCACCAAAACATATTGCAAATCTTTTTTTAAAAAATAAAAATATCAAACTGAAAATATAGAAAAGCTTCTTGGATGATCTTCATGTTTACTTTCATTAGAATCGGCTTGATCTCCTCTTTTCAAATATGATAATATCTCAAAATCCATATTTTGCGGCTTGTGACTCATTTTACTACACCTCACATATTAAAGTCACTAAACCCGAAAATAGTATGAGAAAATTAATTCTTTGCTATTATTCAAATGTAGTGGCCCCAGTTGTACTTAATGTAACATAACATTTAGTGAGTTTTACTCATTTAGATGAGGGAAAAAGTAGTTCTACAGTTTAACACTCCATTTAGGGCGCCACTGTTAGCCTACGTCACAATGTACCGAAATCTTGAAATGAACATGCTATGTATATAACACACAAGTGGGTTATTTGAGAGGATTGGTAAAGACGAATTGTACATTTTCTGAAAATCTGACCCTATTACTGAGTCAGATTTTCAGAAAATGCACAATCTACTGTTCTACACATCTATCAAATTCTGCTACTAAATTAGGGCGTGAAATGATAAATACTAGGTGTATCCGTATACATTTGATATTGCCTTGAGCAAGGGCAATTCTTCTATTAGTGAATTGGTTTCTATTCCTATGAATCATGAACACACACACAAACTATTCCTCCTCCTATTAGTAATAAATCATTAGTTAACAATCCTTTCATTTTTACAACATTAACATTGAGACTGAACCAGTGGAAGTAATTGTAACCCGCATTGCTCACACTTTATGTGATGTTATTCATATTTGATAAATCTTCTGTGCTCTCTCTACATAATATGTTTTCCTTACGATTTCTCCTTTCTCTCTTTATATCCTCCTCAGCTTTTCTCTTTCAGCAGACATCAATTACAAATAGCTTTCCAATTACTGTAATTTACTTCTCTAATTACTTCCAATTCTCACTCATTTATTCCTGATACAGGTTTGCAATTGTCATGTATAATTTCCACAAATTAATTCGATTTGTGTCCATTGTACAATATCCATAATCTTTCTAGTTTTTTAAAAAAAATAACATGTTAAAAGATCGATATTGAAAGCTATCATCTTAATATATTTCAGACTTCCGTGAGTACGAATTCAATGCATAGAGTTTGATCACCCTAACTTTTATATACTTAACCAATATCATAACACTTATATATAGTAAATAGCATTAGGATTTTTCTTTTTTTCACTAATTATTAATACTTTTAGTGCACCTGTTTATTTGGATATCGCCATATTATCTGTTGTTGGGTAACGCCAGTTGTAAAGCTGGCCCCTGCACTTGAATGTGTGACCCCTGTGTCTTATAGCAACAAACCAAACACTATATTCTAGATCTCATTAATTATTTTCATCATTATTTTCATATATATATATCAAATATTGACATATATATATAGATAGGTAGATACATCCATATACCTACATTATATACGAAGGAGGGTTATATGGATATATGTATACATTATAGAATATTTTTATATTTTTTATTATGATATATAAATCATATGTTATACCATATATACATGGATAAGCCCAATAAGATATCTACAACTGGAGCTTATCCACATAAAATAATATTAAAATTAATTTTCGAAATTGCAATACTTATATATCGTTGCTTAATATGGTTGCAATATTCATTAATTGAGGTGACTGACTATGGCACATTTGATATGCTTCCAAGAACTTCATGAATGATTTCTTTTCTTCTTTATTTTACAAAATATTAATTCAATTGAGTAAACGGTCTCATAAACGAGCCTTCGTCCCCAAGACAGGGTTGTTTGAGTGCCCCAGGTCTAGTGCTCTCCATTCACATTTTTATTTTTTTGAAATTTCGTTTTTTAAACAACAAAAAGTCATAGACTTGCACAAGTCTAACGTTCTGATTGTTCACATTCTTACAGTCAGGCCCATCTCTATAGAACAAATCAATAGGTCTGGGTTAGGTAGTAAATACTAAGACCCTACACACACCCAGCCGATTTGCCTCCCGATTGCCACCCGATTTTGGTCTCCCAATAAATCCTATGATTTCATTTCAAGTCCTGGTTCATGTTTTTGAAATAACATCAACCAGGATTGGAAATGAAATCCTGGGATTCATTGGAAGACCAAAATCGGGGGACAATCGGGAGCAAAATCGGCTGTGTGTGTCCACGGCTTAAGGGGGATATCTGCTGTGTATTGAAGTCTTTGTATATATATCATAGTTATCACATACCACCTACTCGTCTGTAGTGCGATAAAGTGCATTATAGGATAGAATAATAGAATAATTATTTCACTTGGCATGCATAACCTAGTCCTGGATTGCAAGTGTACTATAGTACTGCATGGTATCATATTGTCGGGATGGACAGGCCACGCGAATGTACTGACACAGGGTCAGAAGATGATAGTTACAGAATGGTCGTATATCTGGGGGGAATGCCAGCCAGGGGAATGTCATTACCTCCCTGTCGCATCTGCTGAGCCTATATATTGGATACAAGTGAAAGATATTCACTGTTAGGATTGCTGGTTCTATCGTATATGTTGAGAACATTGTGTTTTATTTGATAATTCTATTTATGGGTGAGATTTTCAGAAAATGTACAATTGGCAGCTCAACACATTTAGGAAATTCTCCTAAATTAGACTGAAAAATGAAGAATATTGGGTATATTTGAGTATATTTGGTATAGCATTGATTTAAAGTATCAGTTCTGTTATGTTAAACTGCATTTTGAACCTCATATTTGCCTTAAATGTGGGTTATTTGAGAGAATTGGTGAAGGTAAATTGTACATTTTCTGAAGATCTGACCCTTATAAAGGTGAGTTCAGACCCAAAAACAACGGGACAGAAGCTGGAAGGGGGTTGTTTATTGAGGTTTCTGATGTTTCTGATTTCAAGGGCCCTTCATTAGGGATCATTATTAATCATTATTAATAGTTTTATTTCTATATAAGCATTCATTGAACAGTTTACAAATGAGTTTTTTTACAATGTGTTATTTGTAGATTATTCTCTAGTTCATAGACATGAGAACAATGTATGTAGATGTATACTTGAGAAAAGTAACACCAATAAGGAGAATTTATTTTTTTCTAATCCCATGAATTTTGATAAAGGATACTTCTATAAAAAGCTCATTCCCATATAAGACAAAAGAAATAGATGGAACATGCCAACGGGGAGGGCGGGAATGGTGTTAACCACCGAGGATTTAGGCGGAAGGACAGAGGGCCGAAGCGCAGCGTAGGCCCGTTGGTGTGTCCCTGTTGGTGTGTCCCTGTTGGTGTGTTCTGTATTTATTACACCTCTTAATTAACAAAATCACATGATGTGAAACCAATTAGTCCTACAAGAAATAAAGAATATCATGCAATTAAAATAAAATAGTCCCCAACTCCCACTCAGCCCAACCTATGTCGGCCCAACCCACTTGTCAATAGGGGGCCTAACGTTAGGCCTTGGTATCATAATGTAGTTTAGACAAAGAATCCGTCCCCTTGCCCCCAGAGGATCGGGGAATCAAGGCCAACAACGTGGTCTAAATGTAGTTCTGCCGATGGGACCCCACCCAGAAAAAAACATTGCAGAAATAGGTTTGGGAGAGAAACCCTTCCCAAGCCGGCCAGGACGCAATATTTAACAAACCATACGTCGTAACGTCTTCTACTTCTAGAGCGTTAGCAACGCGCATTGTACTTGACAACGCTTTTTCCCCGCGCATGTATGGGAAGCTGTGATCAGCCTACGTACTACGTACCGGGCCTACTTTTGTTATTAGCTAAGGGCGATGTAATTAACATGTTATGAACCTCCCTCTGTAAGTGCGACATACAATGTTGAAGGTACAGGCAACTACGGCATAGAGGTGTAATAATGCTTTATCTCTGTTACACAAATGGTACAATAAGTGGTTTCACAAACTAAACATGACTTCTCTGGTTTATGGGCTTTTTTTTTTACATATATATAATGGTTATCGATTTTGAAAAAATATTTCTCTGTTGATTGGTACACAGACTCTTTAAAAAAATCCTCACCTAAATCGTTTCCTAGCACATGTAAGGAACTCCTGTAGGATCGAAAATGACCATTGTCTGTGTCACAAATTCCTTCCCTACGGGTTCCTTACCAGATGCTTAGCAAGGAAAAGTAGCTAAGGGAGGGTGTCTTAAGCAACGAACCCCTGTCCAACCTAAACACGGTAGAGACTCAGGTTGTTCAGATGAGAGAGGACTACTATATATGTGATGTGTTTCAGGAAAATGAGTCATAAGTCGCAAAATTGATATTTTTCAAAGTGTTTTTATCACAAGATCACATTATTGGAATGTTCTGATGTTTGGGAAGTTTATAACTGATAGCTATATCAATCAATGTATTAAATTCCAGGACAATCAATGTAATATATCCTTTAGTTTTAAAGGTCTTCATATGGACTACATTTAGTTACTTTACTGTTTATTGACCTCCAGAAATATTGGAAACTTTTTTTTTCAAATACGAAAATATCAAACTTAAAATCTAGAAATACTTATAAGATTATTAGACTGTTTACTATCATTGGAATCGGGTTGGTCTCCTCTTTTCAAATATAATGATATCTCAAAATGTATTTTTTGCGACTTATGACTCATTTTCCTGAAACACACCACATATTCTCAATAATCTTTGATCCCATTTTCCTTCTCCTATACCTAATATGAATAGCACTAGTGTGTGTTCCATACAGCATGAGAATATATATCATCATGTTAGATGAGATGTAATGTAGGAAGCCAAATCACTTATGATCCTCATCCACTGAATCACAAGAGTTAGCTATCACTTGTGATCACATTGCCAGTCACAATGTGATCACAAGGGTTCCTCCACTTTCTTGCATGTCCTTGCGATCAAACTGCAGTTGAGGATTTCTAGCCCTTGTGGTGTAGTGGAAGAGGGCTATATAAACTTGGTACATTCATTCTCATGCCTAGGAGTGTAGTCTATACAGTAAATGTGGTGTAGTGGAAGAGGGCTATATAAACTTGGTACATTCATTCTCATGCCTAGGAGTGTAGACTATAGAGTAAATGTGATGTAGTGGAAGAGGGTTATATAAACTTGGTACATTCATTCTGAAGCCTAGGAGTGTAGACTATAGAGTAAATGTGGTGTAGTGGAAGAGGGTTATATAAACTTGGTACATTCATTCTGAAGCCTAGGAGTGTAGTCTATACAGTAAATGTGATGTAGTGGAAGAGGGTTATATAAACTCGGTACATTCATTCTCATGCCTAGGAGTGTAGCCTATACAGTAAATGTGGTGTAGTGGAAGAGGGCTATATAAACTTGGTACATTCATTCTGAAGCCTAGGAGTGTAGACTATAGAGTAAATGTGGTGTAGTGGAAGAGGGTTATATAAACTTGGTACATTCATTCTCATGCCTAGGAGTGTAGTCTATACAGTAAAGGCTATGTAGTGGAAGAGGGTTATATAAACTTGGTACATTCATTCTCATGCCTAGGAGTGTAGTCTATACAGTAAATGTGATGTAGTGGAAGAGGGTTATATAAACTTGGTACATTCATTCTCATGCCTAGGAGTGTAGTCTATACAGTAAATGTGATGTAGTGGAAGAGGGTTATATAAACTTGGTACATTCATTCTCATGCCTAGGAGTGTAGTCTATACAGTAAATGTGGTGTAGTGGAAGAGGGCTATATAAACTTGGTACATTCTGAAGCCTAGGAGTGTAGTCTATACAGTAAATGTGGTGTAGTGGAAGAGGGTTATATAAACTTGGTACATTCATTCTCATGCCTAGGAGTGTAGTCTATACAGTAAATGCGATGAGGTGGAATTCTATTACCTCTGTCACTCCGCCTGCAAAGCCTTACAGGAGTAGAAATAGTGGCCATAGTGTCTCACAGTAGAGATCAGTTGAGGCAGGATGGTGGGTGGGGGGGGGTGACAGGTGGTAGTCGAGATTCAAGGGGGGCTCTAGATCACTCTAAACCTTTTGTCTATAATTGGTGAGTGAGTGAGATTGGTTGCTTTACGCCCTTATCAACACATTTAATATGGTTATATCAAGGGCGGGAGAGCTGGGAGGGAGGCAGTTTATGATCTTACCCAGGAAAAAGAGATAGAGAAGATGTTTTCTATAGCCTTTACACTAGCATACAACTCCCATGCGAATCAAGACTCAAGATGGTTTGATTTTTATTCAGGAACAAAGACATTATTCTCAGAATTGCCTGATATTTCAATAATTGTTTTAGTTTTTAGGTCTGTTAATGCATACTTCACTGAATGACATTACAGAGTAGCAAGTTATATGTAATGGAGTCAAAGAGGGCCAGAAAATAAAGGAAAATATTAATTAATGACAACATGCTAGAACTATCACAGCTTGTGAAACTTCGATCAATAAAATTTATTAAAGATAAATTAACATAGAACATTCAAATAACTGTCAGTTTTTTTTAAAGTTTTTATTTAGGCTGGGTTGATTCTAACATCCCCAGCACAAAAACAGAAAAACATACAAAGTAAGGTAAATAACATGGTGATAATCACTGTCGCAGAGTGTGGACCATGAGCAATTAACAGTAGTATAAGCGGGTAGAGTTAAGTCATTGAGATAACTGCTTGCTAGGGTTAGGAACCCATCACAAATGCCAAAGGAAAATACGAATTAGAGGATTATTGAGGAATAGTCACTTAACTAGAGTGTGATCCCCATATAACAAAGATTGCACAGATCATAAACGTTTGAGACAACTATGGTGAACATGAAAATCCCCTATTCCATAGATCCATAATTAAGGCTTCATAGACCCCCATAAATGCCCTCCACCCCGCCCCCACCCCCAACACACACTCTTCCTCCCACATACCTGTGGACACTAAAGGAGGGGAAGGCCCTATAGCTATATTGCTACTGACAGTTGCCTAATGGTATTTTCCCTGGTTCTTTCTGCTCACGAACAGCTCTTTCTGCTGCTCTATATTCCTGTTATGTTTGGCCAGGAGCATGCCAGCTGCTCATTCATGTGCAAATTAGAGCTTTTCATTAGCCACTTTGTGGCTCTCCCGAGCTGGTACATGTATGGGTGAGATTTTCAGAAAATGTACAATTCAACTTGGCCAATCTTCTCAAATAATCCAAATTTTAGACGAAAATAAAGTTCAAAATGCAGTTCAACCTAACCAAACAGATGGCTAGAATCAATGCAATGCCGAATATACTCAAATTTACCTAGTATTGACCAAATTGCAGCCTAATTTTGAAGAATTTACTTAATGTGTAGAACTGCCAACTGTATATTTTCTGAAGATCTGACCCACTGTATGTATGCTGAGGGTAGTGCACGGGTGCTATAAAAACACTATAAGAAAAGAAAGTTGTCTCTAACATCACAGATCTTGAAACTTAAAAACACTTTAAAATGATCTGTTGGAAGCCTGTTTCATTGTTACACTGTAGAAAATGCTCTGACTTTCTACCGTATATATACGGTAAAGAGGTTTTAAAATAGTGTTCCAAACGTACTACGTAAAACCACAGAGATTCGTTTGGAATTTTTAGTATATATTAGAGAGAGACACAGGGATTGAGAGAAGTTAATGATATACCACAGAACTTTCGTTCAACTGGGGAGATGATCGGGCACCCTCGGCTCCACCCCACTCACTCTCTTTGTAATACAGTAAAACGTCTACTGGTGGACACCACTCCTATACAGACACCCCGTTATTATGGACAGTTAGAGCCAATCCCAATATGATGACGAAATTGATTAGAACATTAAAATCCCCAAAACCTCTTCCCGGCTCACCAATACTATTACATAATATGGTTACCTATCTAGGTAAATGTCCTTCATCAATGTTCTATTCCGGCAAAGTTCTTACTATCAAAGATAGTAATATGCATTGGTTTTGGGGGGTTTTTTTAAAGATTTTTATTTTCTCTAACCTGCCGTCTGGGAGTTTACAATGCTAAGGTGTTCTGCTCTTGCCTGTTGGTAGAAAGGGAAGGTGAAACACAATCTTGTGTATTTACATAGGAAGATGACAGTCGGAGTAATGTTCATTGTTCTCTCATCGTCGGTTTTTAGTCTGATGCGACAGAAGCAATGTAACGTTTCCTATTGCGCCGTGCCCACGATTAATATGGACTACAGTGTTTAACATTCATCCTGACGGCTCTGTATTAATTTTCAGGTAAAATATTGGTAGTTATCTGGGCAGACCTGTCATGACTATAATGATAACTGGTAGTTAACAGTAGTGTATGAGAAGCAGATTCCTGTCACGAAGCTTGGCTTTTTGGGCGAGTTTCGTTTGGACGAGTTTTATTCAGGTTAATAACTGGCATGGCCATAGTTAATGTGGTTCGGGTCAGACCCTGTCTTCCCCCACTCCCTGGAAGAGAAGTTGGTGATATTTATTTTTTTAAACATATTTTATTTCGACAAACAATTCCACACAAGTGGTACGTTTCAAGTCACCGAAAAAAACAATATGTGAGTGGTAAAGTATAGGAAATACAAAAATTATCATACTTGAAGATTTCAACATTATACACGACACTATTCCCTCTCAGACATTTGTAGACTTATAGAAGTTTAGCAACGCCATAAACAAACCACAGAACATTCGTTTGCCACAGAAACCACAGAACCTTTCTTTGGCCCAGTATACTTGGCAAAAGAATACCGTAAGTGTACCCCTTATTCTACCTATGATAGCTCTTTTATTTTAACTTAGAATTGGGAGACAGTTATGACCAGTTCTTTAAATTGTTTTAAGGAAATTGTGATTTATTCTCCCATGTATAATATGCCTTTCAAAGGCAGGTGACTAGGCCGACATATATTAAGGGCAGGAGAGCTGAGGGAGGAAGTTTATGATCATACCCAGGAAATAAGAGATAGAGAAAAAGGGAGAGACAGAGACAGATAAAAACAGAGACAGAAAGGCACTTTAATGTCATACCCAGGACCATCCACCATTGGGGCGATCTAGTTCTGGTAAAAAAAAATGTAAAAAAGAAGATAGGTATACTGTCAACTAACAGGTTGTGAACTTCTCAAATTAAGAGTTGTTCCAGTTCGTCCCCTACTTGCTGACCTTAACATAGTGACAGAACTTTATCGATCGGCAATGTTTCAGAAACCAAGTACCGAAGTCACTTGTTGAACAAGCTGCGCAGAGAGGTTGCGCAGTAGTACACAGTGAATCATCTGTCAGCAGACGACTCTCAGTCAGCGTCCCGTCAGCGTCCCTCACGATATAACCACCTGTTGCTAGGGAACGCCTAACTAGAAAATAAACAAGGAGAAGAAGGGTCTACAGGGTCAGATTGTCAGAAATTGTACAATTGAACATCGCCAATCTTCTCAAATAACCCAAATTTCAGACGAAAATAAAGTTCAAAATACAGTTCAACCTAACCAAACAGATTGCTAGAATCAACGCAATGGCGAATATACTCGAATTTACCTAGTATTGGCCAAATTGCAGCAGAATTTAGCAGAATTTACTCAAATGTGTGCAGCTGCCAATTGTACATTTTCTGAAAATCTGACCCTAGAATACCATCGAGTAATCTCGCTTCATTAATTGTTAATCGGCAACAAATAAACTAATACCACCCGCTAGGATTACTACTAGCTGTGAGGCACAGACGATGATGTCATTCATTCACTCTTAAAAGTGAAGGTTCGACGACAAATTGTCCTTTTTTTGTATTACTCATACTTTTAAGTGTTTTTTCACTAAGCCTCTTCATTGAAATCTTCTGATTTTTAGAGGGTTTAGCACTCTTAGTCATATGAATCCATGTAACAAATTTCAGGACATTATATTAAATATATCCTTGCGTTTTGAAGGCCTTTGTATGGAGTATATTTAGTTACTTTACTGGTAGTCACCCATCCAGAAACATTGGAAACTCAATCAAACTTAAAATATAGAAATCCTTATTAGGTTCCATAGTGTTTACTATCATTGGAATCGGCTTGATCTCCTATTTTCAAATATGGTGGTATCTCAAAATCTATATTTTGCGACTTATGACTCATTTTCCTAAAACCGTGAATCGATTGTGAAATTTTGAATCGATTGCTAGCAACAGACTTGTGGTCACGTTTGACTGAACTCGAATAAAAGATTTATCAAAGGTAATGAAATGTGAGAAGTAACCCAAATCACTTATACCAATGTTTAGGGAGTGTATACTCCGGTTGCCATGGGGAATTGCTCAACAAAATTCCCACAAACTACCATAGCCCATGACGTGGCCTAATCTTTGTTATAGCAATTCTCTCTATAGACAGAGAGAGGGAGCGGACACTCGGGATTGGCCTTGGAACTTTCCTTCTCTACTATTTACTCAAATTCGTAATAGTATTTAAAGAGAAGCCTTATATACTTTGTACAGTTAAGTAGTTGACTATTGTACAATATTTCTGATAAGAATCAGATTCTCAGAAAATGTACAATTGGCAGCTGTACGTATTGAGTAACTTCTGCTTAATTTAGGCTGAAATGTGGCCAATACTACGTAAATTCGAGTATGTTAGGCATTGCATTGATTCTAGCAATCTGTTTGGCTAGGTTGAACTGTATTTTGAACTTTATTTTCGTCTGAAATTTGGGTTATTTGAGAAGACTGAACATTTTCTGAAACTATGAGGAAATATATCGAGCAATATATGAGACTATTTCATCAGGCTCCCCCAATGCACCCGGGAACCAATTTACCAATATATGGATTAAAGCCAAGCGTATAACGTCGAGTGAGTTGTAACCTGATATATATACCACTCCCTGGAACCTACCTTCACACACCTGCCGATACCAATTGAACCAACACCCACCCGTACGCCCAGGAGGAGCTTCATTAAGACGCTTCAGGTGTAGGGAGGTCAATTCCCCGCCGATTCGGATACTTATAGATCAGATAAGAATGGTATGTCAGCCTACTTCGCTAATCGGTTTCCTCACCTTTTAATGGCGTTTTAATGGGCATATAATGACATTTTCCGGTCTTAATGGAATTATAATGGCACTTTGCGGTTTGAGGCGAGGGCTTTCCCTTCATTTGAAGGGACTCCCTCAACTTTGGGCCTAGACTGGATACAATATCAAGAGGATTTTCGGAATCTTTTATGATATATACAATACACCATACATTCAAGGCATTATACTATTATATGTCTGGATTATTTTCATGGAGAAGATTGAAATTCTCATGATAAGATAGGGATTATCCTGCTTTTCATTCAGATACGGCCTTTAGGCGTTGTCAGGTATTTGATTGTCTATGCGAGCATGGGATTGTTGTGACGTAACATTGCGTTTCATAAGGCGTTGGACCTTTTCCAAGGTTAGACAGAGACCTGCCGCACCCTGCAGTTCATATTTGGGTCAGATTTTCAGAAAATGCACAATCTACAGTTCTACACATTTATAAAATTCTTCTGGATTAGACTGAGAATTGATAAATACTGACAATATCTGAGTGTATTCTGTATTGTATTCATTCAATGAATCTATCTGGTTGTGTTGAACTGTATTTCGAACCTGATTTCCGTCTTAAATTTGGATTATTTGAGAAGATTGGTGAAGGGGAATTGTACATTTTCTGGCAATTTCACCCCTGTATTCAGTGTTACCGATCCTCACACTGAACTAATGGATCGGTCAGACGGAATACATAAATAAGAGATTTCATCAACCAACATACAAATACGCCAAGACCTCTTATAGCACCATCAATTCAATTCGACATCTTATATATCTGTACCTAAGTGCAGTATACAAACAGAACAACATAACTCTGAAAAAATCATTTCAGGTGCATTAACACATGCATTTGTGGATGGTGAGAGGTTTCTTGGAAGACTAATTCTGGAAGAAAAAAAGGAAAATCGTATTGAGTGCAATGCAAGTTACACTATGAAGGAGTTACGAGGCCTATGAAAGAGTGGTTATATTACCATACCATCGCATAATTATAGTACAACGGGACTATATACATATACTATAACTAGTCTATATTATATGGTTGTATACATTCATTCTGCAACAGATGTCCCGCTCTTGTCCTAACAAAGGCATTTGATTTCATCACAAGAGGAAGGAATTTAATTTAAGATTATTGCCCATTGAACTGCAACCGATTCTAGGAAAGCGTTACATAACACGGGGTAATAAAACCAGCACTGCATCCTATAAACCCATCTGCCTAACTACACAACATGTGGGTCAGCTTTGCAGAAAATGTACAATTGGCAGCTCTACACATTTAGTAACTTCTGCTATATTAGGCTGCAATTTGGCCAATACTAAGTAAATTCGAGTATATTCAGCATTGCATTGATTCTAGCAATCTGTTAGGTTGAACTGTGTTTTGAACTTTAGTTTCGTCTGAAATTTGGGTTATTTGAGAGGATTGGTGAAGGTGAATTGTACATTTTCTGGCGACTTCACCCGTATATAGGCCTAGACATGGGTGCTACACGTACAGTTGTATTCAGAGCATTACCTCACCCTTGACTGGTTGGGCCAGTGAAACATTCCTTACAATCGAATTAAATTGGATTAATTGTGGATTAATCGTGGATTAAGAATGAAACTGAAACATCAATTTTGGTGTGATCCTTCGCTGTCCTATCCTCCCCCGAGGTCGTATCGGTAAGTTGTTTTGGTTTTGTTGTTTTTTTTGTTTTTTTTGGAACATGTTTTATTGCAGGAGTAGACATTCATTGTCGTCGCAGTGACGATGTTCCCACTGCCTGCCTAGTGCGAAGATACATAGTTATATACTCATATCAATGTCTGGAAAAGATATCTATTATTATGATTAGTAGAAAGTTCTATCTTTTAATGTAATTTTTGCGATAGTTTTATTTTGTTCTTGTTTGATTGTATCGCCCATTTACCAACGATATCAATTAAAATGTTTCATCTCACAATTTATTTTTATACATAAAAATACGACGTAATTCACAAAAAAAGATACGGATACCGTTACGTAATTGAGATTGGGTTGCTTGCGGAACCTCCCTATTGAAATGTAGATTAAGTGTTTGCGGGTAAATTTAATTAAGATTTTTGGATAGATACGAGGAATATGAAGAACAGGTAGCTAACCAGCAACATGACCAGCTTGATAATATAAACTTGATACAGTTTTAAAGCCCTAATATGTTTATGTTGGATGATATATAAAGGTCTAATTACTTCCTGCATGGCGGAATATACAGGTCTGCTGTTCCCAGCTAGTGTCTGCTTATTGAAAAGTGTGTAACTACATATATAAGCCCAGATAGAGAGAAAATAAACCTGAATCCAGTCACATATACAATGTTCTGGGGAGATATGACTGATATCGTCTATCAAAACATATGTAAGACCAAGATTCCTCATGTAGCCGTATTTCTCTCACTCGGTTACCCATGCAGGGAGAAATATAGGGTTATGAAGTACCTAGATTTGATATAAATCTGTTGACGATAATTAACACATGGCTTCTAGAGATCTGTGCATTTTTAAATGTATTGCAAAGATTTCATGAAACGATTTCAATTGACACGGATAGTATAGGCCTATACATAGATTTCACTGACGTCACGGCCCTGGCCATGTTTGGGGTCAAGTTAAATGCCTATGTATGCTGCGATACTTGAAAATACCGTTTTCTGGCTGTTTTAACCTTTACTAGTTTTCATCTTCCTCAACAATATCTTCATGATAGGTTAGATAATCTGCCTTTAGTGTAGAATTACCCAAGTATCTACTCTTGTGAGTTTTATCAACTTTGTTTTGATACCCCCGCCATAGACGGCAAGCGTAGCAGTGACCCCAGACATGGTAGCCACTGTGATACCCCAGCCTACTGGGTGACGTCATGTGAAATCTATGTATAGCCTGTTTTAAGTGCACTTGCGTCAATGTTTTGGTATGCTGAGGATTTGAAATACCAATCATGCCAAATGAATACGCATGTGGGTCAGATTTTTAAATTTTCTACACATCGCTCAATTTCTGCTAAATTAGAGTGAAAAATGATGAATACTGAGTATATCTGAGTGTATTCTGTATTGTATTCATTCAATAAATCTGTCTGGTTATGTTGAACTGTATTTTGAACCTGATTCTCGTCTTAAATTTGGGTTACGGTATTTGAGGGGATTGGTAAAGGTAAATTGTACATTTTCTAAAGATTTGACCCATTATATAAACAGAAAGTATTCGACTCATTCCTGTTACGGGTTCAGATCGTCAGAAAATGTACAATTTACATCTCTACACATTTAGGAAATTCTCCTAAATAAGGCTGAAAAATGAAAAATACCGGGTATATCTGAGTATATTTGGTATCACATTGATTTAAAGTATCAGTTCTGTTATGTTAAACTGAATTTTGAAGCTCATTTTCGTCTTAAATTTGGATTATTTGAGAGGATTGGTGAAGGCCAATTGTACATTTTCTGGAAATCTGACCCATACAATAAAGAATTAATAGAGACCCCAGAGACGGTATGAACCCTCCATACATGGATCAGATTTTTAGAAAATGTACAATTGGCAGCTGTACACATTTACTAAATTCTGCTAGATTAGGCTACAATTTGGTCAATACTAGGTAAATTCGAGTATAGTTGGCACTGCATTGATTATAGCAATCTGTTTGGTTAGGTTGAACTGTATTTTGAACTTTATTTTCGTCTGAAATTCGGTTTATTTGAGAGGATTGGTGAAGGTGAATTGTACATTTTCTGAAAATCTGACCGATACAATAAAGAATTAATAGAGACCCCAGAGACCCTACAAACCCTCCCTACATCTGCTCCTCAACCTGTTTACGAGGAGAAGCCTGGAGGCAGCGTTCTCATGAATTATTTTCTTTCTCGGCACTTGTGCTAACCTTGGTTAGAATAAATATTGAATCTGGCGGCCTGAGATTAGATGAGGCGCTCGCTCGAGTGCCTCTCTATGATACTCATTGAGAGCCCATCTCCCCCCACTCTTTGTGTTTCTATTTTCTTCTCTCTCTCCTTCACTCCATCTATTATACCTTTCTCTTGCTCTCCCTTTGCCTGCCTCTTGTCTAAGTCTCTCTCTCTGTTTCTTTCTCTCTCTGTTTCTTTCTCTCCCTCTCTCTCTCTGTTTCTCTCTTTCCCTCTCTCCCTGTTTCTCTCTGTGTGTTTCTCCCTCCCTCTCTGTTTCTCTCTGTGTGTTGCTCTCTCTCTGTTTCTCTCTTTCCCTCTCTTTGGTTCTCACTCTGTGTTTCTCCCTCCCTCTCTGTTTCTCTCTGTG
Source organism: Sthenelais limicola (assembly GCA_942159475.1). Classification (NCBI taxonomy): domain Eukaryota; kingdom Metazoa; phylum Annelida; class Polychaeta; order Phyllodocida; family Sigalionidae; genus Sthenelais; species Sthenelais limicola. The sequence continues at coordinate 143,156,449 of OW804094.1, forward strand.
TGTTGCTCTCTCTCTGTTTCTCTCTTTCCCTCTCTTTGGTTCTCACTCTGTGTTTCTCTCTCCCTCTCTCTCTGTTCCTCTCTCCCTCTCTGTGTCTCTCTGTGTGTGTCTCTCTCTTCCTCTCTCTGTCTCTCTGTTTCTCTCTCTCTCTCTGTTTATCTCTCTCCCTTTCTCTCTGTTTCTCTCTCTCCCTCTCTGTTTCTCTGTCTCCCTCTCTGTTTCTCTCTCCCTCTCTGTTTCTCTCTGTGTGTTTCTCTCTCTCTCTCCCTCTCTGTGTGTTTCTCTCTCTCCCTCTCTCTGTCTCCCCATGTCATTCCTTGTGTTATGGCAGACACGTATATATATGTGTATTGTGCAATATGCATACCGATGCTAAACACCCACGAGGAGCACCCAAAGTCTGGGCAAAATCTAGTGTCTGAGCCTATCCGAATCATGGATAACATATATTCCTAACAGTGTGAAGTTTCCTATTCTTGCTATTCCTATCAACCCCTTCAAGTTCCATATTGTATATCACTCCATACTAATTCTGCCTTTCATTCAGCACACAAATACCCAATTTCTTACGCTAATTCATTCAGCATCTAATTCATTCAACATCTAATTCATTCAACGTTGAGCTGAATGGTCTGGTGAAAAGAACATGTTTGAAAGGATGGGCAGAGCAAATGACTTCTGTCTACTGAATAGCTATTGTATGCACTCCACCCAAGTTATTGGCTATTAGCAAAGTGTTGACAAAAAGGCCCCAGAACCACTATATAGCAGATCTCACATAAGATCTGTATCAGGCGGGGTATAGAGTATAGCATGGCACAGGGCCACTTGGCATGGACCCAGTTATACGGGATGGGGGAGTTAGTGGACTCTGTAACTCTTGTATAAACCCTGGTGTTGTTTTTCCTGATCTCAGTTCTTGATGGAAAAGAACGAAACTAAATGCAGAAAATCTTATCTATGTTAAACCTCATCTGGGTGAAGTAATTGTATATGGGTTAAGTCACCAGAAAATGTACAATTCACCTTCACCAATCCTCTCAAATAACCCAAATTTCAGACGAATATAAAGTTCAAAACATTTGTTCAACCTAACCAGACAGATTGCTAGAATCAGTGCAATGCCGAATATACTTGAATTTACCTAGTATTGGCCAAATTGCAGCCTAATTTAGCAGAATTTACTAAATGTGTACAGCTGCCAGTTGTACATTTAATGAGAGTCTGACCCATAGACATATAACAGCAGGAGAATATCGATTAATTCAGTTCTATAAGTCATCATTTTGTCAAAATTTAGCTTTAAAAAAACGCAGCTTAAACTGAGAATGCAGCTTATAGGACCAAGAAATCGATTGATCAATCTCCACCCTATACCTCCATTTAGGAGACAGAACACCCACCTTCTGACAATCATGAGTTCTCAGTCATGTTGCTGAATACGAGGTGTATCATTGGCAGCACGGTCCTACGTGAGAGATGTGTTTACACTAACTCAAGTGCTGGAAAGGAAAATCTTGTTGTTCATCACAGAGAGATAAACCTGCTATCTAAAGGCGATACTTATTCGCACTGGTAATTGACAAATTTCATCGCCATAATCCTGAGTTATTGAACAGTAAAGTATTTTTTAACCACCATGAAAGTGAACATCATTATTAACCTCTTGCCTCTTGTCGCTACTTAGACTCAAAAAGTAGGTAATTCTTTTTTAGGATTTTTAAAGGAAACGACTTTCCAGGAACTTGGAAAATGTCTCTTTTGTAACGATATTGCGTTGTTTTAAACAAGAGAGAAATACGCACTATGCATGCGTAAATCCCTCTAGATGCGTTGTTTTCAGAGCAATGCGTGTATGATAATTATATATTATAATCAAGTACATTTCTCAGTCCAACTGTAATGTGTATATTCATGAGGTAGGTAGAGTATGCACTAAATACCCCCTAGGTAATTAATAAGCATGAGCAATGTTCAATGCACTTCATAGCCTTGACCTGCTCTATATACTATTTATTACGTATTTATTTTCGCGCAGATAAATTTCGGGCACTAAGGAAACCTCAGACATTGTTTACAGTATGCAATAATCATACCTTTCGCGCAGGATTTACTTTCACGCACAAAGGTGGGTGCGCGAAAATAGCGAAAATAAATACTGCGCAAACAATAATAGGTCTACAGTATACAGCTTCATGTCTCCAGGAACCAGGAACAATGACCAAATGAGGTCATAAAGTGCGCCACAAATATGCAATCCCATATACTACTAGCCCTGGCGTCGATATACTCTTTATAGACATATTCTGTCATATATAATTATATAGAGAGAGGGTGGTCATAGCCAGAACCCCTGATTAAGGCCTGGTGGTTGCAGGGGTTTATAATTGAAATGAACAAGACTCTGTACAATTCCAGGTGGCTTCACCCCTCTGTGATGTGTCACGGGAAATGAGTCAAAGGTCACAAGAAATGCTATTTTTCAAAATGTTTTATTCGCAAGATCTCTGTAGGATTGTTCTCATCTACCAGTCTCTTTAATTCCCCAATCATAGTGCATCATATATGGGTCAGATTTTCAGAAAATGTACAATTTAACTTCGCCAATCTTCTCAAATAACGCAAATTTTAGACGAAAATAAAGTTCAAAATACAGTTCAACCTAACCAAACAGATTGCTAGAATCAATGCAATGCCAAATATACTCGAATTTACGTAGTATTGACCAAATTGCAGCCTAATTTAGCAGAAGTTGCTAAATGTGTACAACTGCCAAAATCTGACCCATATGTAAGGTGTTACAGAAAAATGACTCATAAGTCACAAGATTGATGTTATTCGAAGGGTTTTATCCACAAGATCTCTTTGTCGGAATGTTCTCATTATGAGGGTATCTAGTCCTATGAATACATGTACCATATCTTAAAGACAGTGTATTAAATATATCTTTTATTGTGTTTTTCCGTTTCTCAAGGTCACCCTATGGAGTATAAAGATACTTTACTAGTAGTTGTCCACCCAGAAATATTGCAAACCATTTCTTGAAACAAATTATAATCAAGCATAAAATATGGGAATAATTTTTAGATTGGCTTAATGTTAACATCGTTGGAATCCCCTTATAACAGGTACAATTCCATGCGAATGGCTACAAACCATGGAGATATGGGTCAGGTTCTCGGAAAATTTACAATCGGCACTTCTACACATTTAGTAAATTCGCGATCTGCTAAATCAGACTGAAGAATGATACATGCTAGAGGTATATCTGAGTGAATTCGGTATTGCATTGGTTCAAACAATCTGTTCAGTTGTATTGAATAGTATTTAGAACTTTTGAATTTTAGTCTAAATTGTGGTTATTTGGGAGGATTGGTAAACGTGAATTGTACACTTTCTGATGACTTCACCCATACAGAAGTCATACATGTTACATACAGTATGCAGTTGTAATTAAATATGTAGGATGATACTAGCTGTCAATGAAAGCTACAAAGTGGGACTCTATGCACGCTTCAAGTGACAGGCTGACTTACAAGGTTTCATATGAATATGTAGGAAACATTAAAAAAACATCTTACTTTTTAAGATTTGTATTACAGATATTCATTTCCTTTCATTTGTATTATTAGTCTGACATTTTATAGTTTCAATTTTATGTTTCATTAAGCGTTTGTAAGAACAATAATAATTATTTACTCTTTGAAATATCATGATCGTTCTTATTGTTAATATGCCCTGTGGGTCAGGTTGTCAGAAAATGTACAATTTCTTTTTACCAATTCTCTCAAATAATCACGATTTAAAGCAAAGCTGAGGTACAGAATACAGTTTTGTATAACCGAACGTTGGACAAGTCCCCAGGTTATACGATTTCTATGTTACTTTATCTACAATTCCATTAAAATGAAATTGTAGAATATATTATCAGGGTCCAGATGAAGACAACTAGGGTCAGATTGTCAGAAAATGCATAATCTACAGTTCTACAAACCTCTCACATTCTATAAATTAGAGTGAAAAATTATAGATACTGAGTATATTTGAGTGTATTCTGTATTTTATTCATTCAATAAATCAGTTTGGTTGTGTTGAAATGTATTTTGAACCTGAATTCTGTCTTAAATTTGAGTTATTTGAGAGGATTGGTGAAGGCCAGTTGTACATTTTCAGAAAACTTTGCCCATTAACTGGGCGAGCAGGATATCCAATAACCGACTCAATGCTATATACCTGAATGTATTGTCCCAATATGTGATGTGTTACAGAAAAATTGGATTTTGAGATATCATCATATTTCAAATAATGTTAAAAAAGTTAAATATTAAACTCATTAGGAATACGTCAGAAATGCAAGGATATATTTAATGAACTGCCTCAGAATTTGGTACATATATGTGATGTGTTCCAGTAAAATGAGTCACAAGTCGGAAAATTGATATTTTTCAAAGTGTTTTTTCCACAAGATCTCTTTATCGAATTGTTCTGATTTTTAGAGCGTTTAGCACTTATAGTCGTATAAATCCATGTAACAAATTTCGGGACATTGTATTAAATATATTCTTGCGTCTTGAAGGCCTTTGTATGGAGTATATTTATTTACTTTACTGGTAATTACCCATCCAGAAACATTGCAAACTTCTTCTTTTTTTTCAAAAATAAAAATATCAAACTTAAGATATAGAAATACTTATTAGGTGTCCTAGTGTTGACTATCATTGGAATCAGCTTGATCTCTTCTTTTCAAATATGGCGACATCTCAAAATCTATTTTTTGCGACTTATGACTCATTTTCCTAAAACGGATCACATATTCATACAACTTAAGGCGCTAGATATAAAAAAAAGAGAACATTCCTACAAAGATTTCTTTTGAATAAAAACACTTTGAAAAATATCAATTTTGTGACTTTTGACTGGTTTTTATGTAACACATCACAAATTGTAAAATACATTATCAGGGCCCAGTGGAAGGCCATTCACAGGGCGAACAGAGGATATTAAATAACCGACCCAAAGCTACCTGAATGTATTGTCCCAAACGTAACTTCATACGGTCATCCATGAACCTGTTTCTGTACCACAGACCCGGAATGAACTTTTTTTTTGTTCAAATTTCATTTTATTACAGAGCACATCTCAATTTACATTGATTTTCATAAGAGCCCTGTAATCTATTCAATGCATTCTTATAGTAAGGCATCCCAATTCTCCCAGTTTAAAATATGATTCTGTTCCTAGGTGAGAAGACTTTCACTGTACAAATCTATAAATTCACTTTCAATAATGAGGTTATGAACGTGATGTATCGTCTTATTAAGTTCGCTATTAAACTCGTGCGCGTTCGGTCTAATTAAAGAATAATAAAATGAGGTTTTATTTGGGTGCAAAGCGTTTAATTTTAAATCTCGATTAAAATTTCTTAACATAAATTAATATCAAAGTAAAATAAAATGAGGTTTTATGTGGGTGCAAAGCATTTAATTTTAAATCTCGATTACAATGTCTGAACATAAATTAATATCAAAGTAAAACAAATTAATTTCTAAGTAATAGGTCTGTTTTATAGTACCCATTATGGACAGAAATCGACTTATTAATTAATGCATTACATGTCAATAGTAAATGTAAGGGAAGTTGTGAGAAACATCAGGGAGAGAGGGGGTGTGGTGCTGGGGGGGGGGGGGGAGTTATGAGTGAATTTGTCAGAGAATGTACAATTTTGCTTTCAACCAATAACCCAATTTTATCTCGAAGTTCACTTCAAACTTTGATTGAACACAGCAGAACAGAATATATAAATAAACCCAATAGCAAACATATTCAAGTGTACCTGGTATCAATTCTTAACCTAATTTAGCAGAATTTACTAAATATGTAGAGCTGCCGATTGTACATTTGTTGTACAATGTAGGGATTACAGACGAAAATATCAACAATTGTGGTCACTGGTGGACCCTTCATTTGAATCAAATAAATGCTTTCCAAACCAAATTAAAATAAGTAGATCCCAAAATAGGATTATTCCTACAAAGAGATCTTGTAATTAAAATACTTTGAAAAAATATCAATTTCATTTCAAGAATTCTTTTATTTGTATCGATGGTAGAGTACATTAGGTAGTTCTGTCAATAATGATACAATGATATCATTTCTTCCGACGAATGCCTAGTTGTGAATGTTGTGACTTTTGACTCATTTGTCTGTACAACATTACATATGATCTTTGCTGTTACCCATGCCGATACTCTGAGGGCCTTGGCTCTGCAAGGCAATATTGCAGACCAAGTCGCTCTGTATGGTGGCGCCGTCAGGAGTTTTAACATAGAACTACGATTGCCTCAGGTAGGGCATCAGCAGGGACCTGCTTGTCTGGTCCTTGTGGCGGCTCCTCACCATTGCCCGTATGCAGCTGCCACCTGCAGTCTTTATTTGTGACTAAAATTGAGATGCCCATTCAGTGAGAGGGTCAGATTTTCTTAAAGTGTACAATTGGCAGCTCTACACATTTAGGAACTTCTGCTAAATTAGGCTGCAAAATGATGAATACCGGGTGTATCTGAGTATATTTGGTATCGCATTGATTTAAAGCATAAGTTCTGTAATGTTAAGAAGCATTTTGAAGCTCATTTCTGCCTTAAATGTGGGTTATTTGAGAGGATTGGTGAAGACGAATTGTACATTTTCTAAAAATCTGACCCGAGACCACATTTTGTGATGTGTTCCAGATAAATGAGTCACAAATCGCAAAATTGATATTTGTCAAAGCGATCTATTCATAAGATCTCTTTGTCAGAATGTTTTCATTCTTAGTGGGTTTAGAGCCCCAACTTGTAGTCATACATGTACCAACTTTCAAGACAGTGCATTAAATATATCCTTGCGTATCGGAGGTCATCCTATGGAATACATTTAATTATTTTACCGGTAATTGTCCACCTAGGAATTGTGCAAACATGTTTTCAAACATAAATGTGAATACATTACGAGTGATTGATCATTAATTAAGAAATATTGGAAAAGTACGTATTATCTTCATTTAACACCGATTACATTCTGTGCATGCCCAGTACCTCGAGTTGTTGACAAGAATTTCCAGCCTTCTACGAAATTATGTAATATGCCTAATGGTTCCCCTGTTGGTATCTATTTGGAGGATCTGTCGATGCGGGAGGGGGTGGGGGTAGAGGAGGAGGGGGTGGGGGTAGAGGTGGAGAAGGTTGTGTAGTGGAACCTATAGCATAGAGACCACCTCTCTATAGAGACCACCCCTCTATTTAGACCAGTTTCTCTCAGTCCCGAATCGCTTTCCTCTTATTAGATTAGCCCCTCTAATAAGACCACCTCGCTATGAGACCACAAATCGTTCAGTGCCAAGGGTGGTCTCAATAGAGAGGTGCCAATGTATATATACTTAGAAGAGAAGGGGGTAGAGTGTGTGTGTGGTGGGGGGGGGGGGGTAGAGGGGGAAGAGGAGTTGTATATATATGGGTCAGATTTTCAGAAAATGTACAATTCAACTTCGCCAATCTTCTCGAATAACCCAAATTCCCGACGAAAATAAAGTTCCAAATACAGTTCAACCTAACCAAACAGATTGCTAGAATCAATGCAATGCCAAATATACTCGAATTTACCTAGTATTGACCAAATTGCAGCCAAATTTAGCAGAGTTTACTAAATGTATACAGCTGCCAATTGTACATTTTCTGAAAATCTGACCCATATATAAAAGAAAAGGAGGGGAGAATTAGATAAAGGAATAGAGGACGAGGAGCAGGAGGAGCAGGAGGAGCAGGAGGAGAAGGTGGTACATTGGTAGGGGATGGGGTAGAGGAGGGGGTAGAAGATGAGAGGAGGAAGGAGAGGTGGAGGAGGAGGAAGAAGGATATATATAGGAAGAGGAAGAAGATGATATAGGAGGAGGAGAAGGAGTACAGACGAAGAAGAAGGATTGATAGAGGAGAATTGGAGGAGGACAGTCTAGACCCAAAGATGAGCGAGTCCCTTCAAAGGGAAGGAAATTTAAGCCTCTCGCCCCAAACCGCCATTATAATTCCATTAAGCCGCAAAATATCATTATAATTCCATTAAAACGCCTAGTCCTAGACCAGGAAACCGATCAGCGAAATAGGTGTCCAATCACTGACATGCCATTGTTTTCTGATCTGCGGGCTTCGGCCTTGACCATCCTCCCTAGGCAGGCCCTATACTCCGCAACCAGTTTCTACATTCTAGTATGGAGTAACTCATTGCGGAGTATAGGGCCTGCCTAGGGAGGATGGCATTGACCGGAGGAGGAGGAGGTAGAGTTGGCGATGCAGGAGGAGGAGCTGGTGGAGGAAGGACCATTGCATAACAGAATCAATTCCATCAGGATTATCCTATATGGGTGAAGTCCCCAGAAAATGTACAATTCACCTTCACCAATCCTTTCAAATAACCCAAATTTCAGACGAAAATGAAGTTCATAATACAGTTCAACCTAACCAAACAGATTGTTAGAATCAATGCAATGCCGAATATACTTGAATTTACCTAGTATTGACAAAATGGCAGCCTTATTTAGCAGAATTTACTAAATGTGTACGGCTGCCAATTGTACACTTTTTGAAAATCTGACCCATAAGATGGATAACATTTCCAGGAATCTCTAATTATAGATCGATTCCATTATGGCGTAAGGGCGGATAGCTTCCCTATATAGCTTGACCTTGTAATTGTACATGTAAGGCCATACCCACATGGGTCAGATTTTCAGAAAATGTACAATTGACAGCTCTACATATAATGGAAATTCTCCTAAATTAGGCTGGAAAATGAAGAATACCGGGTATATCTGAGTGTATTTGGTATCGCATTGATTTAAAATATCAGTTCTGTTATGTTAAACTGTATTTTGAAGCTGATTTTTGTCTTAAATGTGCGCTATTAGAGAGGATTGGTGAAGGAGAATTGTACATTTTCGGAAAATCTGACCCACATAGCAAATATGGAGAATGACAATAGGAAAGTATTCATAATAGGGACTTGCATGTCCAACATCTTGAATCTCTTTTTTTGCTTTATTTCTCGAAGTACACCATCTTCAATCTTTTTTTAAAAAATCCTTTATTCAATTCCCTGCCATCGAGACTTCTACAATTCTAAGAATTCGTTGAATTCATGGGAAAGGTCACGAGGCATGCATTTTCAGAGTAAATTGTACAGGAGTTTAATACCAACATTCTGCGTTTTTGTACGAGAGATTAATAGAAACACTTGACTAAAACTTACCACCGAGAGATACCAGGGAGTTTACAAAATTGAATTTACAGCTAGGTCACATATTATGTTAGCATCTGAAATCGATCCCTATAGTTAACTTATCTCTACTGTATAGTTAACTTATTTAGTTCTTAACAGCGTTAATTTTCCCGCACATATCCTCTCTAACCTGTCTCCCATCTTCAATCTTGATTCGCATCTAATCATGGGAGGTGGATATCAGTGTAACATTCATAGAAAACATGCCATGTTCAGCATGGAATATTTATCAGTGCTCCAGTATCAATATCCACGTGTTATATGTTTCCATGACACAAGAGCTTATCTTTCCCATCATGGTGGAAATATTTTTACAATATATTCGATAAAAAAAAATGTTGCTAAATATTTGTATGTCAGATTTAAACTGAATCCATCCCAGAATGCACTGTAAACGACATACGCAGTGAGACATGCAAATCCCCTACTGCTTAAGAATATGCTCAGAAAGTCCTCTCTGACCTTTGACCTTTTTTACAAGTCTGTAAGGTATTGATACAATATAACAAACGATACTATATGTGCAATTTGTATATTGGGAGATATTCAATCATGTTTCTCTGTCTATTCAATGTGACTCAAATAGATCTCTATTTGACATGATAGCTATCAATATGAATGTTTAGATACTGTTTGCCTCGTACATTATTGCTTATATTGTACGCTCCAATTACAGATACCCATGCAATTGTGTATTATTAACCCATATCATGATTTGGCTCCAATGTTTATATTCATATCAGCATACGCTATGTTATCATAGACTGGTAATTCTCAATGTATAGGCTGCAACATTGCGAGCATCTAAATATAGGGTATACTTGGTGAAAATTACTTATTTTCTACTACTTTTCTATTTGGAGGCCCCGTCCTAACTCCTTCATGCGATGATTTCCGTTATTATCGCTCACCGGCGGCAGTTTTCTCTCGGTGATTAGACTTCAAATTCTTGTATAACATATACCAGCAGCAGAATATTGATAAATTCAGTTGTATATAAGTCAGAACATGATAGAGTTGCCAAATTTGTAGAGATGCCAATTGTGCATTTTCTGAAAGTCTGACCCCTATGATGCAGCCCGATGTCCTCCTGTCCCCCACCCTCGGCACTGCTTGTACTTCCCGGCCGCAAGTGAAATCTTACATTTCATTCTGTGACGTAGTCCATCCATTCCTGCCATCCCATCAGTCAGGGCAGGCTCTGATACCACTCCATCTACCAGGGACTGGGCAGCAGCAGGCAGTCTTGACCCGTCTAGGCCCAAAGATATGAGAGAGTCCCTTCAAACGGAGGGAAAGCCTCTCGCCTCAAACCGGCGATTTCACCCATAACAATATAATATTAAATATAATGTTATATTATACACTATATTTGAGTATGAATCAGGAGAGAATTGTGTATAATTTACCACTTTCTTATCTATCTATATAATGTATATATCATATAATACCAGTCTAGGCCCAAAGATTAGCGAGTCCCTTCAAACGGAGGGAAAGCCTTTTGCCTCAAACCACAGAGTGCCATTATGATTCCATTAAGTACCGCAAAATGTCATTATTATCCCATTAGAACGCCTAGTCGTAGGCCGCCAGGAAACCGATTAGCGCAGTAGGCGTCCAATCACTGACATAGGATTCTTATCTGAGGGTCTGGACCTAGAGTGTGACAATTAGTGTAACACATGGTTTGAACAAGATGATATTGTACTGAACACTCGGTATAGTGACCATGTACACCATCCAATCAGCCATGCGGGTCAGAATCTCAGAAAAAGTACAATTGGCAGCTCTACACATTTAGTAAACTCTGCTAAATTAGGTTGCAATTTCGCTATACTAGGTAAAATCGAGTATATTCGGCATTGCATTGATTCTAACAATCTGTTTGGTTAGGTTGAACTGTATTTTGAACTTTATTTTCGTCTGAAATTTGGGTTGTTTGAGAGGATTGTTGAAGTTGAATTGTACATCTTCTGAAAATCTGACCCGTATGTTATAATATCCCAATGCAATATTTAACATTGCAAACAGTGGAGTTTACATTTAATTTCAAGGAAATAGGCCATGACCAACCGGGCCTATGGCATAGCCTATGGTTATCTATCATCACTCCATCTTTGGCACAGCAATTATTTGAATTCTACCCATGTCTACGAGCTCTGAACAGACAACCCCCGATTCAGTCTAGGCCCAAAGATGAGAGAGTCCCTTCAAACGGAGGGAAAGCCTCTCGCCTCAAACCGCAAAGTGCCATTATAATTCCATTACGACCACAAAATGGTAATTATAATCCCATTAGCACGCCTAGTCTTAGGCCAAGAAACCGATTAGCGATGTAGGCGTCCAATCACTTCCAGTCACTGCTATCTGATCGGAGGGTTTGGGCCTGGACTGGATTCCTAGAATTCACTATAGGTCTATGCTTACTCTTATTATGCAATGTCCAATATTGATAATTGGCTTCTGTGATACATATTCCTCCAGTATCGTTGACCTGTTTATTTTTAAATAAGGAGAAATAGCTCAAGTCCAGCCGTTGGCCATGCAGACCTATAGACAAGTGGTCGCTGTCTGGAAATGATCTGGAATTTTAACGATGGTATTTATGGACGGCGCTAAGAAAACCCGTACCTAGAGTCAGAGGCAGTATGAAATAATTGGATGAAAAGCAGATTTATTTGTAGATTTATTAGATGCTGCCAGAGTGCTTAGTTCAGCACCTTTGCCTGCTCTTCCACCACTAACTCCTACGGTAGTATACTAGCACCTATTGCTAGTTAAAGAGGAAACAGGCTGCTGTTTTCGGTGATGGACTCCTTGGTTATGGGTCAGATTTTCAGAAAATATACAATTGGCAGCTCTACACATTTAGTCCATTCTGCTAAATTAAGCTGAAATTTGGTCAATGCTAGGTAAATTCGAGTATATTCGGCATTGCATTGATTCTAGCAATCTGTTTGGTTAGGTTGAACTGTATTTTCGTCTGAAATTTGGGTTATTTCAGAGAATTGGTGAAATTGAATTGTACATTTTCTGAAAATCCCACCCTCGTACAATGGAGACGGTGGTGCATAGCCGGCATAGCCTTCCCCGTTATGCCAAATATTTCTAGAATTTGAATTGTAAATTCATTTATTTCAACTTATTCTCAAATTAAGCGAAGCTCCGGTTGTAGACCTCTCTTTCTTGATGAATTATAGGTTGTATAAATTATCTATGTTGCATAGGGAGATCCCTCTGAATCGATTATAGGGACAAGATCTATGTTAATGTATTGCATATTGGAGCAGGGATATCTACTGCAAGGAGCATCAGCTGCTCTCGAAATAAGGCTGATAAGAGAATTGATATAAATGTTTCATTAATAGAATATCTGTGCATATGCATGATGAACTTTCGCTTCGGCACAGATGCAGAATGGTTGACCATAAATCAAGGTGAAATTGAATTATGGAAACAGCTGGTAATATGGAATTGTATGGGGAGAGAATGTGTGTGTGTTCTCTAGGTTAGACTATAGTCGTAGCAAGCTAGACTCCCTCGGCCAGTGGGGGGTTAGGGGGGGGGGGGAAAGGGGGGGGGGGGAGGTGTTGGAGAGAGAGAGGGGGGAGGGGTAGAATGGGGGGAGGAATGGGGGCTGACCTGGGATGTCAGATCCGTCCCAGATCTATGGCATCCGTTGCGTCTCTGACGTAGATAGCCTCTGGACGCAGTGGAAGAGAGTTACGTTCATTCACCGACTGACGTCAGTAGTGACCCAGTTCCGCTCGAGAATATAGGTCGGGCGTCACTGTTGACCTAATTGGCGCCCGCCTGCAGGCATTGGGGCTCACGTGGACGATCGATTCTGATGCATTGGGCTGCGTACAGGAGGCGCAATAGTCGTCCAGAGGTGGTTCCAGTGGTGGTGTTGGTGGTGGTGGTAGTGGTGGTAGTGTAGTGCAAAGCCTATACAAACTGCCTACATGCTCTGGGCGATGGGAATTTGCTTGCTTCCCAAGAACAAAACGACAATGCAGAGGGTCAGACAGAAACCCATGTATCATAATTTAATTCCGAAACCTACGCTATGGTCTCACTGATAATTAAATAATTAACAGCTTTTTAATCTTATTTTAAAGTCCAAAGGTGATCCATATTCATATATGATCTAATTTAGCTATTGCTCAGGCCCTATGAGCAGGTCATACAAATACTCCTTCTGAGCAACTCGAATGGCTTACTATACAGAACAGGGATTTCCCTTAATTTCTCCTCCTGTTTATGCAATGACTTGGAGGTGCATCTACCCTGCACTCACACACGCACTCTCTCTACACTCTGTTTAAGACCTACTTAGAGTAAACATCAAAGCAACCCAATGGTAACCCTTCGGCGAGCTACTCCAAGCAGATCTCAAATAGAGTGTACTCGCACAATCTTCACCCTGGGTTCCTCCTCCTCCTCCTCCACCTCCTCATCCTTCCTCTTCTCAGTTACTAAGCCCAAGCCGCCAACACCACAGCATGAAAACCCCCAGTGATACTCCTTCACCTTCACCATTGCCACAACAAGAAGGGGAAACTACCAGAGGAAATCTCCTTCTCCTATTACTATTGCTATCTCCTATACAAGAACTATAGGGAGAAACAATAGGGCTATAGAACCATGAAGCGGTGTATCAGCTACCACCACTGAAGAATCCTCCTCCGTAGATTCCAAGGCTTGTTCCACAAGCTCTAACTCGAATCTCACAATGCTATTACTCAAGCCTATACATCTGTCAGATCATCGGCATTCAAGGTAATAATATTAAGGCAGAGAGTTGCTCTGTACTCTACTAAGTACACCCCACCACTACTACCACTACTAGAAGCCTTGATTGATAATGCATCTACTATAATATAATATATATAGGTCTAGAGCCATGGATATAGTGTCTTCGCTAGAGCTGCTCGTACTTTCTACAAGAATGACTGAGAGTCCCTCACTTCTCATACAAACCTACTACACCCCTATAGCATTGCCTATCACCTTCTTAACTCCTCCTTAACTATAAGCCTAGATGCTAGTACTAGTACTAGATAGATGCCAGATAGTCACCATAGACATACTAGGGTCAGATTTTTAGAAAATGTACAATTCGCCTTCGCCAATCTTCTCAAATAACCCACATTTAAGACAAAAATGAGCTTCAAAATGCAGTTTAACCTAACCAAACACATTGCTAGAATCAATGCAATGCCGAATATACTCGAATTTACTCGTATTGACCAAATTGCAGCCTAATTTTGCAGAAGTTACTAAATGTGTAGATCTGCAAATTGTACATTTTCTGAAAATCTGACTCACAGACATACTAGATCATCCCTGTTGTATTAACAATAAACTCTTTGCCCTTGACTCAGATCTGGTTCTGTGTGTTTCTTGCATTTCTTGCAAATATGACTCTAATTACTGGCTGGGTCCATTATCAGACTGTTTAGTAACTGATTTTCCTAGACTAGATATTGTAGCTCCGTAATACATCCTATTTTTATACTATGTTACCCAATTGCTGTGTCAAATAATAATTGGCCGAACCTATTATAAATATGTAATCGATATCTATTAATATCAAGGTATTATACAGTCTTAATTATCTATATAGATTCCATTTAGGTTGTATAACTCTCGTTATATTGAGTAAGAGGTATAATTTACTCAATTAACTCAATTATGGTGATCAAATGAACCCGTTGTAATCACAAACATCAGTAGTACTTTAGTCTTAACATAATATTTTTAACAATGGAATCGATAAAGTTCTCGATACAGACGTCATTACGTTGATCATATAATAAATTTTGACGGTACGAATTCCCTTAATTATTCAGTGGGGGTTGTGTTTATTATAAGGGTCAGATTTTCAGAAAATGTATAATTCACCTTCACAAATCTTCTCAAATAACCTAAATTTCAGACGAAAATAAAGTTCAAAATACAGCTCAACCTAACCAAACAGATTGCTAGAATCAATGAAATGCCAAATATACTCGAATTTACCTAGTATTGACCAAATTGCAGCCTTATTTAGCAGAATTTACTAAATGTGTACAGCTGCCAATTGTATATTTTCTGAAAATCTGACCCATAAGGCTTGCTCTTATGTCTCTAGGTGTATATCCTAGCACTTCACTGGGAGACTTTCCAGGCTGAAGACTTAAACTATATCTCTCAAGGTCAAGTGAAAATTAGTGACGACCTAAATATAGGACCATGAAACCTACCAGGCTCAGCACCTACATCCATAGGAACCATGCTTCTTGGGGCTGGTAAATCAATCGTGGGTGGTGCCTTTTTAGGTGCCTTTTTGAAGGTACTAATGCAGTTAAAGCTGCATTCCCAGATACTACAGTCTAGGCCCAAAGTTGAGAGAGTCCCTTCAAACGAAGGGAAAGCCTCTTGCCTCAAACCGCAAAGTGCCATTATAATTCCATAAAGACCGCATCATTATATTCCCAATACAACGCCGAGTCCTAGGCCAGGAAACCGATTAGCAAAGTAGCTAGGCTGACATGCCATTCTTATCTCAATATGGTGAGGACTGTGTCCTTTTCTACTGATTATATCTCATTGTACATGTAATTGTGAATAAAAGTTTTATATATATATATCTGATCTGAGGGTTTGGTCCTTGAGTGGCTATTACTACAAAACAAATCTTATCAGATTAACTCAAATTATGACTGATAGGATTGCATCCATCAATATTCTGCTGTTCTATGTTTATACAAGAATTTGAAGTGTAAACACTGAGAGAAACGGCCGCTGAGCGATAGCGATAATAAGTGAAGTCACCATAGGAAGGGGTTCAGGCGGGCCCTCCAAAATGTCATATGCCCATTAAAACGCCATTAAAAGATGAGGAAACCGATTAGCAAAGTAGGCTGACATACCATTCTTATCTGATCTGAGTGTTTGGACCTAGAGTGTCAATTGCTATGTTTGGGGTGTGGAATAGGGGACTTCCATGTCCGTCATTTTGAATCAGTCTAGGTCCAAAGATGAGAGAGTACATTATTTATTTGAATATTGAAGAGAGAAAGACAGAAGAAAAGATGGCAAGAATGGACAGGTCTAGATCGAGTTCACTCATCTTTTGACCTATAGGACTGAAATTTAAAGGAATTCAAAGTTGAATCGGCCGAGAGAGAATGATCACCTTTGAGCGATAATAAGTGCAACCACTGCTGCCAAGGATTTCGGCGGGTCACCGAAATATAAAAGTGGACCTTTATGAAGCCTTGTAGCAATAACAAGAGGAAACTTTAGTAGAAATACTTTACTTTTTAATCAATGTTTGCAGAGAGTACAGCTTTAATTGTTGGGGTTTTTTTTAATTATTTTATTTTTCCAGGTATTACAAAAGGGTTTGGCCTTTGCCAACCCTGTTCAAACGAGGATCATGCACATATAATTATATGGATGATTTTCACCTCGCACCTGGCTTGACGTGTCAATACATGGTTTCTGGAGATGTTGGGATAAAGGTGATGTATATATGGTATTGGGTGGAATGAGATGAGATGAGATGGTGGTTTATGCATAATGATTATATATGACATGGTTCAATTCTAGTTTGTTTTCTACTTCATACTATGATACCAAAAGTTGTTGTTTTTTATTACTGTTTTCAATTGTTATTATCTACAATCTTATTGTTAGTACAGCAATTTCAGAGATTGTTCATTCCCGAGCGAATTAATGAACTTCAGCTATACTACTCAATATGCAATGTGTTGACCTTGTTGCACCTGCGAACCATGGCATAGTTTAACCTGGATAACCTTATTTTGACTTTGAATTATTTGTGTTTCAGACTAAAGCCGTGGACACACACAGCCGATTTGGCTCCCGATTGTCCCCCGATTTTGGTCTTCCAATGAATCCTAGGATTTCATTTCCAATCCTGGTTGATGTTATTTCAAAAACATAAAAGATCCTATGATAAAAAATCATAGGATTTATCGGGAGACCAAAATCGGGGGACAATCGGGAGCCTAATCGGTTGTGTGTGTCCACGGCTTATGCATGTAGATAAGAGGAGAATTAATGGAGAATACAGAGTGGGCTCTGCTTGAGGGCGTATAGCATTAATTATTCCCATCGATCCCCATGCAACCTCTTTGTACCAAACTAGGATGTAAACAAACGCTTGATCGTCATAAGCCGAACCTGGGTACTTGAAGAAAGTCTTTTTTTGTATTACATATTTTGATGATGATATCAAGTGCTGCCATATGTGAAATAAGTGAATAATGACGCAGTCAATGTCTCATATTTATAAACAATATTATTTTATTTTATTTTTTAATTTCCTCATGGTAATGGGCATTTTTGTACTGCTTGATTAAGGGATGAAAATCTATGAAAGTTGAGCGAAAAAGGAAGATAGTCTGAGAGAGGGAGGGAGGGAGAGAGGGAGGGAGGGAGAGAGGGAGAGACGGAGGAATACAGAGAGGGAGGGCGGAGAGAAAGGGGGCGGGTAGAGAGAGAGGGGGAGAGAGCTTGTGAGAGAGGCAGACAGAGAGGCAAGGGAGAGAGAGAGGGTAGAGAAAGAGGGAGAGAGATTGTGAGAGATTGTGAGAGATTGTGAGAGATTGTGAGAGACTGTGAGAGGGGTAGAAAGAGAGGCAGGGAAAGGAGAGAACGGGAGAAGGGATAGAGTAAGGGGCAGAGAGATTGTAAGCGGGGTAGAGGGAGAGCAGGTGGGGGCGGGGGGACAGAGAGGAAGAGAGAGAGGGAGAGAGATTGTGCGAGAGAGAGAGAGAGAGTCGGGTAGAGAGAGAGAATGGGGGTAGGGAGAGAGAGGCAGATAGATTGTCAGAGGGGTAGAGAGAGACAGGGGAGACAGGAGTAGAGACAGATTGTGAGATAGCCAGAGAGAGAGACAGAGAGAGAGAGGAGAGAAGCGGAGAAGCCAAGGCAATGCATAGTAAATCAGGGAGATACGTATAGGTGTACATATCAGTTCATTTTTTAACTATACTGATAAATAATCTAGTCCTTAGTATTGTTCTCTGAAATTAATTTCCTACGGGAAATCACTCCATTGGACTAGCTACCAACACCTAAAGGGTGAAATCGTCAGAAAATATACAATTCACCTTCACCAATCCACTCAAATAACCCAAATATCCCAAAAATACAATTAGGTTCAAAATACAGTTCAGCATAACCAGACAGATGTGTTGAATAAATACAGTACAGAATACACTCAGTATTTATCATTTTTCACTCTAATTTAGCAGAATTTGATAAATGTGTAGAACTGTAGATTGTCCATTTTCTGTAAATCTGTTTTCAGAAAATGTACAATTAGCAGCTCTACACATTTAGGACATTCTCCTAAATTAGGCTGAAAAATGAAGAATACCGGGCATACCTGAGTATATTAGGTATCACATTCATTTAAGCTATCAGTTCTGTTATGTTTAACTGCATTTTGAAGCTCATTTTTGTCTTAAATGTGGGTTATTTGAGAGAATTGGTGAAGGCAAATTGTACATTTTCTGTAAATCTGACCCTAGAGTAGCTCATCCCCCAGCCCATCTCTATGAGCTGCTCAATGCCCGGGTCTCACTCATGCCTGGGCACAGGGACTCACTCGTGCTAGAGCCTCGCTGGCCAGTAGTGATAGTTTTATTTTTTTTCAATATTTTGTTTGTTGAATATAAAAATAAAAGACGTACACAAGCCTATAACCAACACCCGCCGCACCTATAGCACCACCACCACCTGCCACCACCACTACCACCACCTACCACCACCACCACTACATGACAAAGGCGTACCCAGTCCACCTTGTCCAGCAATTTGCTTTGGGTCAGACAACCCGGCCTTGGTATTAATAACTGACCAAGCAGATATAGCCATAGGTAAACAGCTCTACCCCCTGCTCCAACAGTTGGGCTGGAATACCAATATATGGCTCAGATTTTCAGAAAATGCACAATCTACAGTTCTACACATCTATCAAGTTCTACTAAATTAGAGTGAAAAATGATAAATGCTAGGTATACCTGAGTGTATTCTGTATTGCATTCATTCAATAAATCTGTCTGGTTATGTCGAACTGTATTTTGAACCTAATTTTCTTCTTAAATTTGGTTTATTTGAGAGGATTGGTGAAGGTGAATTGTACATTTTCTAAAAATCTGACCCATATATATATATTCCAGGTAGGACTGGGAAGAATCTATTATTTGATATCGGGATGGAATACAACGAGTGGTTGTTCTGAAATAGCATATCATACACACAAAGAGTGGAAATGTACCTATCATCGTGAGTGGCAAAGTTATGAGTTTAAATGATGAAGTTACTTTGTTCTGTCATCCCTACCAACAATGTTTACATGCATTTACAAGATTAACAATCGCCTTTGGGTCTCTGCGAAGAACATCGCTTTGCGTTAGAACAACAAGGACTATTATGCAATGGCCGGTAATAAGGGTTCCGATGTGCCATACTGCTAATATGGAGCAATTAGTGGAGGAGAAGAAAGAGTGGGAGAAGTGTTGTGACAGGCGGAGAGGGGGATGAAAGTGTTGGAAGACAGAGAGGGGATGTTGTTGGAAGACATCCTCCTCATCCTCTCCTCCCCTTTTCATCTCCTCCTTCTCCTCCCCTCCTCCTCCTTCCCCCACTCCTCCTCCTCCCCTCCTCCTCCTTCTTCTCCTCCCCTCCTCATCCTTCCCCCACTCCTCCTCCTCCCCTCCTCCTCCTTCTTCTCCTCCTCATCCTTCCCCCACTCCTCCTCCTCCTTCTCCTCCTTCTCCTCCCCTCCTCCCCTCCTCCCCTCCTCCCCTCCTCCTCCTTCCCCCACTCCTCCTCCTTCTTCTCCTCCTCATCCTACTCCTCCCCTCCTCTTTTCCTCTCCTCCCCCTCCTTCCTTCCTCCCACTTCTCCTCCCCTTTTCCTCTTCTCCCACCCCTCCTCCTCCCCCTTCTCCTCCCACTTCTCCTCCCCTTTTCCTCTTCTCCCACCCCTCCTCCTCCCCCTTCTCCTCCCCTTCTCCTCCCCTCCTTCTCCTCCCCTCCTCCTCCTTCTCCTTCTCCTCCCCTCCTCCTCCTTCTTCTCCTTCCCTCCTCCTCCTTCTCCCCTCCTCCCACTCCTCCCCTCCTCCTCCACTTTTCCTCTCCTTCCCCCTCCTCCACCTCCACCTCCCCCTCCACCTCCCCTCCCCGACCACCCAGGGTACTAATGCTAATGTTGATGATGTATATAATTGCAGCTTGTCCCTGGTACAAGGCCGCCCATGCACTCATGTAAGCACTATGGTCAGTTGAGCCAACAGCAGAGACTAATCACCTGGTCAGCAGCAGCCCACCTATACATAGCACTACCCCCTATATGGGTCAGATTTTCAGAAAATGTACAATTCACCTTCACCGATCCTCTCAAATAACTCACATTTAAGCCAGAAATGAGCTTCAAAATGCAGTTTAACATAACAGAACTGATACTTTAAATCAATGCGGTACCAAATATACTCAGATATACCCGGTATTCTTCATTTTTCAGCCAAATTTAGCAGAATTTCCCTAAATGTGAGGAGCTGCCAATTGTACATTTTCTGAAAATCTGACCTCTATACCTTACCGTGCATTCTAGGCTCACAGCCTATCGTATTACCACTACACACGTATGCTACAGTCTATGCTTGCATATTCAGTTCAGGTGCTTCCAACTTAAGTAATGTAAACGTATTTATTTTCGCGCAGATAAATTTTCGCGCCCAAGTACTTTGACACCTTTTCACGCGGATTTAAATTTCCGCAGCAAGGAAGTCTCACACTTTGTTTATGCAATAATTATACCTTTCGCGCAGGATTTATTTGCGCACACCAAGGTGGGTGCGCGAAAATAGCGAAAATAAATACTGTGCGAACATCAATATGTTTACAGTATATTTGTATCGTCAGAATTAGTTGAAGCAGTTGTATTTATGGGTTTTTAGACCCCTTTATTCACTTTCTCTGATATTTCGCAACACTTTTGGTCAGGAATTGCTAGAATGTATTCACCAATAGTTGGTTAAAATGATGGGAAAGATGGAGGCTTGTGTTACGGAAACATGTATAACACATGAATATTGACATTGGAGCACTGATAAATATTCCACGCTGAACATGGCATCTTTTCTTGCCAGAGAAGCAGAGGCATTCCTATTATTAAATCAATAAGATAAAGCACCAATATTATAGTTACAGGCATTTTTTTCGATAGATTTTACAAGTCCCGTAATTCCATGCGAATCATGATTCAAAATGGCACACATGCAAGTCCCCTATTGTGTGACTGAATTGAACAGATAGTTCATTAAATCCATCTTCTTAAAAGTTCATGATCCAGTCTAGGCCCAAAATTGAGAAAGTCCCTTCAAACGAAGGCAAATCCTCTCACCTCAAACCGCAAAGTGGCATTATAATCCCATTAAGACCGCAAAATGTCATTATATTCCCATTAAAACGCCGGGTTCTAGGCCAGGAAACCGATTATCGAAGTAGGCTGACATACCATTCTTATCTGATCTGAGGGTTTGGACCTAGAGTGGATCCGTAATATGCCAGCTCCTCGTTTAGGAAATGAGAATATCCAAGAAAGCATTACCCTATTCTTCGCTCTAGAAAGCTTTTCCCGAAGATGTATATATAATCTTTGGGGATGATTCAATAGGAAAAAAGGGCCAGGTACACCTTATTTATTGCATGAACAGAGGCTATAGTACATGGTTGGATGCGCAAAAAATATATATATTTCCCAATGTGTACTAGTCCATCAGACACTCACGAACGTGGGTCAGATTTTCAGAAAATGTACAATTGGCAGATCTACATATTTAGTAAATTCTGCTAATTTAAGACTGAAAAATGGTCAAAACTAGGTGTATCTGAATATATTTGGTATTGGGTTGATTTAAAGGATGTGTTTGATTGTATTAAAGTTAATTTTGAACATCATTATTGTCTTAAATTTGTGTTATTTGAAAGGATTGCTGAAGACAAATTGTACATTTTCTGAAAATCTGACCCTCGAGTGTAAAAGGGTCAGATTTTCAGAAAAAGTACAATTCACCTCCACCAATCTTCTCAAATAATCCAAATTTTAGACGAAGATAAAGCTCAAAATACAGTTCAACCTAACCAAACAGGTTGCTAAAATCAATGCAATGCCGAATATACTCGAATTGGACAAATAGTATTGGACAAATTGCAGCCTTATTTTGAAGTATTTACTAAATGTGTACAGCTGCCAATTGTACATCTTCTGAAAATCTGACCCTAAAAGATAATTATCGGGATTGTAGGGGGTCATGTTGAGAAAACCTTTACAGTTCGTTAACTCTGCAACTATTGGCAGGGTCATTAACCTTCCAATCATTGATCTTTTCTCGATTATTGCGTGCAAAAATTTCATGAAAACATTTTAGTTTAGTTGAAAATAGTTTTTTGCTACTTCTTTCATTTACATCTGTTATGAAGTACGTATTAAAAGGAAGGATTGCGTTTTGGGAAAAGTTTTTTTCTTGCCAATATATTTCTGAATCCATATTGAACATGGCAACTTTCAAACTGTTACAGTTTAAGTAACATGCAACTATACATCAATCTTACATAATATGTCCAACACATTTGGTTTATATTTCGTCGAACAATATTAACAGGCTTTATATATATATATATAAACTTTTATTCACTATCTTTACATACATTCAATATATAGCAATCAAGAAAGGGACGTGAACCTCACAGCAGTGATCTTCCTGGTGGTCCTTGGAAATTAAATGCATACAAAACGTCCATAAGTAATCCTTAAAAACTAACAATCTGTTTAGACCATTTATAACTTTAAATAAAATGCAGATCAATGATATTGCTAATAAAAGTTCTTAGTAGAGAGTTTTAAGTCCTAATGATAAGCGGAGGTCCGTGCAATGTTTTTAGATATTATTAATTTTTGGAAAATTTGTCGAAGTTCAGTTTTTGAGTTCAGTTTTTGAGTTCATATTCTTGGAAGATGCAGTGACATGGTGATTCCTCACTACCAGAAAATGATAGTAAATGTTCAGTGTTCCACAAGCTCCTTGTTTTCTTCAGCTAATCCTCAATTGACATTTGTGACCGAAAGATTATATATTCCCTTTCATAAAGGGTTAAAGTTTAAACTACTTACATATTTTGTTCTAGTCAACATGTCCGTATATCTATTTATTCTTAAAGGTATTTTTTTTACTTTTTCAATAATATATAACCACAAGTAAAAGCGATATATTTGAATTCATATTACAATCATTTCTGTTTTACCAAAGGCATTTTAACAAACGTGGAGTATAATTTATATTTTTTATTTTTTATTTTACAACGTGTTCATCAGTCTCTTCCATAGCTTATCATTTTCCTTAAACGAATGATTTGAAAGTTGTTTATTTGGATGGCAATTTAACTAATATCAGGGTCAGATTTTCAGAAAATGCACAATCCACAGTTCTACACATGTATCAAAATATTCTAAATTAGAGTGAGAATTGATAAATACTAGGCATATCTGAGTATATTCTGTATTGTATTCATTCAATAAATTTGTCTGGTTATGTTAAACTGTATTTTGAACCGGATTTTCGTCTCAAATATGGATTATTTGAGAAGATTGGTGAAGGTCAATAAAATTGTACATTTTCTGGCAATTTCACCCATCATTACACATGCAGTACATATCGTATACAATTATGTTAAAGTATAGGTCTCCAGCTTGCTTTAATTGCATACTGGCATTTTTCCGACAAGAATTCTATATCAGTGATTAGACGCCTACTGCGCTAATGGCTTTCCCCGCCCTCAACTCAGCGCCTAGAATGCATAATATCTGTCTTGGCTGGTAGTCTCGACGGTAGCTTTCCACATCCAAAAATCCCTTATTTTCAAAAAGGAATTTGAATTAAATAGAAATATTATTTATTTGCATGATGATGCTACAGCAAAAGGTCACCAACAAGGTCACCAGATGCAGATCTTCCAGTTCACTCCCAGTTTCTCTTTTCAGTCCTGTCCAGAAAGCCCTAATGACCCCCTAACTTTTAGGGGTCAGGTGTTTCCCATTAACACTTTTAGCCTTAGTCTTATGCGGTGAACTGCAACGCTCAAGGAATGTGGCTTTCTGGACAGGACTGTTTTTGGTCGGCTTGAGTTACGATGACAGTGAAAACAATAAAAAGATAATTAATTCCATTATAAACTGGTAATAACATTTAAATCAATTATATGTATAATACTTATATATATATGTATAGGTCCAATTACTATAAGCTGCCACTTGTCATAGTTATGAGATGATGGGGGCTGTAATTGATATGCCCTAAGTCTCTATTAATAACATGCATGGGGGTCGAGCCACTCCTAATTAGTATTGTATTATATATGGGAGCTGCTCGGGTGCCCAGGCATATATGGGTCAAGTCGCCAGAAAATGCACAATTCATCTTCACCAATCCTCTCAAATAATCTATATTTTAGACCAATTAAAGTTCAAAATACAGTTCAACCTAACCAGACGGATTGCTAGAATCAATGCGATGCCAAATATACTCGAATTTACCTTGTATTGACCAAATTGCAGCCTGATTTAGCAGAATTTCCTAAATGTGTAGAGCTGCCAATTGTACATTTTCTGAAAATCTGACCCATATATTTCTATGGACGGGAGCCGGGCACCTCTAATATAATGAGCAATATAGATTAGCACCAAGCAGAAATGTTTGGGAGGTTTGGATCTGCTACGATTTTATGTCTATCATAACTTGGGTCAAGATATTAGAAAATGTACAATTTCCCTTCACCAATCCTCTGGAATAACTCAGATTTAAGACAGAAAAGAGATCGATAATGCAACCCAATCGAAGCCAATATTTCTTCTGAATCAGTGATATGCCAAATATACTCAGATATGCCTAGTTTTGTTTAATAGGGGGTTTGTATAGCCGTCATTCTGAATCTTGATTCGCATGGAATTATGGGACTAATGGTACAATATAAAATCTATAGAAAACATGTTATCTTCAGAATGGGATATATATCAATACTTGTCAATATCCATGTGTTATACATGTTCCCACCACACAGGTCCCCATCTTTCCCATCGTGCATTTGGTTTTCATAGCTCATTTATAAAAAAGATATTGGTAAATATTGGTGAGAACATTCTTGCAATTTTCGATAAAAATGTTGACAATAATTTCTCAGATTTCATCAGGATCCATCCCAGAATGCACTTTAACAGACATGCGCAGTGGCACATGCAAACCCCCTATTGTTCAGCCTAATTTAGCCTAATTCACTAAAAGTGGAGTGCTGCCGATTTATTGTAGATAATGAGAATAATGATAATATTGTTGATTTGTCCATTTCAAAATTAGAAAACACGGTTTCTACACTTCTACACCTCTACCCATCATAGGTGAAGGTCTCCCAGTGTATGCCTTAAATACAAAAAAAATGACTTGACTATTTTTGTCATGAATATGTGAAATTATAATCACATTTGCGATAATGATTTCATTTCTAAGCTTTTACTTAAACTAGGCATAACGAGCGCGGTTTTTTAACTGCCACAATATAATGTTTCTGTGAATATAGACAATATTATCAAATATAATTAAGCACGAGTCACTAGTGTTGATTGCGACTTCATATTTACTTAACCTGAATGGTAGACTATAGGCAATGGGTAGACAGTAGACGGGGAAAAAAACCGAGTAGGAGAGGAGAGATCACTCGATAAAACAGTCTCCTGTCTAGATTTTACGCTGAGAACGCTCGGAGGTATTTTTATTATGCCTCTTGGCAGTTTTACTTCCGACCTGGTATGTGCAAATCGTTCTCCGTAAATGTATATGGGTGAAATCGTCCAAGTAGGGTCACTCAGTATCGGTAACACAATTTTTATGATTGTCTCAAATTTGTGGAACAGACTAAAGGCTCGAGGCCTCCTAGATCAGATAAGAATGGTGCTGATAAGATAAGAATGATGTCAGTGATTGGACGCCTACTGCGCTACTGGCTTTCCCTGTCCTAGGGAGTAGGCGTCATAATGGGATTATAATGGCATTTTTGCGGTTGACGTGAGAGGCTTTCCCTCCGTTTGGAGGGACTCTCTCTAAAGCATAGATGGACCTAACCAATTTGTTTCCAATGTGTTATATTCACAAGATCACTTGATGGGAATGTTTTCATCTTTGGGGTGCTTAACGCTGTCTGTAGTATAAATACAATTCCCAAATTTCAGGACATTGTATTAAATATATCCATGCATTTCTAAGGTCATCTTATAAAGTATACGTAACTATTTTACTAGTAAATATCCACCCATATATATTGCAAACTTCTTTTTCAAGAAAATATCAAACTTAGAATATAGAAATACGTATGATATGTCCTAATGTTTACCATCATTGGAATCGGCTTGATCTCACCTTTTCAAATATGATGATATCTCAAAATCGATTTTTTGCGACTTGTGACTCATTTACCTGAAACACATCACAAATGTGTCTCGCACCCGAATACACAATCCATAGCGGCCCGACCCATATCAAACAAGAGGATCGTGAGAGTCAGAGAGAGAGAGAGAGAGAGAGAGAGGGGGACGTGAGAGTCAGAGAGAGAGAGAGAAGGAGAGGGAGAGGGAGAGAGGAAAACCGAATCATCAGTAACTGACTGGGATAACACCCACTAACAGTAACAACACCACACACAGGAGCAAAACGCTGACTATACCAAACCTCCTTCTACCTTTCTCCATCATACACTATACATACCACACATCTCAAGTGCGAAATTGTAGATCGGTGTTAATCGTGTCAAGTCGGTGGATTTACCTTGGATTTACATACTGCATACGTGAGGAAGTACACGTAGGGATTTATAAAATATATATTTTAATAGACTTTCCTCGACTGTGGATCATATAGCACTAAGGATGGTTCAGTGAAGGGAGTAGTAGGTTGTGTAGGTGCTATATTAGGTGCAGACACACTGAGAGACAGGGGGGACATGTTTACAACTTTGAGGGTCAGTGGAGAACAAGTTCACTTGCTACGACCTTGTAGAAAAGGTAGAGGAGGAAAACAAGTGTTTAAAGGGCTGGTTCCATTGGTACGGATACGAATGTTAGTACGGATACGAATCCGTCATGCGGATACGGTAACCTATTTTGGAGTGAACCCATACGTCTAGAATGTAATGGCATCAAAGAGGGAAACCATACGAATGGAGTACGGAAACGTCCCGATCGCTACATGCACTGTCCCGCGCAACGTACCCGCGTGATACGAAAATGAATACGAATTTCTTGTACCCACTTTTGATACGATTTTTTTCGTCTCAGCGTATTCGCGCGGCGTTTTTCGTATCGGCGATTCGCGCAGCGTTTTTCGTATCGGCGATTCGTGCAGCGTTTTTCGTATCAGCGTTTTTCGTATCGGCAGTTTTCAGCCAGTTCAAACGCAGGGGAAATTTAGCTTATATGCTAGGCTTAGGGCCTCTATAGTTTGATTAGAACTGAAATATTATACTGGACAAAATAAAAAAAATATTTCACTAAAAGAAATGTTTTTTATTCTGCTAATTACGCATTACGCTTATAAATGTACAACATAACACATATTTCATTAACAATTCCTACATTTTATTAATGTGTAATATATGAATACATATCCTTGTTTTTTATTTACACAACATTTATTCAAACAGGCACCCAATATTATGAAAGTCACAGGCATCTATATATATGTATACCCAACCGTCATCACACCACTTATGGGAATAACACTATAGCATCCCCTGGATGTCAACGCTATAGAAGTGCTCAGGAAACGATGCAACACTCATGCAACAATTACCTGAACACACAATATATGGTCATAAATATCAGAAAATATTGTTTCAACAAAGCAGATTATTGATATAAAATTTCGAAATGACATTGTCCATGACTGAAACAAGTTAGATCTACGTTTTTAATGTACCATTAAATAGAAATATTAAAAATACACATCATACTGATCATCTGATCATACGAGGAGACCATTAATAAAAATAGTAAAAATACACTCAGCCAAAGCTCAATGACTGAAATACAAGAGAATTCATCTAACCAATATAATAGCCCATACAGAGCGCATTACAGTGATCATCATTATTACTGTCATACAGCAAAATACAATAGTTAAAATCTCTGTCGTCCTGTATATATTACTATCATTGCTTGATATAGGCACCAGCTTTGGACGACACATCACATTTGTCAATAATCATGAAAAATAATGGCACATAATGCACCTTGGGTAAGAAATATTATGGTATAAACTAGATCACATTGAGCAAAACACCTGTACGATATACCATATTTATATTAATTGCATCCCTGAATACATCATATCATACAGAAGAATTATTTTCGATGTTGTACTATGACCTCCAGGCATTTGACATAACAGATTTTAACAATAGCAAGTATACCAGATATTCGTCATTGATTTTAACAATGGCATTTGCTTGCCCTTAATATGAATACATATCCTTATTTTAAAATGTCAGATCTCATTGTAACCAAGGGATATACTATACATGTATATGTCACAAACCAAAGAAAAAATACTTCACAATCATTAGGTCGGAAAATACATACTTCTAACAAAATAATATGAATAAAATATAATTCCGTTTTGAAATTAAAACAACATGGCTATACTTGGCTATAATGTCCACCATTGTCATGGCTTGAGGTCCAGCAGCCGACCTCTCCACATTCCATATTCAAGGGTGGTACTGCTAGGTCCATTCTCTGGTTTGGGCTCATCTCCTTGTTCCTCCTGGTTTTGACTGCCCGCATACTCTCTCTGAAAAACGATAGATTCAAACGCATTTATAAAAAGCATAAAGGATTTAATCAAACAGTGTGATGCCTTAATTAAAAAAAACAACATACTGTGTCATGGGCTGAATGCTCAATCTCAATTGAGAATATCAATGAACATATTAAAACAGCTTATTTTCACAGGAAAGGTTTTTTTAAAGTAAAATCATGGAATAGACCAACTAAATATGGTCGTCGTCCAGAGCTTGTATAATGTTAAAATATAAGATTTCGTGACCAGCATAGCGGCCTTTGCTTGACAAGGGAAAATGATTACAACCGGGGATTATAAGCAGTTTTATTAGCCTGTTTTTTGGACCCCTGTGTATCGATATGTATTTAGTTATAAAGACAACCACTCTGAAGCTCGACTAAGGTTCAACTGTTTAATCACACTTGTAGTAGCTGTACATTTGTAAGAAATATGGTTCGTAACTTGACCTATATAATTATCGTACATTGTGAGCGGTGAAGGTGGCAGAAGCATTCCTCACACCTGTGCGATCTGTCGCTCACTGCAACATTAGTCATTAGGCCTAAGTCGTTAGTGTTGCAGTAGCCTAAGAAATGTAGCCTATCATAACTTCTACCCCATGCCGATCAGTTTTAAGTTAGACGTAAATCCAGAGCAGCTAGAAACAACCAGAGTATTTGGTGACTATTTTCCATCAGGGTGAGACCAGGTTGGGATCAGGCTCCCCTTGGCCCCCTCTGAGGTAGGGCCGGCGGTGGACATGACTGGCAGACAATGCAAATGGTCCCTTAGCTTCCCTCGCCTATTATTAGCTTTCTAATGGCCTTCTATCAATGAACAAAAGTACTTACACAATATTCCCTGGTGTCCTTTGATGGTTGGATGTTCAATTGTGATGTTGGAAACGTGCTGGATTTGGCGAGTTTCATGATTAATTTGGACTATTCCAACGGTTACGTATGTACAGTAAACAATCAAAATGGCGGTGGCTTGTTTGTGCCTCACCTTGCCCAGCTAAATTATAGTTCAATACCTGCCACATGGTGGCACCAACAGAATGTTAGCTAGTGGCAGCCAAGCGTTGCATCATTAATGTAAATTATCATGGTGAGTGGAAGCCTTGTAAACGACCAGGAAATGCGCATGAAAGGCAAAATTGTGAGCTATTGTATATTATAATTGTTATAATAGGAAACTAGATGTTTTGAAGGGTTCTTCTGCATAAATTGGTAAGGTTATCTCTCGATATTAACTGAGATATAGAAGATCATTAAATGGGCCAAATGGAGCCCAAAGTAAGTATAGGCCTACCATGCATATGCCATGTGATTTATTCAAATTGTTGCTAATTTTACTAGGCCCCTAAATCAGTCTATTCTTATTTTGATTTCTTTTTCATAACATGATAAACATATGTATCATTGTCTCAGAGTCACAGAGATTTGATTAAATTAATTTTAGATAATAACTATGGATTCGAAATTAGGAAGTTTCCTTGTGCAAATCATTGTATTTTAAGTAGGCCTATATGTTACATAGTTGCAATTAACTTTACCATATCAATGATGGATAATTACTCCCCTCCTTTATTTTGTAGTTGAGTGTGTCTGACATAATTATGTTGTCAGATTTGAGGCAAATGTATCTAGGGTTTTTCAATACTTTATAAGGACCTAGCCTAAGGCATAGGCCTACGCATGGTACCGGTATAACACATGAAAAACACCAGTGCTAAACTTTTAGTTCAATTACACAGCAGTTGATTTCTTTTATAATAGTGTATTTTTCTATGGATAACGATTTTAGCATGACGCTACAATTTTCGATAAAATACAAGAATTAGATATTCATTTCCAGAGGGTTTTCTCTTTCATTGTATGCATATATATGCATGCTATGCATATGCAGGCATAGCCTATATGCATAGGTTAGGTATTTTTGGTTAATTGAAGGTATCCATCAAATTCATTTATATATGGAACAGGTCTAATTCTTCTACTTTAG
This sequence comes from Sthenelais limicola, assembly GCA_942159475.1. Lineage (NCBI taxonomy): Eukaryota > Metazoa > Annelida > Polychaeta > Phyllodocida > Sigalionidae > Sthenelais > Sthenelais limicola. Next base: position 143,187,668 of record OW804094.1, read on the forward strand.
ATACTCGGGTATTGAATATTCATTGGTGATTTATTATTTTACATTGCATTATATAATGAGTGAGTGTTGATTCATCAACATAGCCTACATTGAAACTAACTATAGAGCTGAGCTAGCCCTAGACTATATCATTACTTCTCAACATTATATAACATTACCCCGCAGCAATTGAGATTGTTAGGCCGTATTGCGCGCTTGCCTGCCACACAAGGCACCCCAGCTTTCCCGTGACCTGTTGGCTGAGGCAGGGTCTCCTAGCTCCCGCCCACAGGCAACCAGAAGCAAAGTGCATACTGCGTCAGGTTGTACGGGGTGGTGCGGGGGTTGGGGGGGGGGGGGCAATAACAAATTATTTCTGCAACGTAGGCCTATGATGGTAAGTGGTAAGCGGTAAGACGTCCTATTACTTTCCCAATTGGATATCACTACAAATCACATATTTATGTTGGTGTTTCACTAATAAGGAGGTAGCCGTCGCATATCTTTGCTCACTATAGTGTAGGAAAGGTCCTGCGACAATACCCTCTATTAGTTAGTTTTCCATAGGGCTGAACCGGCCTTGGGTGAATTGTGCATTTTCTGGAAATCTCACCCCTCTACCAATCGCGCATCCAGTAGTATCGTGCATCCAAAACTCAATACGAAAAACGCAGCGCGAATACAGAGCATATCATATTTCGTCTCCGTGATTCAAATGACCGTTTTTCGTCTCAGAAGTTCAGGCAATTTCGTCACCACTGTTCACCAGTAGCGTTCGCGGTGCTCTGTAGACAAAAATCGTCACGCTGAAGACGAAAAAGCTTGCCGCTCCGTATCGCGCGGGTACGGCGCGCGTGAGAGTGTGGAGCGATCGGTTTTACCGTATCCGTATCCGTACCTGTTGACGTGTACAGATCCGCACGCATGGAAACATGCCTGTATCCGTATCCGTATCCGTATCCGTACCAATGGAACCAGCCCTTAAAGCTCTACTCTCAGTTATTATAACGTCGGTCAAAAACTAAAGATTTTCTTCATTTTGTTCCGATCTATTCCGACCCATCCAAAAGTCATTTTACCAAAGATTTGGCAGATTTTGTGGGGTTGCTTTTGCTACGGGGTTTCATAAAAACCCACATTTATATTTCGGTGACCCGCCGAAATCCTTTCCTGCGGTGGCTTCACTTATTATCGCTCACTGGCGACCGTTTTCTCTCGGCCGATTTGACTCCAAATTCTGGTCTAAACAAACAGTAGCAGAATATTGATTAATCCAGTCCTATAAGTCATAATATGGGTGAAGTCGCCAGAAAATGTACAATTCACCTTCAGCAATCCTCTTAAAAACGCAAATTCCAGACGAAATTAAAGTTCAAAATTCAGTTCAACCTAACCAAACAGATTACTAGAATCAATGCAATGCCAAATATACTCGAATTGACCTAGTATTGACGACATTGCGGCCTAATTTAGCAGAATTTTAATAAATGTGTACTGCTGCCAATTGTACATTTTCTGAAAATCTGACCCATATGAGTAAATTCGGCAAGATTTTGTTTATCGTAATAACTGAGAATACAGCTTTAAGTCATATATCCTCTGAACCGATTATTTAGACGGGGGACAGTCGGGGGAGAAACGCAGGCCGCCAAAGTGCCTACCGCCAAGATTAGATGGATCCAATCGTTAGGCTCTCAGGCCGTTTTTTCATCTGTCAACCGACTGCCCTCCGTGAAAAAATCGGCTCAGCAAACACCAATCTACACTCTGTTTGATAGTAAACATCAAAGCGACCCAATGGTAACCCTGTGGCAAGCCGCTCCAAGTAGATCTCAAATAGAGTGTATAAGTCATCCCATGAAATACACGAGCCGCATCTTGCCACACTCTGTTTGAGACCTACTTAGAGTAAACATCAAAGCAACCCAATGGTAACCCTACAGCGAACCGCTCCAAGTAGATCTCAAATAGAGTGTAGAAATGATAATTCTGACCTACCTTGGCAATTCCATTTATCAGAGACAAAGTGGAACAACACTGGTTGTAATTTGGAGATAGCGTTTTAATTCATGGCATTGGATTGCATAATTGGTTTTTAATTCATGACATTGGTGTAATTCACCAACTGCGTGTCCTATATTCCGACCTCCATATTCCTTGACCTTGGTGTGATTAATAACTGTCCCATATCTTGACCTTTATATTTCTTTCTGACAGACTCAAACACTTCAAATGTTTTATTTATCATCTTTTACTTCTTTTTAGACCTCATGGTTTCTTTCTGGGTCAGACTTTCAGAAAATGTACAATTCGCCTTCACCAATCTTCTCAAATAACCCAAATGTAAGACGAAAATCAGGTTTAGAATACAGTTCAACATAACCAGACAGATTTATTGAATGAATACAATACAGAATACACTCAGATATACCTAGTATTTATCATTTGTCACTCTAATTTAGCAAAATTTGAGAGATGTGTAGAGCTGTAGATTGTGCATTTTCTGAAAATCTGACCCTTCTAGAGCTTATTCCCTGTGGCCTTCTCATTGTTATTCTCTATCTCTATTTGTTTTTCAATTCTTTCTTCAACCATTGCCGCTCCATCTGCCTCGTCTGTTTCTGTTTATACAATACTTCCATGTCACCTCTTTGTACTCTTCTTCTTCTCTATCTCTCTCTTTTCTCTCTCACTGTCTGTCTGTCTCTTCTGTTTCTATGTCTCTATCCCTCTGTTTGTTTGTCTCTTTGCTCTCTGTCTCTTCTCTCTATTTCTCTCTCTTCTCTCCCTCTGTTTGTCTGTCTCTTTTCTCTCTCTTCTCTCCCTCTGTCTGTCTGTTTCTTCTCTCTCTCTCGTCTTTCTGTTTCTATCTCTCTCTCCCTCTGTCTGTCTGTCTCTTTTCTCTCTCTTCTCTCCCTCTGTCTGTCTGTTTCTTCTCTCTCTCTCGTCTTTCTATTTCTCTCTCTTCTCTCCCTCTGTCTGTCTGTCTCTTCTGTTTCTATCTCTCTCTCTCTGTCTGTCTGTCTCTTCTCTCTCCCTCTTCTCTCTATTTCTCTCTCTTCTCTTTTCTCTCTATTTCTCTCCTCTCTCTCTTCTCTCTCTCTTCCCTCCTCTCCACCTTCTCTCTCCTCTCTCTCCCCCTCTCCCTCCTCTCTCTCTTCTCTCCTCTCCACCTTCTCTCTCCTCTCTCTCCCCCTCTCCCTCCTCTCTCTCCTCTCTCTCGCATTCTTTAATTCTTCTCTCTCATCTTTCTCTACCTCTCTCACCCTCGAAGATCTTTACCCCTATCCCCCTCCACCCTCCATCTCCACTTCAGTTTCCTTTTGAACTCATCATTTAACACTTTCTCTATAAGGGTCAGATTTTCAGAAAATGTACAATTCACTTTCACCAATCCTCTCAAATAACCCACATTTAAGACAAAAATGAGCTTCAAAATGCAGTTTAACATAGCAGAACTGATACTTTAAATCAATGCGATACCAAATATACTCAGATATACCCGGTATTCATCATTTTTCAGCCTAATTTATGAGAATTTCCTAAATGTGTAGAGCTGCCAATTGTACATTTTCTGAAAATCTGACCCATAAAAGAAATCCCAAGTCATCACAGCACGTACACACCCCTCACCACCACCACCACCACCACCACCACCACCCTTCTGCTCCACCTCTGCCACCACCACCACCGCTGGCAGAACCTCCCCCTTCATCTCTACCTGTGGTTTTAATACCAAAGGAACGATTATTAAGTCCATTTGCTCGCCATATACCTCGGATGCCACTCGCTACCTAGGATTACTAAACGAACCAGTGAGAAGACCAATCTAATCATAGCCTACCGCAGTGTTTACATCCCTCCCAGTGACATTTCTATGTCACATTTAGTGGGGGATAATAGTCCAGTGATCACCATATATACCCCTTGGATACTAGAAGCAATGTGTAGCCTATACATGGTTGGTTACACCCTCAGGGATTGGCACGCTTTATAGCAAATCATTTGGATTTAAAATTATCGATCTGCTACCGGAATTCCTATTGCTAGCGAGTCGCAACCTTTCAAGGTTCTTATGTATGAATCTTTTAAGAATTTGATATATAGCGGTCGGTTGGATTCTCCCTTCCTGGATGGTATACAAATTGCATGTACTTTGGAATCGTCTGACTGGAATCATATGGGTCAAATTTTCAGAAAATGTACAATTGACAGTTCTACATATTATGGAAATTCTCCCAAATTAGGCTGGAAAATGAAAAATACCGGCTATATCTGAATGTATTTGGTATCGCATTCATTTAGAATATCAGTTCTGTTATGTTAAACTGTATTTTGAAGCTGATTTTTGTCTTAAATGTGCGCTATTTGAGAGGATTGGTGAAGGAGAATTGTACATTTTCGGAAAATCTGACCCATATAATTGATTATTCTCCCTATTTAGAAATACGAAACAGTTTTCTGTTAAGAGTGGAGTCTGTGCTCAGAGTTGATAGAGTCCCTCCAAACTGAGGGAAAGCCTCTTGCTACAAACCACACAATATCATTAGAATTCCATTTAGCACGCCCACTCCAGGGCCAGAAAAGCCATTAGCGCAGTAGGCGTCCAATCACTGACATACCATTCCTATCTGATCTGGGTATGACCATAAAGTGCCTTTCTGTCTCTTTTTCTCTTTCTCACTCTCCCTTCTTCTCTATCTCTATATCCTTGGTATGATCATAAACTGCCTCCCTCTCAGCTCTTCCGCCCTTGATATAACCATATTAAATGTGTTGATAAGGGCGTAAAGCAACCAATCTCACTCACTCACTCTTATCTGATCTGAGAGGCTCTGAGCCTAGACCGAGTGCAGTCTTGATGCCAGGAACATTTATATAAATACCAGGGCCTTTGACTTTACTCACAGGAACCTTGGTCCGCACTTAGATCTCCTTAAACGAAAGGCCTCTCTCATCAGGAGCAATCTTGATTCGTAGTTCTAATAAGGCAACGCATTTAAACCTTTATATGTAATGCGTTCCAGGGAAATAAGTCACAAGTCGCAAAAGTTATGCTTTCCAAAGTGATTCATGTACAAGATTTCTTTGTTGAAATGTTTTGATTTTTGGATGCAGTTTAAGACGTATGAATACTTCTTAAATGTCCTTAATGTTTACCATCATTGGAATCGGCTTGATCTTATCTTGACGATATCTCAAAATCCTTTTTTGCGACTTGTGACTCATTTCCATGTGACACATCATATGGCTATGTGCTTCATAAGATCCTTTGAAGGGAGGCTCGCGGTGGTGTAGTGGTTATTCGATTCGCACTTAATAGGGAGATTTAGCAACCACAACGCACCAACGCAACGCTAACGCATCCACTAACTATTTGTACATTATTACCGTTGTAGGGGATATCTCGAGAGGTGCTAGGCCGAGGGCATCTGCATTGCAGGCCTCTTGAGATATCCCCACAACGGTAATAATATACTAATAGATAGAACTTTAGTGGATGCGTTAGTGTTGTGTTGGTGCGTTGTGGTTGCTGAATCTCCCTATTATTGGATTCGAACCCCACAGTCGCCATAGATTTTGGTTCTTGTAAATCATTCCCCCTCACCCTCCTTGATCTGAATCATGGAGTCTGGGGCATGAAGCAACCAAAACCAAGTCAAATCAATGTTAATTCCAGCACTATATATGGGTCAGATTTTCAGAAAATGTACAATTGGCAGCTGTACACATTTAGTAAATCCTGTTAGGTTAGGCCGCAATTTAGCAAATACTAAGTAAATTCGAGTATATTCGGCATTCCATTGATTCTAGCAATCTGTTTGGGTTGAACTGTATTTTGAACTTTATTTTTGTCTGAAATTCGGGTTATTTTAGAGAATTGGTGAAGGTGAATTGTACATTTTCTGGTGACTTCACCCATATACTTTTGATAATCCACAACATTCATATCATACATAAACAATTAATTCCGCGAATGGGGATTTCTGGCTGTCTATTGAAAAGCCATTGACTGAAATCTCAACCCGGTCTGAATGGGTCATATTTTCAGAAAATGTACAATTTATCTTCACCAATCCTTTCAAATAACCCAAATTTCAGACAAAAATAAAGTTCAAAATTCAGTTCAACCTAACCAAACAGATTGCTAGACTTAATGCAATGCTGAATATACTCGAATTCAGCTAGTATTGGCCAAATTTCAGCCTAATTTAGCAGAATTTACTAAATGTGTACAGCTGCCAATTGTACATTTTCTGAAAATCTTACCCGAATAGAGATTGACGCTATTGGGCAGACTCCACTCTGGTATAATTGATGTGAGGATTTTTTACTCCCAGTTAAAAACTCCCGTTCATGCTACCCACTCCATCTGCTCCCTCTTTATTACCTACTTTATTATTTCTTTTTTTTTGCTCTTTATTTGGTTCTTGCTTCTAATCCTCCCTTCGGTTTGGATCGACCAGACAGTTTTCATTTTTCCTCGACCTTTCGATCAACTATTAATCCCATCGTGCGAATAAACAAGTCCCTCTTTTTTTTCCAGATTGGTTCCTCTTTTTTACTCTTTTTATTGCTTTCAAGTTGAAGCTATTTGGTCCTATAGGGGACTTGCATGTGCCACTGCCCATGTCTGGTACAGTGCATCATGGGATGGATTTTGATGAAATCTGACATACAAATATTTTGGAACATTTTTATAGAAAAATTCAAGAATGTTTTCACGAATATCACTGCTTTTATAAATGTTCTATGAAAACCAAATGCATGATGGGAACGATGGAGGCTTGTGTTATCGAAACATGTATAATACATGGATATTGACATAAGAGCATTGATAAATAGTCCGTGATGAACATGGCTTGTTTTCTATAGATTTTATACTGTACCAGTAGTCCCATAATGCCATGCGAATCAGGGTTCAAAATGGCGGCTATGCAAATCCCCTATTGGCTAGTATCGCTTCCCACTCTGTTTCTGTCAGGGTCCATTTCTCCTCCGCCTCTCTTTACCTTTTCCCTATTTCTTTCTCTAGTCCCTCTCTTATTTTGTCCATTTTTATGTCTATATTTGTTTAACTTTTATATGGGTCAGATTTTCAGAAAATGTACAATTGGCAGCTCTACACATTTAGTAAATTCTGCGAAAATAGACTTAGAAATGGCCAATACTAGGTGAATTCGAGTATATTTGGTATTGCATGGATTCTAGCAATCTGTTTGGTTAGGTTGAACTGTATTTTGAACTTTATTTTCGTCTGAAGTTTGGGTTATTTGAGAGGATTGGTGAAGGCGAATTGTACATTTTCTGGCGATTTCACCCATATCTTTCTGGCTTTTCTCTCTTTTGATATCTTCCACTTCATTGCCCCATTGCCCTGGCTTGCTATCCATCTTTCCCTCTGACATTTCTCTTTTTATACTATTTCCTTCCTTTTTCTCGTCTTTCTTTTCCGTTTGTGTCTGTCTATCGTATCATCCCCTCTCTCTCCATTCTTCTTCTCTCTCTCTCCCTCTCTCTCTCTCTCTCTCTCTCTCTCTCTCTTGGTCTCTCCCTACCCGTTTCCCTCCTCTCTCTTTCTGTCTCCCTCTCTCTCTCTCTCTTGGTCTCTCTCTCACCATCTCTCCCTCCTCTCTCTTTCACTCTCTGCCTCTCTCACTCCTACCCTCCCCCTCCCCCTCTCTCCCCTCTCTCTCCTCTCTCCCCTTTCTCTCCTCTCTCTCCTCTCTCTCCTCTCTCTCCTCTCTCTCCTCTCTCCCCTCTCTTCCCTCTCTCCCCCTCTCCTCCTCCCCCTGTCCCTCTATCCTCCCCGCTTTCTTTCTCTCTTCCTCCCCCTCCCCTCTTTCCTCCCCCTCTCATTCCCTCCCCCTCCCTCTCTCTTCCTCCCCTCCCCTCTTTCCTCCCCCTTCCCCTCCCCCTCCCCCCTCTCTCCCTCCCGCTCCACATCCGACTGGTTTCCCTTGAGGTTAGTTCTAAGCCGTGGTCCGCCTGATCCGGTGACATTCAAAGCTTGAATGCCTAATGGGGTAGTGCACCAAGATATTTCATTCTGATAATGATAATGACCATCATCAAGAATCCGCCAACTCTCTCTCTTGTTGTTGTTAGTCCTAACTGCGCGTGCGAGGAGAAGGTGGTGGTTCTGCGTTACATGTCTCTCTGTTTCTCCCAGGTTTTACATGCACTCTGCCAAATGCCAAGCAATGTTTAAACAATTGTACCTGTAAGGAATATCGCAAGTCAGACGCAAGTTCATCGCAATAAGGCTGTAAAGTGATTATACATTGGAATCTTAAATATTCTTTGGATTCCAAAAGCTATATACTACTATACAAATAGTTGCACCTGTAACGTATATTGGTGGATAGTGTTGGGTCGCAACGGATCGCAAGTGTATCGCAGTAAGAGTTGCAAGCAAAGTTCCTTGGAAATGTTGAATATTTGAGATTTCCATGTGTATACTACTAAAACCGGAATACCATCTACATTATATATACCCAGAAGGCATTTATAGACCGTCTTTCCTATTTCTACTCAGTCGCAAGATCATCGCAAGAACTTCCTCATCTATGGGATTCTCAAATATTTTGGACCGATTACATTTCAAGACGACCTTTAAGGACGAACTTTGAACTGATTGTCTCTTAAATTTCATTACTTACAATAAATACCAATGCTTGCGATCATTACACAAATATTATGTGCTTGCGATTCTTGTCGCAGCAAAAGTCGCAAGCAGTGGAGAAGAGCCTTAATTGAGTTGCTCATGTGACGAGGACCAACCTACAGCTCCCATTGTCTGGCTATGCTTCAAGCAACAGTGGTTGCGCAAGCATTGTCCAAGGCTAAGCTACCTTGCTATGGCTGCATTGTGACAGACCGTCCATGTACTAGAATATAAGACTTACAAGTGCTTGTACCATATCAGTAATCCATCGCGCACTGTGGCAGAGTGATACAGAACGACAGAGTCAGAGGGAGGGAGAAGGATAGCTTCTATATATTATATACAAACATACCTACGTACATGTTTAGGGTACATATATATATATATACCCACTCACTCACTCACTCACTTACTTGCTCTCTCTCTCAGTTACTCGCATGAGCGAGGGTGAATTTACTACTGATCGATTTGACATTATATGGTGACCGATCGAGTAGCAGGCCTATTCAATAGTGCTGATAGCTAACACGATCATAACCTCTGCCCGTCTGTTGGGACTTGAGTTAAACCGCTTGGGGAGGAGAGGAGAGGAGAGGAGAGAGAGAGAGAGAGAGTCAGTGGGTGTGGGAAGTGTGAGTGAGAGAGTCGGAGTCAGAGGAGAAAGACTCAGAGAGTCTGACTGGAAAGACTTGAATAGAAGGACACACACACTCACACAGTTACAACAACAATTCTTCTTCTTCACTACTTATCACTGACATTGGTCCTCCTTCCTTCCACCACTTTCCCTAGGATTAAAGTGGTGGTGGTGGTGGTGCAAAAGGTGGTGGCCTTGGAGTCCGCGGAAAGGCCACGCACCTCCTCTCCTAGTCCCAACTTTCAACAAGGCACACCTTTAAATCCAATCGGATCCGTATACACTCCGAAATACACTCCGTTTGGCTTAAATAAGACAGATATTTATTACCAATAATGGCGGGGTTGAGGAGGGGTATGGTGGGCACCCTATCGGACGCGGATATCCCACTGATGGCTTATGCTTCTATACCGTCTATAACTATTGGGGGTGGCTGTGGAGGATTATTACCTAGACCCATGAGTACTGGGGCTGTGACCTCCCTACGCGATGTCCATGATCTACGTACTGGTCTACCCCGGCAGCTAAAGTACTCTTTCTGGCAAAGGTAGGTTATTCTGTGAACAGGTGGGGAGGTAGGGGTGTAATGTACTTGTATTTCTTTTTAAATTTTATTCAGGATGTTTATTTATACAGCCAAAATAAGAGTGATCAAGTGGCTCAGATTATCAGAAAATGTACAATTGGCAGCTCTACATATTTAGTAATTTCTGCTAAATTCTGCTAAAAAAGTGATAAATTTGGGGTGTATCTGAGTATATTTGGTATCACATTGATTTAAAGTATAAGTTCTGTTATGTTAAACAGCATCTTGAAGCTCATTTTTGTCTTAAATGTGGGTTATTTGAAAGGATTGGTGAAGGTGAATTGTACATATTCTGGAAATCTGACCCAAGTATGAAATGAATGCAAGAGTCTGTAGGTTATCCTAGAGAGTTGAAATAGCATTGGGAAAGGAAACAAATCGTTTTACTGTACCGCTGCGGGATAAACCATCAACTCTCTTCCAATTTAAAGCGAGCCGTAACGTTACTCACTTAGTTATGAACATGAGGGTCAGATTTTCAGAAAATGTACAATTCGCCTTCACCAATCCTCTCAAATAACCCACATTTAGGACAAAAATTAGCTTCAAAATGGAGTTTAACATAACAGAACAGATACTTCAAATCAATGTGATTCCAGATATACTCAGATATACCTGGTATTCCTCATTTTTCAGCCTAATTTAGGAGAATTTCCCAAATGTATACAACTGCCAATTGTACATTTTCTGAAAATCTGACCCATGAATATGTATCTACCTGTCATTGAATTATATCTTTCTTATCCTTCTATATCATTTCTGAAGGGATACCGGGAAGATCTCAGCGTATTATTACATTGAGAGGGATCAGACATCAACAGAAATGTAACATGTTTATTGAATACAAGTTTTATAATAATAATAATAATAATAATAATAATAAACCCCCATGTTATGAAGCTAACTTACATTATGAATACTTTTGAATTGTTAGAATTAGTGGTTGTTCACCTCCAGTCATCGACGGAGATGAGTATTGTCAATCACTTATAAATTTATTCATCAGCAATAAAGAATTATTGAATTGAATTGAATAAATAAACAAGTACCTGTAACGCCATAAGAGGGTCTGAAATCCTGCCACTAGGTGGAGATCGCCCCCTTTATGTAATTATTAATTGAATAAAAAGTTTTCAAATTCAGATTCAATTTAAATCCTGTGAACAGGTGGGGAGGTAGGGGTGTAATGTACTTGTATTTCTTTTTAAATTCTATTCATGATGTTTATTTATACAGCAATGTCAAAAATTTAATAAGAGTGATCGAGTATGAAATGAATGCAAGAGATCGGTCAATGAAAGATTACTGTCACGTGGGCTCACAGGATTTTTGTTTTGTTTGTAAAAAGGTTTTATTCAACGTAAACTGCCATCGAGGCTCTTACAATAGGGGACTTGCATAGCCGCCATTTTGAATCTTGATTCGCATGGAATTATGGGACTAATGGTACAGTCTAAAATCTATAGAAAACATGCCATGTTCAGCATGGTGTATTTACCAATGCTCTAGCTATAGCTAATGTCAGTATACATGTTTACATGACACAAGTCCCCTTCTTTCCCATCATGCATTTGGTTTTTATAGATCATTTATACAAGCTATGATATTGGTGAAAACATTCTTGCAATTTTCGATAAAAATGTTGCTAAATATTTTATGCCAGATTTCAACAAAATCTATCCCAGCATACACTGCAGTAGACATGCGCAGTGAGACATGCAAATCCCCTATTCTAATGACATTAATGTTGTGCCCTTGTATTTTTTAATATTTTTCGGTTTTTCTGATTTTTCTTTACCTCTCCACCGACACTTCAGTAGTTCTTTTGAATGATTTTTTTAAACGATCTGCAACAATAATATAACGGACACCTTGAGCTGCTTATTACCCTCTTGTTTTTGTTTCATTAATTAAAGACCAATATAATAGTTAAAGATCCATACAAAAAGATTTCAAATTTTCTACCACGGACGTTTTCACGCATTGCCTCGCTTGACACCACATGTTTTGAAAATCATTAGTCGATGATCTTTCCGAGAAAGGTAGGAAGTCCGGTCAAGATGGGAAAGGGGTTGAGGAATGTGTATTATCACACCCCTGTGCTGTTGCTTCCTATACCTTCAGCATTGTATGTCACACTTGGTCAAAGTGGTGCATAACATGTGAGTTATGTCACCCTGGGGACATACAACAAGTAGGTCCGCCCAAAACGTAAATTACTTCTTTTATTTTTAATTATTTATATTTTTTATTTATTAATGGGGTGTAATAAATATGGAACAAAGCTCGGGTGAAGTCTGTACACTTGTTAGTGACCTCGGGAGCACAGAAGATCTCGGGCTAAAGCCCTCTAACTTCCCGCGCTCCCTCGGTCAATAACAAGTGTACAGACTTCCCCCTTGCTAGGTTCCATCTATGTATAACTTGGATGTATGGGGTGATATAAGGAAGGTTGTGTGTAATGTTTTGATTCATTGTCACATGGGTAGACACAACAGCTTTTGAAAATCATTTGTTGACTTTATTTCTGGTTAGGAGGTCCTGCTAAATACCATAATAGGCAAGTAGTGGTAGAATCAATTATGTAGTAAATTAAATATGTATCAAATAAATTGATTCGCATGGAATTATGGGACTTGTATGTCAGTGTAAAATCTACACAAATCATGTTATGTTTAGCGTGGAATATTTATCGGTGCTCCAATATCAATATCCATGTGTTATGTATACATGTTTCCATAACACACGCATTGGTGTTCATATAGGGGTCAGGTTTTCAGAAAATGTGCAATTCACCATCACCAATTCTCTGAAATAACCCAAATTTCAGTCAAAAATAAAGTTTAAAATACAGTTGAACCTAACCAAACAGATTGCTAGAATCAATGCAATGCCAAATATACTCGAATTTACCTAGTATTGACCAAATTGCAGCCTAATTTAGCAGAATTTACTAAACGTGTACATCTGCCATTGTACATTTTCTGAAAATCTGACCCATATCATGAACTATAAAAGTGAGAGGGAGACAGAAAGAGGGTGGAGGTAAACGGGGCGGGAGAGACCAAGAGAGAGAGAGAGAGAGAGAGAGAGAGAGAGAGAGAGAAGAAGAAGGAATTGATATTGGTGAAACTATTCTTGCAATTTTCGACAATATCTGTATATCAGACCTCAGCTTAATCTATCCCCGCATGCACTGTAACATACATGGGTCAGATTGTCAGAAAATGTACAATTAGCAGCTCTACTCATTTAGGAAATTCTGCTTATTTAGGCTGAAAAATGATGAATACCGGGTATATCTGAGTATATTTGGTATCGCATTGATTTAAAGTATAAGTTATGATATGCTAAACCGCATTTTGAAGCTAATTTGTGTCTTAAATGTGGGTTATTTGAGAGGATTGGTGAAGGCGAATTATACATTTTCTGATAACTTGTCCTACATGCGCAGTATAGTTATGAACTGGGTTATATAACATGTAGCTGCTTAATCATATTCTACAGCACTTGAGTTGTACGTAAGGTGGTTCAAGGTGTAATTTATGGCCCTTAAGAACTACAGGACTACATATGGGTGAGATCGTCATAAATTGTACAATTCCTCTTCACCAATCCTCTCAAATAATCCAAATCTAAGACAAAAATAAGGTTCGAAATTCAGTCCAATATAACCAAACAGATTGTTTGAATCAAGGTAATACCAAATATACTCAGATATATCCAGTGTTAATCATTTCTCAGTCTAATTTAACTAATTATGCAGATCTGCCGATTGTGCATTTTCTGAAAGTCTGACCCACATGGTTGTCTACTGTATTGGTATAATAGTTGCAAAGGTAACATTTAGTCTCTACTTATGTAAAATCAGGCAGTACTGAGTAACGCGCCAGAATTCCATTGAGACGCCATTAGCGCAGTAGGCGTCCAATCACTGACATTTCCTTTTAGATATTTTATTCATTCAGGAATTACAAAGAGTGGCGTTGGCCCTCTCCGCTTCACGAGGATCAGGCTTAAGGGTCAGATTTTCAGAAAATGCACAATCTACAGTTCTACACATCTATCAAATTCTTCTAAATTAGAGTGAGAATTGATAAATACTAGGTGTATCTGAGTGTATTCTGTATTGTATTCATTCAATAAATCTGTCTGGTTATGTTGAACTGTATTTTGAACCTGATTTTCATCTTAAATTTGGATTATTTGAGAAGATTGGTGAAGGGGAATTGTACATTTTCTGGCGATTTCACCCATAAGTTGCCTTCTTTTCACCTCTTTGCTGCACTTTACAACAAATTAGGGATCTTTCAACACAACAGAAATGCAGAAATACAATATATGGATCAGATTTCCAGAAAATGTACAATTGGCAGCTCTACACCTTTGGGAAATTCTGCTAAATTAGGCTGAAAAATGATGAATACCGGGTATATCTGAGTATATTTGGTGTCACTTTGATTTAAAGTATCAGTTCTGTTATGTTAAACTGCATTTTGAAGCTTATTCTTGTCTTAAATCTGGGTTATTTGAGAGAATTGGTGAAGGCGAATTGTACATTTTCTGAAAATCTGACCCATAAGGGGAATGGAATGAAGTGGGATGGAAAGGAGGTCTAGACCGACTGATCTTAGAGGCTTAGTGCCCAGCAAATCTCATCAACGAAAATAAACAAAAAACAAAATAAACTCATCAACCATATCAAGTTCTTCTTATATTAATCATGTTTTTGTATTAATTCCATTACGCTGATAACAAACAGTCATGGATCTCATTGATTCTTGGAAAACCTTTACTCTCTGATGCTTCCAACTGTTAACAGGAGTACTAGCAGGGCCAGATCTTCAGAAAATGTACAATTGGCAGATATACATATTAAGTAAATTCAGCTGAATTAAGACTGAAAAATGGTCAAAACTAGGTGTATCTGAGTACATTTGGTATTGATTTGATTTAAAGGATGTGTTTGGTCGTGTTAAACCGAACTTCGAACATCATTAGTGTCTTAAATATGTGTTATTTGAAAAGATTGCTGAAGTAAAATTGTACATTTTCAGAAAATCGGATCCAGCATGTTTTACCCTTATATTATACATACAGGTAGAACTTACCAGGAGACACACACGTGGGCCTATTAATAACCTGGTCGCGTGTTTAGAGTTGTTAATGGTAATTGTCTTAAATGCTCCCTAATGGTATATGCTTAAGAGTTGCTCTGTAACTCCCCAGGCAACATAGGTATAGTAGGAGAGCAGCTCAAGCTTGCCTTTATATTATGGTTGCCTGTTACAGGGGTCAGATTTTTAGAAAATGCACAATCTACAGTTCTACACATCTCTCAAATTCTGCTAAATTAGAGTGAAAAATGATAAATACTGAGTGTATTCTGTATTGTATTCATTCAATAAATCTGTCTGGGTATATTGAACTGTATTTTGAACCTGATGTTCGTCTTAAATTTGGATTATTTGAGAAGATTGGTGAAGGGGAATTGTACATTTTCTGGCAATTTCACCCATGTATCCATATGATCCAAAATGATAGACATAATTAGGAGAGTAGCTCAAGCTTGCGTTTATGTTATGGTGATGTTGTCTGAGACATTGTCCAACCTTGATATACGGGTCAGAATTTCAGAAAATGTACAATTGCAAATCTACATATTTAGTAAATTTTGCTAAATTTGACTGAAAAATTATCAAAACTAGGTATATCTGAGTATATTTGGTATTGAGTTGATTTAAGATAAGAAAAGATAAGAAAATCTTTTATTTGCCAATTTGCTCGATATCACAGTAAATGAATAGGACCAAAGGGTCTACATGTCTGCATGAAAAGTTAATTCCATTTCTGCCGACAGTTACCATTTAAAGAATGCTGTTGGTTGTGTTAAACTGAATTTTGAACATCATTTTTGTCTTAAATGTGTGTTATTTGAAAGGATTGCTGAAGACAAATTGTACATTTTCTTGAAATCTGGCCCATATACACGTATACCTGATGTCCTGTATGGATCAGGTCGTCAGAAAATGTACAATTCGTTTACACCAATTCTCTCAAATGATCCCAATTCAATTAATACAAATCTGGGGTTGAAAATACAGTTTTACATAATCAAACGGATTCTTTTAATCAACGTAGTACCAAATATATTCAGATCTACCTAGTACTTATCGTTTTGCAACCTAGCTAATTCACAATAATTTACTAAATGTGTAGAGCTGTCGACTGTACACTTTCTGGCAACCTGACCCATATTCAATCATTCTGGTGCAGTGATGGTCCATAATTATGCACCACTGCATGGTCAGAAATGCAGGCCAGATGGGTCAGATCTTCAAAAAATGTACAATTTGCCTTTACCAATCCTGTGAAATAACCCAAATTTAAGACAGAAATGAAGTTCAAATACTGTTCAAGCTGACCAAACAGATTTCTTGAACCAACACAATACCAAATATACTCAGATATATCTAGTATTTATAACTTTTCAGCCAAAATTTATCATAATTGTTCCTCCGTTTGAATTGACTCTCTCATCTTATTCTCTCATCTTTAATTTGGGCCTAGCCTGCTCCGCCCTGGAGCTTTCTCCGGCGGTTTCCTACCCCACCTACCACCCTGTGTAACAATCCATTTTGTCCATTACTGGTAGTATACTACCGTGAGTGCTGTAGAGAAACAATAGATGGTATACAATAGAAGGAGCGTGAGCAGGAGCAGGTGGAAGAGGCAAACCTAAGTAAGAACCTAACTATATATAAGAGCCTGTATAAACAAGGCAAAGAATATGATATCGATCGGTTGGTCCGCGCCACAGGTATCTAATCATGTTATGTTAGGCACATTTTCTAGGTAATAGATGCCACCACCAAGGTCTGTGTCATAAGGAATTTGCATGTTACCCATTCCCAAGCAATGGGAGAAATTGAGTCCTCCTGTTATTCATACATAGACTTGTTTCATATAGGTATGCACTTATATATATAACTCTCTCACTATATATAATATATATATAAATTTGGGTCAGATTTTCAGAAAATGTACAATTGGCAGCTGTACACATTTAGTAAATTCTGCTAAGTTAGGCCCCAATTTGGCCAATTCTAGGTAAATTCAAGTGTATTCGGCATTGCATTTATTCTAGCAATCTGTTTGGCTAGGTTGAACTGTATTTTGAACTTTATTTTCGTCCGAAATTTGGGTTATTTGAGAAGATTGGCGAAGTTGAATTGTACATTTTCTGAAAATCTGACCCATATATATATATAGAGAGAGAGAGAGTGAATAGAACGAGGTGTAAGTAATTGAATATTTATTGGACGAGATTGCGCAGGGGGTGATAAAAATAGTTTTATCACATCCCCTTTATCGAACCTCTCAAGTGGAATGCGCATATGATAAATATAAAATGCACTTAAATGTATATATATAGAGAGAGAGGTAGGGAGAGGGGAAGAGTGAAAGAGAGACGTAGGGCGAGAGAGAGGGGATGAGAAAGAGGGAGAGATAGGGAGAAAGAGACGGAGGGAGGGAGGGAGAGAGAACAAGAGAGAGGGAGAGGGGGAGATGGAAGGAGAGGGAGGGAGACAGAGAGAGGGGCAGGAGAGAGGACAAGAGAGAGGGAGAGAGAGGGAGAGAGAAGGGGGGAGAGAGAGGACGAGAGAGCAGGAGAGAGAGGGAGAGAGAGAGAGACCATACCTAGTACTCACATACAGTTTTCCCCTCCACCCCAGCGCTTGCTGACTGCCCCATCAAAAAAATACCCCTTATGTTCGCCTCTCCATGGTACCATGCACCTTAAAGTTTCATTGCTAATATTCTATAAGAAGGTCAGGCATACTACTCGTTAGCGCGTTTCCTCTCAGCAATACATGGGTCCGATTTTCGGAAAATGTACAGATACTTTGAATCAATGCAATACCAGATATACCCAGATATACCCGGTATTCATCATTTTTCAGCTTAATTTTATATTTAGCATAATTTCTTAAATGTGTAGAGCTGCCAATTGTACATTTTCTGAAAATATAACCCACATGGTAGTATACTACCCAAGCAGTTCATATTTGAGTTTGTGGAGGACCAGCTATACATATATATGGAACAAAACAGCCCGGTAAAACATAACACAACAACAATATCTCTTATCGCCATTGCGGCCCTGGGCCATCAGCCACTAATATTATTAGGGCCACTACTGGTGTACGTGCCCGGATCATAGAGCCATTTCCCTGTACTACTAGCACTTCTTCAGTAATTATTGACCGAGTACTTGGACCTTGTACCCCGGGCTTACACTACACCGGGCCTGCTCATATGGACGGTTTTTATCTCGTGGCATTGAAGTGTAATTGGTTGTGATGACAGAATGCTTTCTCTGTGAATGGTCGATATGGCACACCAACGATAATATTGCACTTTGTTTATTCCCTAGCGAGCCTAGATCTATGTCTGTCTGTTTGTCTGTCCATCTATGCATTTATGGGTCATTTTCAGAAAATGTACAATTTGTCTTAAGCAATCATTTTCAAATAATACAAATTTAAGACAATAATGATGTTCAAAATTCAGTTTAACACAACCAAACGCATCCTTTAAATCGACTCATTACAAAATATACTCAGATATGCCTAGTTTTGACCATTTTTCAGTCTTAATTTAGCAGGATTGACTACATATATGTAGAGCTGCCAATTGTACATTTTCTGAAAATCTGACCCTTATATTAGGCCATCAGCTGAGCCCCTAAATATTTTTTCATTCCGGCTTCGGAGGCTCCTCTTTTTGCTAATTCTCTACATTTTTTTTATTTTTTTTTTATTTAAAGAATCGCCTAGTCCTGAAAAGGACCTTTCAGCACATACACTAAAAACAAGGGGACGGGATAAAAAACTTATATCAATTCTCGTTCCTCCTATTCTGTTAATCTATTCCATTATTACATTATAATATGCTAAAAGTTCTCCATGCAATTTCTTGTAGTTTTTGTGAAATTGGGCAGTGATTCTGACAGTGCAAGGCCTTTGAAGCCGATGGCCTGGCTTCATTTCTATTTAGTCCAGGGGCAGAATATCATTTATTTGGTGAACATTTTGGGTCATAACAATGTTTTTTGATTGATTCCAAATCTCCAGAATCTCTCTTTTTTGAAAAAGTATTTTTAAATATTTTAATTTGCCTCTCTTATGATCTCATTTCAAATCCTGGTTTATATTTTTGAAATAACATAAACCAGGATTGGAAATGAAATCCTAGGATTCATCGTAATATTTAAATCGGGGGGCAATCGGGGGACAGATCGGCTGTGTGTGGGTAGGGTTTAACCTGGATCCAACCATGTTGTCAACTCTATTAGAGACGCAGAAATCCTTGAAGAACAATCCCACGATTTCCTTGTGAATATAAACAAGGAATAGAGAATACAGATAGAGAGACAGAGAGAGACAGAGAGAGAGACAGAGAGAGACAGAGAGAGAGACACAGGGAGAGACAGAGAGAGACAGAGAGAGAGACACAGGGAGAGACAGAGAGACAGACAGAGAGACAGACAGAGAGACAGACAGAGAGTCTCTGTCTCTCTTTGTCTCTCTCTCTCTAAATAACAAAATGGATTGAACGCAACTCGTCAACAAAATAAATATTTCCAAATGTTCCAGTCGAGTTCTACATGTGTCATCGCTGGTGGATCATTCTTTTAAAATGTCAGTCAGTGAGAGAAAAAGAACTCTGCAAGCTCGTCCTGATTCCTTTCTTAATTACACAAGCTAATTGGCCTTCATAATAGTCACACAGAGACTAATAACTAAATTCAGCGTCCTTTCTATTAGGGCAAATCATTATTCTCTTTTCACGTCAAATCATCACATAACTCCTCATCTGTTTGTGTGTGTGTGTCTCTCTCTGTGTCTCTCTGTGTCTCTCTCTGTCTGTCTCTCTGTCTCTCTCTGTCTCTCTCTCTGTTTCTCTCCTTGTGTCTCTCTCTGTCTCTCTCTGTCTCTGTCTCTCTGTCTCTGTCTCTCTCTATCTCTCTGTCTCTCTCTGTCTCTCTCTGTCTCTCTCTGTCTCTCTCTGTCTCTCTCTGTCTCTCTGTCTCTCTCTCTGTGTCTCTCTGTCTCTCTGTCTCTCTGTCTCTCTCTGTCTCTCTCTGTCTTTCTCTGTCTCCCTCTGTCTCTCTCTGTGTGTCGCTCTGTGTGTCTCTCTCTGTCTCTGTCTCTCTCTCTGTCTCTCTCTGTCTCTGTCTCTCTCTGTCTCTGTCTCTCTGTCTCTGTCTCTCTCTGTCTCTCTGTCTCTCTCTGTCTCTGTCTCTCTCTGTCTCTGTCTCTCTCTGTCTCTCTCTGTCTCTCTCTGTCTCTGTCTCTCTGTCTCTCTCTCTCTCTGTCTCTCTCGTAGATAGACCATTGCATCTCCTTTCTCTTGAAGCAGATTATTGATTACTATACCTATAACAATCGAGCATCTAAAGGATAGTACCCATTCTAATAATGCAATCAATGTGTACGACCTCACAGCAACCCTATTTAGAAGGAGATCCTGACATTACATAGAGCGGGGTTGGGGGCAAGTGCCAGGAAACTGTTATATGGTGAGTGAGTGAGTGAGATTGGTTGCTTTACGCCCTTATCAACACATTTAATATGGTTATATCAAGGGCGGGAGAGCTGAGAGGGAGGCAGTTTATGATCATACCCAGGATATAGAGATAGAGAAGAAGGGAATGGAGATAGACAGAGAAAAGAGACAGAAAGGCACTTTATAGTCATAACCAGGACCGGACTGTTATATGGCATAGCATACAATTAACTGAACAATATATACAATAATTATCAATAACTTATTAATGATATCTCCAGTGTTTAAGATATATATTTGAATTGTGCTATATATTGAACCTAAATAAGAGCAGATGTTTACTCTCTAGGAGATGGGGTGGAGTGGGGGAAGAGTTTCCCTCCCCCTCCCTCTTAGACATCCTCTCACCCTGGAGGTATAATTTAATTGGTGCATGGTGAAGCACGAGTTACCAAGGTAACTAATAGCAACGATGTATTGGTGGCCTAATGCCTCTCATTGTTACCAGGCTATACCCATAATACCCATTCACTAGTTTGGTATGTATTATATGTACCTCTCCCATAATACATTATGGGGTGGTAGGATTGAACGCGGCTTAGCATTGCTGTGCAATATTAAAGTTGTAGTTTCTAGAATTGTTATCCATTGTGTTGGGGCTTAGGACACCTGTGCTCATTATCTGTGCTGAAACTGACAATATTCTGATACTTTTTGCTTATGTTTATCATACAGAAGATATTGTAAAATGATTAATGGTATTGCACTGGGTTTAGATATATGGTCGAGACGACGGAAGGGTAAAGAGGAATGAAATCCCATCTAATCGTTTTACTACAAATTGAGAGCAAAGGAAAGCATCATTATCATAATCCATTAATCGGAAAAATAGGGATATATACAGATATACAGGCAACGGAGCGAAGAGCAGAGAGCAAAGAGAGAGAGAGCAAAGATCTTTCATTTTTTCTTTATTAGGTATACCCTCTTTAGATATACGCTCTCCTGTCTAACAGTGTGTATATATGGGTCAGATTTTCAGAAAATGTACAATTGGCAGCTCCACACATTTAATAAATTCTGCTAAATTAGGCTGTAAAATGATAAATACTGGGTATATCTGAATATATTTGGTATCACATTGATTTAAAGTATCAGTTCTGTTACGTTAAACTGTATTTTGAAGCTCATTTTTGTCTCAAAAGTGAGTTATTTGAGAGGATTGGTGAAGGGGAATTGTACATTTTCTGAAAATCTGACCTATATATCTTCTCTAGCCGGTTGATACACACGTAATCATTATTGTATTACGGTACGCATTATATCCACCAGCTGAGATCCCCGCTGAAATATAGTCATGCCCATGAAGATATAGGCTTCTTAAATATGAGTGGGATTTTCAGAAAATGTACAATTCACCTTCACCAATTCTCTCAAATAACCCAAATTCCAGACGAAAATACAGTTCAAAATACAGTTCAACCTAACCAAACAGATTGCTAGAATCAATGCAATGCCGAATATACTCGAATTTACCTAGTATTGGCCAAATTGCAGCCTAATTTAGCAGAATTTACTAAATGTGTACAGCTGCCAATTGTACATTTTCTGAAAATCTGACCCATATACACCCTGTTCTGCTTAACCTGACCTCGGTTTCCCTGAATTTTCGGTTAAACCGAATATTGTGTTTTCTTTGCCTGAAGTTTTGTTTAGCACAAACTTTACTTTTCCTGGACCATTCTTTCCCTTTTTTATATCAGGATACAATAGGGGATTTGCATATGCCACCACTGTGATGTCTATTACAGTGCATGCTGGGATGGATTCAATTCAGGTCTCACATATACAAATATTTAGTAACATTTGTTATCGAACATTGCAAGAATATTTTCACCAATATCGTAGCTTGTGAGAATTATCTATTTTCACCAATATCGTAGCTTGTGGGAATTATATATTAAAACCAAATGCATGATGGGAAAGATGGAGGCTTGTGCTATGTAAACATGTATAATACTTGCATACATATTGACATTGGAGCACCGATGAATATTCCATTCCATGGCATGTTTTCTACAGTTTTTACACTGACATACAACTCCCATATTAAATTCCATGCGAATCAAGCAAGATTCAAGATGGCGGTCATGCAAATCTCATGGAGGTTTCAAACTAATTGAGTCAAGGACAAGGTCAGTGAGAGGACAAACCCTGGAGGGATGAGTCCGTGAGTCCGCCATTTAACTGGACATAACCTGTACAGAGTTATTGGGTCAAATTATCAGAAAATGTACAATTGGCAGCTGTACAGATCTAGGAATTTCTGCTAGATTAGGCTGCAATTTGGTCAATACCAGGTAAATTCGAGTATATTTAGCATTGCACTGATTCTATCAATCTGTTTGGTTAGGTTAAACTCTATTTTGTACTTTATTTTCGTCTGAAATTTGCGTTATTTCAGAGAATTTGTGAAAGTGAATGGTACATTTTCTGAAAATCTGACCCTATTATCACACTGGTGTGATAACAGTCATAATTATCCTATATGTGATATGGCGCTGTCTTATCACATACATATATAATAATTAGTAGGAAATTGGTGAGTTGTTCTTATCATTTGTCTAGAAATATGGCTGCCATAGAAGGCAACACTCATTTCCATGAGTTGGTTACGTTATTTCTTGGGGTTTTGGGGGTTTTTTTTTGTAATAACGCACAAGTGTTCTGTGAATGTGTCATCTTATTTCCATCTCGAGTTGGGTTCTATTTTTATGCCATGATAAATATATTTTAGCCTTATTTAACCATTATTTACCTTCAGTTAATGTCTTGCAACTCTCAGACTCGGCAAAAGCAAGCACCTACAACGTTGCGTCATGAAATGAGTGTCATTGATTGGCGCAACTAAATTTAAGCAACCAATCAAAAGAGGGGAGTAAATTGGTTGCATTCGAAAAGCAGCCCCCACTAGTGAAATCTAGGCATGCATATGCAATGGGCTAATCTGGCGATGTTTTTGTGGATATGCACACTTATCATGGCAGAAAACACATTATCTATAATAGATATTTATATTGCATTTATTTATATATTGTACATATAAGTCTACAAATATCCAAGGCAAGGTTTTACAGATGTCAAAGTTGTCCTACCTTGAAGCACGCCAAGTCGATGATACAATCAGCAATTATCCATGTATGTAGGGGCCAGTCTACGTGTTCCACAGCCTTATTGCCTGTGCTAATCATCCCCCAGCAAATGCAATTAGTCAAGTGAAATGATTAGGCCCCAATTAGGAAATACCATATAACAATAGCAGTGGTCAATGACCATTGACCACTACAGGAACCTATTACATAGACCCAAGCCATAGGGAATGAATCATTACAATTATATGGGTCATATTTTCAAAAATGTAAAATTGGCAGCTGTACACATTTAGTAAATTTTGCTAAATTCTGCTGCAATTTGGTCAATACTAGGTAAATTCGAGTATATTTGGCATTGCATTCATTCTACCAATCTGTTAGGTTAGGTTGAACTGTATTTTGAACTTTATTTTCGTATTTTCTGGTATTTATCATTTTTATCAATTTACCAGAATTTATTGAAATTGTGCAGTTGCCAATTGCAGATTTCTATGGGAACTGACCAATGAGGTCGCCAAAGATCCACAGTACATCAGCAGTACTTCATAACAAGAAAACTAGGCTGTTTCTGGGAGTAACGATGACTATGCGATGAGCAATGAAACCTTGTAAACCAGTCCTGAATACATAAAGGGTAGAAAAGTGTAAATCTTGAAACTGGATTCTTACAGGTCAAAAACTATTTTTGTTACCACCCATTTATGTCTAGCCATGTCTTGTATGTGCTACAAGGCTACATTTATATTTCGATGACTCCTCGAAATGCGTAAAGCAACTAATCTCACTCACTCACTCACTCACTCCTCGAAATCCTTACTTGCGGTGGCTTCACTTATTATCGCTCACCGGCAGCCATTTTTTCTCGGGCGATTCGGCCAAATTCTTGAATAAACATATAACAGTAGCAGAATATTGATTAATCCAGACCTATAAGTCATAATATGAGTAACTCTTGTATAAACATATAACAGCAGCAGAATATTGATAAATCCAGTCCTACACTCTCCCGCGCACCGTACCCGGGCGATACGGAGCGGCAAGTTTTTTCGTCTTCATTGAGACGATTTTTGTCTACAGAGCACCGCGAAGGCTACTGGTGAACAGTGGTGACGAAATTGCCTGAACTTCTGATACGAAAAACGGTCATTTGAATCACGGAGACGAAATATGATATGCTCCGTATTCGCGCTCCGTTTTTGGATGTTGGCCATGGCTCCTCAATGTCTGTTGGTCTGGTCATGCTTGGACGCACCACGCTTGAGTGGGTGTCATTGCAATGCTTTAACACCTTCAAGAAGCCCAGTACATTTTCTATATAATATGAACAACCATAAACAAACAATAATCATAAATTTGGTAGGTGAACATGCTTAAAACATGCTTTCAGACATGTTCACCAACCCAGATTAAGTGAGGTTGCTACCCCAGTTCAGGTAGACCAACAAAGGGATTAGCTTTAGCACAGCCAACCCAACCCTACCAAGCCTAGAGGTGTGGTAGCTTATATTTATACAATAATTCATTTCTAGTCTCATCTAAGTTCCTTTTTCGAATATACCAATATATATCTAGCATAAAATCAAATATGGTTTTATCAATTTTGAGGGAGTTATGAGCTATCTAAAGCTGAAAGCAATATTCTTGAGGTTTTTTTTATATTGTGACAAATTTTCCTGTAACTCATCACACATATATCACTGGATATATTCAATATATATTCCTGAAAAAAAATATTCCCTGCTCTTCCTCTCCTTTCCCGCCCATCTCTTTCTTACTTACTTTCAATTGCAATCCTCCTGTCTGCCTCTCCCCCTCTTTCTCTTTCTGTTCTCTATCTTTCTGTTCTGACACAGTATTAGCATTCAGATTGATTAGTTGAGGCCATGTTGATAGCTGATTCAGTATAGTATAATGGTTAAAGCACTTGACTGTAAATCACAAGGTTGCTAGATCGAACCCAAGCATGGGCAAGTTTTTTTTCTCTGCTTTGTCACATTGTAATGGGTGAGTGCACACTCCTTCATGCACTGCCGCACTCCAGATGCGCCAGATGCGCCAACTCTTAACGCACCACCGCACACCGGGGATTAAGAGATTTAGCTTTCCCAGGTTATTATTTACCTCGCCGAATACGCTGAGACGAAAAAAATTGTATCAAAAGTGGGTACAAGAAATTCGTATTCATTTTCGTATTGCGCGGATACGTTGCGCGGGACAGTGTATAAGTCATAATATGAGTAACTCTTGTACAAACATATAACAGCAGCAGAATATTGATAAATCCAGTCCTATAAGTCATAATATGAGTAACTCTTGTATAGACATGTAACAACAGCAGAATATTGATAAATCCAGACCTATAAGTCATAATATGAGTAACTCTTGTATAAACATGTAACAACAGCAGAATATTGATTAATCCAGACCTATAAGTCATAATATGAGTGATTCGGGTCGGATTTGTTTTGTTATAATAGCTGAGAATGCATGGGATATCTTGTTATTCTGAACCACCTTCCACTATCAAAGATAGTTATTGTTGGCAGTTCGATGAACTGACCCAGAAACACCGTTTTTCTGTGTTTTTCTTCCAATCATGGCCTACCATTGATATTAATGAACCTGACGGAACAAGACACAGCGTGACAGGCAGTGTGTGGGAAATATTCTCTCTTTTTTTTCTCGTGACAACTGTACTCCCACTCTATTCGAGTACATGGGTCATATTTTTAGAAAATGCACAATTGGAAGCTGCACACATTTAGTAAATTCTGCTAAATTAGGCTGCAATTCGGTCAATATTATAATAAATTCGAGTATATTCGGCATTGCATTGATTCTAGCAATCTGTTTGGTTAGGTTGAACTTTATCTTCGTCTGAAATTTGGGTTATTTCGGAGTATTCGTGAAGGTGAATTGTACATTTTCTGGCGACTTCACCCACATGATTGACCTGGGATTACAATCTTTCTTATGGACATGAAGCCACGTTATTGAAATCATGTCCTTGGAATAGGGCATGAGCCTGTGAATGTAATGACGTCGGCAGCAAATCTTTAAAGAGATAAAGACTTGAAAAGAACAACCAGAAATCATTATACCAGCAAAACTAACTTCATCAATACGGGATTAGAATGTCTCAGTGCGCATGTCTTTTACAGTGCATGCTGGGATGGATTCAGTTCAAATCTGATTTACAAACATTTTCATCAAAAACTGCAAAGAAAGATCTTTTCACCAATATCATAGCTTGTGTAAACAAATGCCTGAGGCCAAAAAGAAAATAGGTGTGTTTCCGATTTATCTGGCTGAAAACTAGGTTGGGGGGGTGGTAACTTTTTTTTTTTTGTTATTTTCTTTTGTTTGGAAACCTCCCAGGAACTGAAAAAAATGTCTTTTTCATAACAATAGTTGTTTTGAACATGGGAAATGTGCCTTTGGACAGTTCCAGGTTAGGAAAACCCGTTTTCCTGCTTTTATAAGCTTTTTTTGTCAAAAAATCCAAAAAAAGTAAGATATGATGGGAAAGGTAAAAAAAAAAGGCATGGTAAAAAAAAAATTAGGTAGGGTAAGGTTTTTCTAGGTATGGGGGGGGGGGAAATCGGAAACACACCTATTTTTTTTTGCCTGACATACAACTCCCATAATTCCATGTGATAAAGATGTTCTCTACCCTTTTGTCAAAACCAAGATGTTTGATTAATTAAGAATATTTGAATTGAATTGAATGCATGGTTCTGTATGTGGAGAGCAATGACGAGGTCCTGCCTACATGGTCAGTGAACCATGTAGGCAGGACATCGCCACTTCTCACCAACACAGCATCATCGCAAGGCTTACTGCAGAGCTTACCGCAGCCAGTGGAGACCACCCTTTAGGGTATGTCCCTGAATAACGCCATCTAGGTGAATAAGTGTAATGATCATGCATATTTCATGAGAAAGCCATGATAGATAGATAATTGGTGTGAGACCATTATATCTGATGTAATATTAGATGTTACACTTCCTGTGTGATCCCAATTGGGCAGTTTCCTTATCACCACTGCGCATGTCTGTACTAAAGGTGCATTCTGGGAAACACAAAGCCACAATCCGGCGATCAGCTATCGAATTAGTCAGCATTATTGTCATAAAAAGGCAAAATAGTTGTACCAATATCGTTGCCCAACGTGACTGAATTACACATAGTTTTCTCAATATTTCCTAAAGTAAGAATGATCTATGTAATATAGATCTTTATTACACAGTTACTGCAGTTAGAAAGGTGCAGTTTGGGGGTGCAGTTCGGTCGATCCGAATCATTCACGTGTACAGTTCGGCCAAAGACGCAATTTCATTGGTGCAGCGTAGGCCAGATGACGTCGTCCCGACCGCGTAACTTAGGCCTACAAATTGCGGTGAATCAAGCCTCCTTGAGCTAAACTATAGGCTAAACAAGTTAAATTTACTTTTTAGAGTGTGTAATAAATAGCAAATGGCACTCTGTTCGGGTTCAAACTGATCTCGACCCCTCAGAAAACCCCTTTGGGGTTCGTCCCGTTTTCTGAGGGGTCTTGATCAGTTTGAACCTGAACAGAGTGCCATTTGCTATAAGTACATGATAGGAAAGATGAGGACGTATCCTAACATAATATTGTATAATCTTATTATCCACTATATGTTCCCGTTGATATGATATTGTAGAATTATATGAATGGTAATACTAGGTAAATTCGAGTATATTCGGCATTGCATTGATTCTAGCAATCTGTTTGGTTAGGTTGAACTGTATTTTGAACTTTATTTTCGTCTGAAATTTGGGTTATTTCAGAGTATTCGTGAAGGTGAATTGTACATTTTCTGGCGACTTCACCCATAGGTGCATTTTGTTGTCTAAACCCTATTGTGCGTACGTGGTAACAGCAGAAGGGTTGCCGATTCAGCTATGCCATGCATTCTGTTTATTAAACAATAAATCTATCTTTGCCATGCAAATTTAACCTTCCTTATATGCTAAGCCCTTGGCAATGCATTTGAGTCCATGCATTACAACCGGTTCTTATTAAACTTACCTATTAGATTATGGGTCAGACTTTCAGAAAATGTATAATTTGTCTTCAGCAAACCTTTCAAATAACACAAATTTAAGACAATAATGATGTTCAACATTCAGTTTAACACAACCAAACACATCCTTTAAATCAAGACAATGCCAACTATACTCAGATATACCTAGTTTTGACCGTTTTCCAGCCTTAATTTAGCAGAGTTTACTAATATTAATATGTAGATCTGCCAATAGAACATTTTCTGAAAATCTGACCCATATATGCTTTTGACTCATGAATCATAAATTTGCGTGACTGTCTCATTTAGGTTTGCTGTCAATGGGATATAGATTTACACCCTACTAATTAGCATATGGTAACTGTATTAGTTAAATTGACGTTGACGCTAATTTAGTGCAACATAAAAAGGAAAGAAAATGTCCTTTATGGTTGATATTTAGATTTAGTGACACAGATTTGTTTTTTATTGGATTTTCTTTAGTGGCGTCAAGACTGACTTGAAAATATGTGATGTGTTACTGGAAAATGAGTCACAAGACGCAAAGTTGATATTCTTCAAAGTGGTTTATTCACAAGATCTCTTTGTGGGAATGTTTTCATTTTGGGGTGTTTGGTGCTGTGTGTAGCCTGAATGCATTTACCAAATTTCAAGACAATGTATTAAATATTTCTATGGATTTCTCAGGTCAACTTATAGAGTATATTTAGCTACTTTACTTGTAAGTGTTCACCAAGAAATATTGCAAACTTTCTTTTCAAAAATATAAATATTAGATGTCCTACTGTTTACTATCATTGGAATCGGCTTGATCTCATTTTTTCGAATATGATGGTATATCAAAATCCATTTTTAGCGACTTGTGACTCATTTTCCTGTAACACATCATATATAGTTAGTAGTCGTGGTAGGGGTAGTATACTAGCATCTATTGTTGAAAGGAAACACGCTTACAAGAGCCATACCCTGCTCTTTCCAAATATTAACAATGTACGGTAAACTGCAAGGTAAATTAGAAACAGCACACTAGCCCACGGTGGGGTTCGAACCCATAACCCTCGGGTCCAAAGCCAGCACTCCCTTAGCTACTTTTCCTTGCTAAGCAGCTGGTAAGGAACGTTTAAGGAAGGAATTTGTATACGGTATACAGACAATGCTAGTTTGAAGTCCTACCGTTGAAATTTCATACATAAGCAAAGGAAAAATGGCTTAGCAATGAACATTTTAGGTAACGATTTCTTATGCAACAGATCCTGAGGAAAAATTCGATTGATGTTAATCTGGTTTCATTTGAAACATTTAGATAAATACTACTAAAGTTTTGATATCATGTGACATATTGATTTAGATGAACAATAAATAATGGTAGAAATAAACTCCGATCGTATATTTTTATTCTGGCTTCAGGAAAAACAACCTGTGATTGATTGCCAACTTTGGTGTTCGAGGTGGTGGTGGTGGTGAGGGTGTAATGTCCTCCAACACCACCACCACCACCGTCACCACCACCACCACCACTTCCCTTTCCTCCCGATCAGCTGGCCAGTCTTCCATTGCCCCTCCAATGCTAAGCTACTGCTCGGTGCCTCCAGGAGAGAGCTTGGAATGCCAGCTGGTAGGATTGAGCACTGCTGCCAGAGAGTGAAACTTATTATAAATATTAGCAGTCGCAGTTACACGAGGGCATATTATTGCTTGTCGGGGAATTAGATGGAGGAAAGACAGGGTTAGCTAGCTTTAGGTCAGGCTGGTGTTTGGGGGGAGTACAGAGGGTATGAATGGGAATTGAAAAGGGAAAGAGAGAGGAATGAATACTACCTCTTTCCTCCTCCTCCTCACCTCCATCTCCTCTCCTCTCTCTCCTTCTCGCCACCACTGCCGCTTCAGCTGCAGAACTCTGTCGAATATTAACATATCCAAACAGCATCGGCAGCTGCTGCTTTCCAACTCAGTCCAGTCACTCTCTCCTCCTCCTCCTCCTCCTCCTCCTCTCTCCACCTCCTATTCACATCATGGGCAAGCCTATACTACAAAATGCAAGCAAGGCAGCACCAGCCGACCGTTCCCTCTCCCTCTCTCTCTCTCTCTCTCCCCCATCCTCCACCTCCTCCTCTCTTTCGCCTGCTATAACAACCCCACAAGTCATGGCGGTGACTCGCTGCGTTCTTACTACTACCGATGAAGCATTCGGACCTCTTGACAACTAGCACTGCTCGATTGCCACGGTAGTGGCGGAGGAGGAGGAGGAGGAGGAGGAGAAGGCAGGAGGAGGAGGAGGAGGAGGAGGAGGCAAGCAAAGGCCCCTATACGACCCAACCTGCCTCCTTCCTATACTGTCCCTCTGTTACTGGAGGAGGTAGTATAGTGGTGGTGGTGGCAGTGGTGGTGGCGGTGGTGGTTGAGAGGAAGCTGTGCTATAGACTCTCCCCCTCTCTCTCTTTATATATATATATAAGGATTTAGGATTATTTTTTTTAAAAAGAAATCCTTGGAATTATTATTATTATTATTGTTGGACCAACATGGGTTGTGGATGGCACCCGACCGCTGCAGGGCCTACAGCAGCCCGGTCAACTGGCAGTGGCGGTGCTGGTGGAGGTGGGAAATCTACCCGCCATTTCGGCTCGAAACATCGGGGAAGATATAACCACTACAATAATCAAGAGAGGTAGGTGTTTCACTACACCTTTAGCTAGCTAGCCAGCAAGCAGACAGGCCAGGAAGCACGCAAACAAGGGAAAAGCCTGCATTTGCCCTGTCGTTTCCCTTATACCTTGTCAGTCAGCCTGTCTGCAAGCAAGTCGTTAATGTAATACCCCTCGTCTTCATTATTATCCCTCTCATCAGCAATGTCGTCGATATGATCGTCACTCATAGACATACACACTGACACAAGCAATTCCATTTACGATAGATATTAGCATTTACCCGTGCATGTACGGTAGTAGGGATTGGGTGGGGTGAAATGCGGTCAGGGGAAGGGTTGGTTGATATTGTCAATTAAAATGTAGCTAATTTTATTTGATTCAGCTGATTTCTTGCCCTGTTCTGTATTGATCAATGAGTGAGAATTCGCTGGTCTGGTTGGCGCCTCTGTGTCAGCTGTACAAAGTTCTGCTTACCAACCCGGCTAATATGTGGAGATATTTAGCATAGAGGGTTTGGGTAGGGGAGGGAGGGAGGGGGAGGGGGGAGGGGGATAGGGGAATGCTAAGATGAGGGAGGGAGGGACGGGGGTGTCACAACGAGGACATGGGTCTTGTGCCCTACTTAAAACCCATCTTGCACTGTCTCAGTATCTTCTTCCAGACTTGTCATTTAAATGCTATAATTTTTCTAAATATAAACTAGGGCAGCCCTGGATAATTTAAATATTAAATAAGTTAGAAAATTCTAAACAATATCACTCACTCTCTAATGCATTACATAAGATGGATAAATAGGTTATGTATTTAATTACTAAGGGCAATGAAGGTAAAAGGAAAAGATATCGGGGTGAATAATATAACCTTTATTATTAAATCATATATAAATAGTATATAACCCAGTGCCCCTGTGCAGTGCAGACATGCATTGATGGCCTATACATACCAAGGATTTCATGCCGAGGTGAAAGGATAGGTACGGTATATATAAGGACACGTTCAAGAAACCAACACCAAATAATCTAAGCAATTGGGGGAAAATATTTAAACAATATCATCACACCTTCCTTATGTTTTACATACATATACAGTGGAACCTCGCATAAAGACCACCTCTCTATAGAGACCACCCCTCTAATAAGACCAATTTCTCTCAATCCCGAATTGCTTTTCTAGCCCCTCTAATGAAACCACCTCGCTATCAAGACCAGTTTCTCTCAGTCAGTCCCAAGGGTGGTCTCAATACAGAGGTTCCACTGTGAATGAAATAAATACTAGACATTCATCATATAAAAGCAGCTATGGGAAGGAAAGGTATATTTATATATGGGAACCACGGTGACACTGACAACGACAAAAAGCTGGGACCATGTAGTAGTTGTTATGCATTGATTTATTCACACTCGAGCAGATTTGAGCAAATGTCAGGTCGAGCTGACGGCCGATACAGCTGCTGGAGGTGCTCTGCTATAGGGCTAGTGCTAAGGGTTCAGTACCTTCCCTATCACTTAGATTCGTCCTCCTCAGACTCTTACCTCCCACCCACCTACCCCCTTTCTTATCATGCTATCATAGTCTCTGCTGCTGCTACCCGTTTTGTTCCGTATCATCAGCTCCCTATTCTTTAGCTTATCTTTCAAATAATGATATCTTAGGTCAACAGGGACGACTGATGTTGTATCTCGGTCGTAGCCTTAGCCTTCTTCTTCTTCTTCTTCTTCTTCTTCTTCTTCTTCTTCCTCGATTTCTGATGATGATGATGATGTTCAATTGCCTTAGTTCTCACCTTCATCTCCTTCCTCTCTTTTTTATGTTCTTCTTCTTTTCCTGTTTTCCTTCTTCGCGTCTTCATTAATTTGTATTCTCCTTCTTCCTCCTGAATGTTCTCGTGAACAATCTCTACCTTATCTTTTAAATAAAGCAACATATTTTTCCTGTAAGTCTACACCTGCATGCGAAAGTTGCTCTCATTCTCCTTCTCCTCCTCCCTTCAAAGTCAAGGCTATTTCTATGAAGAAGCATTGCATAAACCCACTCTCTCGCCTTACATCTGATGATACCAGTGGTTTGATGTCCTGCCATTTGCTATATAAACCCTGCTTTATCTAGATGTATTGTCAGGGAATGATGAGAGTTGACAGAGATGCTGACAGTTGACAGAGACCTTGACAGTGATACAATGCTCTTGCTGGGTCTCTGCTAGGCTATAGCGTGTGCTGCGGAGCTCGGGACCTATTTGGGTCAGGGCCTGAGCATATATGAGCAATTGGGGATATATATATATGGGTGAAGTCGCCAGAAATGTACAATTCACCTTCATCAATTATCTGAAATAACCCAGATTTCAGACGAAACTAAAGTTCAAAATACAGTTAAACCTAACCAAACAGATTGCTAGAATCAATGCAATGCAATATACTCGAATTTACCTAGTATTGGCCAAATTGAAGCCTAATTTAGCAGAGATTACTAAATGTGTACAGCTGCCAATTGTACATTTTCTAGAACTCTGACCCATATTATATATACCTAAGACACTCGTCGTATATCATGGGGCATTTGAACTTGAAGATTCAAGGCCATATCTGATAAACGTCTGTGTTTTAACAGTTGTACCAAATGTAATCAGACTATTTTCTCAGGTTGGTGTCTTTACATCGCTTAATCAGTTAAGTATTGCAAGTATAAGTGGCTTATCTCAGCAAAGCAGATTAGAAATGTAGCAGAACTGATATATATATATTTTCCCCTCTTCCAACATGTACCATATTAAAACTAAAATGAAAATCAAATTAGATAAAATGAGCAATAGGGGATTTGCATAGCCGCGCGGCCATTTTGAATCTAGATTCGCATTGGAATTATGGGTATAATGGTAAACTCTAAAATCTATAGAAAATATGTCATGTTCAGCATGAAATATTTATCAATGATCTAATGTCCATATCCATGTGTTACACATGTGTCAATAACACAAGCCTCCATCTTTCCCATCATGCATTTGGATTGCATAAGTCATTTACACAAGCTACGATATTGGTGAAACCATTCTTGCAACTTTAGATCAAAATGTTGCTAAATATGTGCATGTCAGTTGTGAACTGAACCCATCCCAGGATGCACTGTAACAGACATGCGCAGTGGCACATGCAAATCCCCTATTGAACTAATCTAGACACATATTTAGATACAACTGATCAATCAGTATACATCGAGGTTCCCATGGCAACAAGAGTTATAGTGCTACATCACCATAGTAATGTACCATGTCCTTGAAACAGCTGTATATCTACAGTTTGTAGATATGGAAACGATTTGCATATACCATTCTAGGCTCAAAGATGAGAGACTCCCTTTATACTGAGGGAAAGCCTCTCGCCCCAAACCGTAAAGTGCCATTATCATTCCATTAGGACAGCAAAATACCATCATAATCCCATTAGGACGCCTAATCCCGGGGCAGAAAACCCATTAGCGCAGTAGGCGTCCAATCACTGGCATGCTATTCTTATCTGATCCGAGAGGCTTTGAGCCTAGACTGATGCCTATATTCCCTTTTTTATGATCATTAGAAAATATTAAAATCTGGGTTCTACGTACTCCATTTAATAAGGTTTCTTATGTATGTATTACACAGTATGTATGATACACTATGTATCTTTTTAAAAATTAAATAGTGACAAATTATACGTTCTTCCCGAACCTTACTAGCCCATGCTCTCTTTTATTCTACTTCATATAACGCACAGATATAAGTTACTTATGTCCATCTTGGTCTTCTACATGTACTTATTAGCTTTTTCTAGTAATCAACTAATTTGTGTATACAGTAATAATACAGGATTTCTCTTGAGAACAGCATACAACAAACATAACATTATTTTTTATATTAAAATGATTAGTCGACAGAATATTGTCAACAAATCGTTGCCTACACATAGAATAAAGAAAATATAAATGAATAGTTACAGAGAAAACATTTTTTAATCGAGAACCACCATCATTTTAGAAATATTCAGGCAGGCCGTCCTCATCGCTGGCACAAAATATGTTGTCGCACGTTGCGATTCTTGCTGTTAAATGCACCATTAGTGGACCTATTTAAATTGAGCCAGGTTTCTTGACTTTGGTTTCGACTCTTCGTGTTGCCCCATTAAAGTCTCCTGGGTATTCAGAACCAATGCCATTGCTTCTCCTTCTCGCAGAAATGAAATCGTAAATTATGATATAACGATATGCTGGGAGATAAAGGGGCATTAATTCAATCGCGTCCTATTCATAAACATTTGACAATACTCACCTCATAACTTCACTCATGTCTTCATAAATATTACTTGAAATAGACATTTATGTATCAAATGATAAGTATTGTACTCCACCTTGAATGATAGATAAAGGACTATCCCGTTTGTCTACCTTTTTTTTACATTTCTATGATTTGAATGTATCATTGATCACCTATACATTGTACTTTCATTTTATGTATATTCACCTGATTAAAACATACACATAAGCCTTGCCTCTCAGCAATAAACATTGATGTCTATTTCTCTTTGCTAATCTATGTGTAGTGTGTCTATTTCTTTCTAAGCTTCTTTTCTCAGTGACAAATATGTTCATCAGCATTTCGAAGTATCTCAAGAATCAATTTTCTTCATCTTTGAACTATCCATTCGCTCTATTAAACCTGTATCTTTGCCAACCTTTTACTATTGAGGGATATTGATCTTGCCTATAACCTAGTTATCCCTCTTGAAACTCGTCTTCGATTGCCCATCTTAAGGGCCTAGTCCAGTAAGCCGATTCTCTTGCGATTTTTCCGGTGAGAATCGCATGAGAATCGGCTTAGTGGACAATGGCCTTAATTAACTTTAACTGAGTGGTCGTCTAATGTTCTTGCGGTTTTAAATTTCGCCCGAAAAATCGGGAATTTCGACTGTGAAAACGATGAAGGTTATTTTTGTTTTATTACTTTTCTTCAGTACATTTATACAACATTTCAGGTCGACTCAGATCAGTCCTGACAAACTACAAGAAGTTTTATGAAGTTATAAATACATGAATGAAATTAAATAAGGTTTTACTATTGTTTCCAGACATGCAGAGGATCTCATTGTGACGCCGTTTGCTCAGATCCTGGCCAGTCTTCGCAGTGTTCGCAATAATTACATTACCCTCACCAATGTGCCAATCAACAAGTAAGTACACATGACATGGGTGAAATTGCCAGAAAATGTACAATTCCCCTTCACCAATCGTCTCAAATAATCCAAATTTAAGACGAAAATCAGGTTCAAAATACAGTTCAACATAACCAGACAGATTAATTGGATGAATACAATACAGAATACACTCAGATATACCGAGTATATATCTATTCTCACCCTAATTTAGAAGAACTTGATAGATGTGTAGAACTGTGGATTGTGCATTTTCTGAAAATCTGACCCACATGTTTCTTCAGAATACCGTAAAACCTCTCTATTATAGACAGCCTAAATACAGTAAAAGCAGGAAATAAGCATTCGCCTTCACCAAACCTTTTAAATAAATCAAATTTAAGACAAAACTAAGGTTCAAAATTGAGTTCAACATAACTTAACAGATTTTTTGAATCAAGCAACATCAAATATACTCAGATATACCTAGTATTAGCAATTCTTCAGTCTAATTTAACAGATTTTACTAAATGTGTAGATCTCCGGATTGTACATTTTTTTGATGACCTGACCCATTAACAGGTGAAATTAACTACCATACGGTAGATTGTAGACCCAAATTGTAGTTATTCTATTAGTTGTTAATATTACTTGTAAATATTTTGAATTGTACATTTCACAATATGCATCTAAAATATAATTTGATTTTTATTTCCAGATCGCGGAGAGGTTCCACCCATCGGGACCACCGAGATACTCATAACAGTCAAACCAACCCCACAAAACTCTCAGGTAAATTTCGTCTTATTTTAAATTTTATTCTCAAATTTAAGTTTAGCACTGTAGGAACGTTGTCTATACTATTCACACCTAAGGGAAATAGTCTGAAGGTTCGTCATAACGTGCACTAAGAAACTTTAACGATTCTACTCCAAAGTATTCAAAATCAATATTTAAATTACAATATACTTGTATACATGATTTTATCCAAGTAGATGTCATAGGTCGCTGCAATGGGAAGCAGAACAATACTCTTTCCTCTACTGAAATGCAGATGACCTAATTGATACGACTAATCTTTATTTTGGTCAAGTTCTTTTGTCGAATTTATATGTTGGGAGCATTGCATTTACAGAGATATCATTGACTGTTTCAACAAAATTTGATTTGTAAAAACATGTTTGGATTCCTTAAATAGAACCCTTTATTTTGGTCCTGTTCTTTTGTTGTGTAAATCCCTGCAAGGAAATAAGAAAACATAAGAAACATTCTCCTAAACTCCCATACAATAACCATCAGTAAAACCATTGTTTTACAACAGAACATATCATAGATCATATATTTGTAGGATTGTCACAAGACTTATTATCATGATCTAAGAGGGAAAAACAATGTTCTTCTTCCCTCTACTAAAAACATGCCCTAAAGCAGTACACATGCTTTGAGAAGAACCCTTAGAAGGAGAAGAAGGAAGCGTTACATCTTGTGTGTACAGATAGTCTGATTAATTGCGTACCTCTATCTTCTTACAGAAGAGCAGTATGCTAAGCTGGCCTTGGAGACGCTGGAGGAGTTGGAGTGGTGTCTGGACCAACTGGAGACGGTGCAGACTCACCGCTCCGTTAGTGATATGGCCTCTAGCAAGGTAAGAGCAGCTCATGAGCAGTCCACAGCCTGGGTTTTATACCTCTTTTTACAGTCAACTCTTTCTTCTTCGTTCTTCTTCGTCTTCTTCTTCTTCTTCTTCTTCTTCATCACTTGCTCTCTCTTTTCAAGGCCAGTCCTCCTATTTCCTTCTCCTTTTCCAGTCAACTCTTTCTTCTTCTTTCTTCTTTTTTTCTTCTTCTCTTCCTCTCTCTTTTCAAGGCCACGTCCTCCTGTTTCCTTCTCCTTTTCCAGTCAACTCTTTCTTCTTTCTTCTTTTTTTCTTCTTCTCTTCCTCCCTCTTTTCAAGGCCACGCCCTCCTGTTTCCTTCTCCTTTTCCTGTCAACTCTTTCTTCTTCTACTCCTCTTTCTCTCCCTCTTCCCCCTGTTTCCTTCTCCTTTTCCAGTCAACTTTTTCTTCCTGTTTAGTCTTCCTCTCCTCTTTCTTTCCTTCTCCTCAAGGCCATTTCCTACTGTTTCCTTCCTCTCACTCTCCTTTTCCAGTCAGCTTTTTCTTTTCCTCTTTCTCTTCTCAAGGTCATATCCTTGTGTTTCATTCTACTTCTACTCCTTTTTCAGTCAACTCTTTCATCTCTTTTTCCTACTTCTCCTCTTTTTCCCTCCTCTCCTCAAGCCTGTGACCTCCTGTCTCTTTCTTCTCTTCCCTTCCCTTCTTTTCCAGTCAACTTCACTTCTTCATCTCCTCCTTGTCTTCATTTATCTTTCTTTTCCTCAAGCTTCTCCTCCTGTCTCTTTCTCTCTCCTCCTCCCTCTCCTATTCCTTTTAGTCCTTCTTCTTTTTGTCATTATCCTCTAAGTCACCATCCTCATCGTCCTGTGTCTACCCTTTCTACTCCTCCTCCCTCTTCTCTACCTCCTCCTTCTCTTGACACCTCTTCCTCCACATCCCTGGTCTTCGTCTCCTCCTTTCTCTCCCTTATCCAACTACTCTTCTCCGTTTATTCCTACTCCTTACTCCTTTCTCCTCCTCCTCTTTATCCCTTTATTTGTTCCATACACTTCCTATCATACCTTTTTGTCCCTCTTCTCCACATTTTCCCCCCTTATCTCCATCCTCCTCCTCGTCTTTGTCTTCCGTCTCCTTCTCTTTCTGGAATTATATGTGATGTGTTTCAGGAAAATGAGTCATAAGTCGCAAAATCGATATTTTTCATAGTGTTTTTTTCACAAGATCACATTATTGGACTGGTCTGATTCTTTCAGAGTTCATCACTTATACCTAAATCGATGCATCAAATTCCAGGATAATCTATGTACTATATCCCTTAGTTTTAAAGGTCCTCATGTGGACTAAATTTAGTTACTTTACTGTTTATTCACCCCAAGAAATATTGAAAACTTTTTTTTCAAAAACGAAAATATCAAACTTAAAATATAGAAATACTTATTAGATTATTAGACTGCTTACTATCATTGGAATCGGCTTGATGTCATCTTTTCAAATATAATGGTATCTCAAAATCTATTTTTTGC
This sequence comes from Sthenelais limicola, assembly GCA_942159475.1. Classification (NCBI taxonomy): domain Eukaryota; kingdom Metazoa; phylum Annelida; class Polychaeta; order Phyllodocida; family Sigalionidae; genus Sthenelais; species Sthenelais limicola. The sequence continues at coordinate 143,227,253 of OW804094.1, forward strand.
GACTCATGACTCATTTTCCTGAAACACATCACATATCAAAAAAGAATACAATAAGAGAAAAGGAATAATATGCACTTAAATAATAATATTAACATTACCTTAAAAAGACCCTAGCCTTTTCAACAATATTTTGCTGTGTTAAAGTTTTAGAAAATTAACTATAACTTGGTGTCTTGACCTATAAACAGTTGCCTCAGCTGTCTCATTTTTAGCAAACATGATTGTCTGGGCTGTGTAATTGGTCCAGCTATGTCGGCACCGTATACCTTGATTTATTTTCTACCTGGCTATGTTTAGACAACCATGTTTCTATCTAAATAAAGCCTAGCTATGGTCATTAGTCTTTTTAACGGCCTCATGTTGTTTATAAGAAAATTATAGAAAGATATTTCGTAAATCACAATTTGAACCTCCATTTACTTCATAAACCCCTTACTTTTTCCCACCATTTTACAAGTATCCAGACACTTTAAAATTACTTCTCCTTTGTATATATATATATATATATATATATATATATATATGGTCAGAAAATGTACAATTCACCTTCGCCAATCCTTTTAAATAAACCCAATTTGAGATCAAAATTAGGTTCAAGATAAAGTTCACAATAACCGAACAGAAATTTCGAATCCCCGCAAATATACTCAAATACCTAGTATTTTTCATTTTCAGTCCAGCTGTCATATTAATTCTTGACAGGCCTTATCATTGAATCTTAAAAAATGGTTTCACCAATTGTAACTTCTTTTTTTCTTTAAACAGTTTAAACGGATGCTAAACAGAGAACTCAGCCACTTTGCCGAATCAAGCAAATCAGGAAACCAGATCTCAGAATATATTTGCAGCACATTTTTAGGTAGGTTTACTTGCTATTCTCCTTCCCCTCTAACTGTTTTGCAATGAGTTACTCGAAGTGGTTCCATCTGTAGTCCTTAACAACGACTCACAAACTGCTCGTTTCAGAAAGTAGTGGTCCAGGCCCTGCTTCCCTAATGTGTTCTGTCATCAACTTGGTTTTTTGGTTTTTCTTGATCCATTGAGTTTATGTAACATTAATTACCTAAAGATGTAATACAGTATTCATTGGGGGGTGGGGGGTCCACAGTTCCCAAATTGAAATATGTTGTTGTGTTCCAGGAAAATGAGTCATAAGTCGCAAAATGGATATTTTTCAAATTTATTTATTTATAAGATATCTTTATTGGAATATTCTAATTCTTAGGGTGCTTAATGACGCTAGTAACAGTAATATGTGTACACAATTTCAAGGCAATATATTAGATATATCTTTGCATTTCTAAGGTCATCTGATGGCGTATATTTAGGTACGTTATTAGTAATTATCCACCCAAAAATATTAATAACTTTTTTTTCAAAAATAAAGATATCAAACTCAAAATATAGAAACACTATTTATATGTCCTACTGTTTACTACCAGTAGAATCGGCTTGATCTCATTTTTTCAAATATGATAATATCTCAAAATCCATTTTTTGCAACTTGTGACTCATTTCCCTGTAACGCATCACATATGTCGTTGCAAAATGATATTTTATATGAGCGCGGATTTGTCCTTTATCTTTTTGCACTTATGTGTGAATATTTTAATGATGAATATCCTTCATCAGAAAATGCTTCGAGTGAGAATCTTTTTGAATATTTTTTTGCTTACATACTGCCGCGCATCAATTTTCTTTCGATTACAAATTAATAGCGGTTTGATTATATTTTGTACTCTAAAAGTATCATGGACATATATCCATTTAGAGCCATACTATCCTTAGTATGTTTCTTTTGTAAATTTCGTGCAAGCCTTTGTCAGTTCTTTTTTTGGCAATGTACATATTTTTTCATTCCCATCCATATACTATACATATCATATCTATATTTATATCTCTTTTTATTATATATACCTCTCTTTATCTTTATATATATATTATATTATATACTCACGCAAGTCCACTTGGTACCTATTTATATATATATGTAGTACAATTTTGTCATTATGAAGTTTTCCTTTTTAAATATTTATTGTTAATTGGGGTTCTTCTTCTTGAAAATGGGTGTGACGTGTTTTTTCAGACAAGCAACAGGAGGTTGACGTTCCTCCTCCCCATAGGGAAGAAGTCCCCGGAGCTGAGACTAAGGGTACTACTACAGAGCCCGTCCTCTCCCTACTATTTCTCCTTTTACTTATCAGACACTTGTATGTGTTGTTTTCCCCGCTTACTGTCCAACAGGGGATTTGCTAATACACCAAATTTGTTAAGCAACATGAAAGGAAATAGATCTTGAGCGACAATCACCAGGTCCAAAAGGAAGAGCACCGAGAGGTGATTTGGATACCTGGTTAAGGATTGGAAATAAAATAATAATAATAAGCTTTGTGTGGTATAAGCTGGTTGAGGAGCAGTCATATCAAACACAACAGCTGAGGGATCTATTTCGTTTAGTCAAGACCAAATTCTCCATTGTGGCTTTGTGGTTATGGCTAAATGTGGTGTCTTACAGGAAAATGAGTCACAAGTCGCAAAATTGATATTTTTTAATGTGATTTATTCACAAGATGTCTTTGTTGCAATATTCTCATCTTTGGGGTATTAAGTGGTATGGATGCATTTACCAAATTTCAAGACAATGTATCAAATATATCCATGTATTTCTAAGGCAATCCTATAGAGTATATTTTGCTACTTTACTAGTAATATTCCACCCAGAAATATTGCAAACTTTTTTTTTCAAAAATAAAAATATTAAATTTAAAATATAGAAATACTTATGTTTACCATCATTGGAATCCACTTGGTCTCATCTTTTCAAATATGATGATATCTCAAAATCGATTTTTTGCGACTTGTGACTCATTTTGCTGTAACAAATCACAGATGGCATGAACAACCGCAAAATGGTCCTACAATCCTGTACCAGTCCATTATGGTTTTATAGTGGACCAGTAAACAACTCAATCATTGACTAAAATGCAATTATTTGCCTGTAAAAACGGAAATCTGAGTATATTGTCACTGAGGAAGGCCACCAATTAGACATGCTTGATATGCTGGGAGTTTTCTATTTTATTATCATTTTTTTCAAAATTTATTTGTATTATTTGAATATTTTGATATCTATCGTGTTAAGATTTATTTTTTCTATCCACATAAGAAGTATCTAGAATCCATTGTCTTGGTTTTGTTAAAGCTTTTATACGTCAATCGGAGGAACTACAGACACATAATAAACTTGCCAGCAGAAACACTAAATTTGAACAATTTTATTTTAATACTTTAAGGAAGAACCCAATCTATTTAGAACCAAAATTATCTTAACGAACTCGCCATCGACTATGAATAACGAGTACAAGTCAATTGAAATCACAAGGTCCCGTTGCATAACAAATCCTTACTAAATATTTTCCTTCCTTAGCTACTTTTCCTTGTTAAGCAGTTGGTGAGGGACTTTTAGGCAAGGAGTTTGTGACACAGAAAATGCTAAATTTCATTCCTACTGTAGCAAAATCCTACCTAAAGCAAGGAAAAATAGCTTAGCAAGGGACATTTTAAAGGCTGGGTTCCACTGCCCCGCTACTTCTCCCACTACTGCTCCCGCTTCTTTGGTCCCGCTACTTTTAGAAGCGGGAGCGAGTACCGGGAGGTCGCCACTTCAATTCAAACCTGTTTGATTTGAAACGGCTACTTCCCGTTACTTCCCGCTACTTCTAAAGTAGCGGGAGCAAAAAAACGGCAGTAGTAGCGGGAGAAGTAGCGTGGCAGTGGAACCCAGGCTTAAGTGAGAATTTCTTATGCAAAAGCCTCCAAGTGATCGTTCCCGTATCAAAGTCTAACTGATAATCTATTCATGAAACAAGTACCAGACATTTCTGAAAGTCACTAGTCCAGACACATCTACAACTGGTGTATGCAAATCCCCGATCCCTAATGCCAATTTAATTTTCATTTCAACTAACAATTTGCAGCCTCGTATTTAGGCTAGGAATATAAGCAGTGGAGGAAATACTGGGATTCCATGAATGTACATATTATATCTGTGTGGTGTTTATTGGCCTTGTAATGTACAGTGACGTCCAGGCTTGTCCATCTGTCTCTGCACCCTATGTGGTTTCTAATAAAACAGTCTGCCTCAAATTATATAATTATAGCGGAACTCCACTAGAGGAAAAACGACGGCGACAGATTTTTTGGGTTGCCCACTAACATCAGTTCATTTCATGTTTGCAATGAAAACGCAAATGGAGGAGTGTCAGATGTGTTGCCACATTCTCTGGAAACTGGTGTTTCTGTATGGATATTTGTTGCAACAAATTAGTAGGCAACAACAAAATTTGTCAGCGCCGTTTTTTTCTCTAGTGGAGTCGCCCCATAATATGTGTATATTAACATCCACTTAGGGCATCAAAGTGGGATATATATCAAAACGCAGACATATTGTAACAACATGATTAGAAAAGGGTTGTCTCCACTGGCTGCGGTAAGCTCTGCGGTAAGCCTTTGCGATGGTTTGTGCTGGTTCTGTAGGTGGAGAGGAGTGGCGAGGTCCGGCCTACATGGATCATTGGCCATGTAGGCAAGACCTCGCCACTCCTCACCATCATAGCACCATCGCAAGGCTTACCGCAGAGCTTACCGCAGGGCCTACCACAGGCAGTGGAGACCACCCTTATATCTTAGACGGACATGGACGGAAATTACGACAAACTGTAGACACAATATCACTGAAAAGAAGATCTCTATTTTGCTAACTTTCTCAGTAAAGAGACAGTAATGAGAAAAATATCAGAATTTGTATATGTAGTCACAACCTAGACAAGGCAAAACTCGATATGATTATCGAATAAAATTATCTCTTCTGCCTTGGGTTTTATTTCGGTGTACATTTTTCAAGGGGCAATATTCCATATCATAGCAACAAAAAACATATAATAATTTACTTTAAGTCGCCATTGCATTATAGAAAGAAAACATCACAGAAAAAAGGCTATGACATAAATATTAACTAACGAGTTGGTTGAAAGAGCCGGAGAATTGATATTCTAAGTGACTGAAACCAATAAGTTATTTATCTGTTTCATAAGGCCTATGCTTTAAAGATGTTACGACAAACACATCTTACCAAATTTACTCATATCATGACTTATAGGACTGCATTTATCAATATTCTGCTGCTGTTATAACTATATACAAGAATTTGAAGTCAAATAGGCATTAAGAAAACGGCCGCCTGTGAGCGATAATAAGTGAAGTCATCGCAGGAAAGGTTTTCCGAAAGGTCTGCGAAATATAAATGTGGAATTTTGTTAACCCCTATCACAAACCATCGGGACAAATCCTCCAAGTTTTTGTTAATTTTTTGTTAGAGGGGTTGGAAAAGAAGGGAACAAAAAGTAGAAAATCTTTTTCTTTTCTTTTTTTTAAATTTTTAGTAGAACATCTTTAGTTCTTGACTGATATTTGCAGTTTTATAACCTAAAAGGAAAATTGTTAAATCATATAATTGAATTTCGGTGGTAACCCTTGTAAAAAATGCATTGCTGCGTATTCCATATGCATGGGATGTGGCCCTGTCGTATCAAATGCGTATATATAATAAATTATCATATCTGTGTGAAATTGATGTCTCAATGATGTCTGTATGTTTCTGTTCAGTCCGATTGTTTCGTTAAATCAATAAACATAGGGCTGGGAAGTTTATGTTTCGCACCAAAAACTCATCTAACATTCTTTGTGTTGCTCCTTATTAACAAATGGGTTTCGTTTCCCAGTGCCAAATCAGTGTTCTTCATTTACAAATATATATGCATAAAGATAGTTGGCAAACTGGTACTATTCCCGCTGATAATCATCTACTAAAAACACATTGCATGAATATATTAAAGCCAAATTTAACTGTTGGAATGTCCTATTAACAATTACCAATATCTTGTGAGCATTTTTTAAAAGATTTTATTTGTAGCAGGTTCTGTAATGCAATTATATATATTTTCATCCTTTTGCATTTTCGCATGTGAAATACAGTAATTAAATGTATTATGAATTCACACACTTTTGTCGTTTATCGTTCTTATCAAAGGTAAATTAATATATTAAAGTGTTTAAATATGTTGGCTTTTTCTCAATGCGTATATACTTTGCAAAGTATCATATACTTAGCATTTGCTGTTCATTTCCCTTCCTTAATGCAGCGCTTGAATTTAAATTTAAATTTTGCTAAGTTATTCCATAAGTAAGTTGGACAAAATTTGGCCCCGGGTTCCAAAGCTTGGTGTATGGACTTAAAATATTGCAAGATGCTTTACCTAGGAATACAGTACATAAGGTGTTACTGCTATTCACCGAACAAACTCGTAAAAAGCATCATTCGGGCATATTCAATTTTTTTTTCATCAGTGGTTTTTAAAAATATGTAAAACTTGATTTAAAGCAGTTCGGACAATTAGGAGAAAACTTCACTATTGTTTTGCAAATGGCCCCAAACATAAGTTTGGTGTACCTATGTGTAATCGTTTCCAAAGCGATATTGAAGTATCACCTCATGGTAAAGATCAATTCCAAGTAAATTGTTTTGAATTTAATCATTGTTGTTTTTTTTATATTGCGTTTGCAGACAAACAACAAGAGTTAGATCTACCGACCTTACGGGTAGAGGACACAGAAGGTCACGGCCATGGCAAGAAGAACAAGAAAACGCCGATGTCTCAAATTGTGGGTGTACGAAAATTGAAACATACCAACAGTTTCACCGGAGTTGTTCCAAAATACGGAGTAGAAGCTACTAATGAAGAAGAACTATCCAAGGTAGATATTCTGGCAGTGGTAATCCACACTATATTAATTGAGGATTTACGACATTCAAGGCTCTGCCCAAAGTTGTAAAAGGCTTTTTACTGGCTGCATGTACAAAGCTATAACTTTCAGGGTGGCTTATAAGTCTCAAATGAGGTTACCTGGGTATTGTTGTCCCAAAAATATTTTTTCAAGGAAGGGATTTTGAAGCTATTTCGATGCTATTCCTTTCGGAAAATAGCCCATGCTTTGACCCACTTACGGCAGCTGGCCTTTACTGGGCTGATGCAATGTCACCACAGCCTGAATTATAAAGGTGGGAGTGAAAAATGATAGGAGAATTAGGGATGGAGGAATAGAATAGAAACTACATGCTGAGAAGTACTACCCGTTATGGACAGTAATAATGATTTGCCACCAGAGGCCTGTTGCATAATAGGGTAGAACTAAACGAGAGGTGCATATGCGACAATGTATTCACAAAACGCAAGTGGCTTTTGGTGCATGTCTTTCACTATTTTTACGCCATGATATATATTTAAGCACTATTTGATCAATATTTCCCTTTTATTTACGTCTTGCAAACCTCTGACACCTCAGGCACCTCAAAATTTGCATCATCGAAAAGACGTCTTGAAATGAGCGTCGTTGATTGGCGCAACTAGATTTACGCAACCAATCAAACTAGCGTAGTAAATTGGGTGCATTCGAAAAGCAGATTCCGCTAGTGATTTTTTTTCACAGATTTTTTATTCAGTATATAAGCAACAGATACAATACGATTTTCGTTATGTCCTGCTGCAAGTATCTTTTCTTTAAATTGCAATGCAGGGAATTATTATTTTGAACCACTATTTGATGACAATCATTATGTAGTTGTATGAGAATTATTATTGATAAACATAGCAACATTCAAATTATTGTATAAATCTATTGATTCTTCCCATGCATGGGCTAATCCGGACCTCTTTTTGTGGATATGCACACCTATCGTGGCATAATAAGAAATTCTTACCTAATCCTAATATTTAAAAAGAGTAGGGCATAGTACCCGTTAGTGTGTAGACGATGTTATTATACCACCGCAGGAGTTATAGACCGACCATAGGATCTGAACAGCCTGGTAAAATATCATGCAATCAATCAATCAATATGAAATTGAATTAAAGATGTTTTCATAGATTTCTAGTCAAATAGTTTACTTCTTAATTTTTACTTTAATTGTTCGCACATTTCCTAGGATAAAATAGCCATACGATTTATAAATGGAATAGAGATGCATATTAAAAAGATTCCAGACAATGTTCACGATAGATTATATGATGAGTACTTGCAGTTTCTAATTGATGTTTCATTCTATTTGCAGATAATGATTAACATAGACAAATGGGGTGTAGATGTTTTCAAGGTTGCGGAATTGACAAATAATCGTCCGCTGACTGCCACCACCTTCACCATTCTACAGGTAGGAAGAGGGATATTACTTTTTTTTAACATTTTTAATGGACACGATTTTAAACATATCGGAAAAAGATGGGAGGAAAGGAATGGAACTAAATGAAAAAATCTTTAGTTTTGGACCGATTTTAACTTTGTAAGAGTGTAGCTTTGATAAATCAAGAGATTACAATGGCGTTTATAAAGAAGAAATCAAATCCTCCTTGATAAAGGGCTAGCTAATGTGCCCCGAAAATTCCATCCCGCATTAAAACAAAACATCCCAAACCAATAAACCCCTTTCCCTCCTATGTTCGGGCTTGTTTTCTGTTGTGTTTTAGTTATTTTATTAAAACATCAACGGTTTGGTCTTTGGGCGACCTTCTTAATAGGGGGTTTGCATATGCCACTGCGCATGTCTGTTACGATGCATGTCGGGATAGATTAAATTAAAATATGACAAAAAAATATTTAGCAATATTTTTATCGAAAATTTCAAGAATGTTTTCACCAATATCACAGCTTGTATAAATGATCTACGAACACCAAATGCATGATGGGAAAGATGGGAGCTTGTGTTATGGAAACATGTATAACACACGGATATTGACATTAGAGCATTGATGAATAGCCCATGCTGAACATGACATGTTTTCTCTAGATTTTAAACTATACCATTAGTCCCATAATTCCATGTGAACCAAGATTCAAAATGGCGGCTATGAAACTCCCCTATTCAGTGATACAATGATCTGACATTTATTTAACTGTTGCAGGAGCGCGACTTGATAAAAACCTTCAAGATACCTGCAAACACATTGGTCACCTACTTACTACATTTAGAAGAACACTATCGCAGAGATGTACCTTACCATAATAACGTACATGCCGCCGATGTTACTCAATCATCCCATGTTCTTCTCTCTGTCCCCGCTTTAGATGTAAGTACCTCAAAGCTTTTCTCACTCTTATTATTATAATTTGTCGAATTTTGCGACTCATTTTTCTGTAACACATCACTTCTAAACAGGTTAACATAAAGAGTGGCCTAAGCTTACTTTGCAGTAAACTCAAACGTTTGTGGCAATTTCATCAAAGATGTACATACTTTCAATGGATTGTCATGATAAGAGTATGTAGACGCCCGAAAGTCTATCCCGATGTAGTCTGATGATGCTCCTCATTCTGCACTTGATCTTAATTTGCCTCTTTTAACTTTTAAAGAAAGAATTGATTGATGCTTAATCTTTAATTTTGATATCTTAGTAACACATCTTTGTCGATCTTTGTTCGATTGTGAAATTGTATTAGTGGTATAACTTGTTTTCTCATTAGCTTCGACTGAGAACATTGTGTATCACATAACGCTTGGCTAAATAAATTATTTAAATACAAATACTTGTTTCAGAATGTTTTCACCGACCTGGAGGTTCTAGCAGCAATTTATGCATGTGCTATACACGACGTAGATCATCCCGGTCAAACAAACCAATTTTTAATTACAACAAGTAAGTAAATAACCTCAATATATCTTTTTTAAACATATTTTATTTCGACAAACAATTCCACACAGGTGGTACGTTTCACGTCATCGAAAACGATATGTAATGAACAAATATAAAGAAAGTATTATTATCAGACTGAGACAACATTATTGAGAGAACATATATATTGGATAATTACTTTGACTCCTTTAATACATACTTTGACATTATATGGTATTGGTATACATTGAAATGTACGAGTGCCTCGATAGGGTCATTGCCTTGTCGTTTTAGAGTTGAGTTATTCAGGGTAACGTTTAGCGTGTAAGTAGTATACGAAAATGGATATGTTCTTCAGGCGAGTCGACACATTCTAAATATCCAGTCGTTGTGGGGCCTGTTTCATAAACGGTGGTCTTCGCAAGACTATGATAGTTTCTTTTCCGCATATTTCAACAATGGAAGATGTTGTGAATTTGAAAACTTTTGTTTCAAAATGTAAATAATTTGTTTATATTCTTTGACAATTAGATAGGTTGAACTATATTCTACCCCTGTCACTTAAACAAAATTTAACGTTAATCTTTCCATTTGGAAATTACAATCTATGAACTATTTTTTATAACTTACAGGTTCCGAGCTCGCTCTGATGTATAACGACGAATCGGTGTTAGAAAACCATCATCTAGCAGTAGCATTTAAACTCCTCACTGAACCTGGGTGTGATATATTCGTCAACCTCTCCGCAAAACAACGGCAAACGCTACGCCGAATGGTTATAGACATGGTCAGTATTGAAGTAGTCTTGGCTTTCCATATAGGTATATAAGGCCAATAAAAAATATTAAAAAAAATATATCTGCCTGGCCTAAGTTATAAAGGATCGTGAGAAGATATTCTTGGCAAAATATTTGTTATTAAACGATCTAAAGTCTAGATATTTTAAAAATAAAATAGTGTATGTTCTTGGAAATTGGAGATTTATGAAGATAACTTCTGTGAATTAGAATGAAAATCCTTTATTATCATTTAGTACATAATAATTCTAAGCTGTTGGATATTGATTGATTGAAAATTGCCCATTAGGCTGAGAGTAGTTTAATATTATTTCTCCTGGAAGAATATACCTTTAATGATAAATGTTTTATACACACAGTTAGAAGGAAACTTTTATTCCATTTGATATTGGAATTTGAAGTAAAGAGGATGAGATTTCTTTGGGGAAAATTAAAAGAAATGCAATTAATGAAAGGTAACTACGGTTATTGTGAAAATAGATGATACGCTTTTACATTTGTTTCAAATTATATGGGGCATGTGGCATCACGAAAACCCTTTTAACCTTTATTTTCAATTCATTTAAAGACACAAATTTAATTTACCCTGTACCTACGCATGGGATACCAGTAAATAATTAATAAACAACCTTCGTCTTTCTGAGGTAAAAGTGATTAATAAATGTCTTAGATATATATTTCATTCTCTGAACATTCTTGTTAAATGAAATTTTCAAGCTTAAAGGTGGTCTCTACTGGCTGCGGTAAGCTCTGCGGTAAGCCTTGCGATGGTGTTGTGCTGGTCCTGTAGATGGAGAGGAATGATAAGGTCCGGCCTACATGGATCACTCGCCATGTAGGGAAGACCTCGCCACTTCTCAACATCACAACACCATCGCAAGGCTTACCGCAGAGCTTACCGCAACCAGTGGAGACCACCCTTAACTCTTTGTCGTAATTTGCGATGGCAAGGTAAATAAATGATACGCCATTGATAATGTTATTGCTATAGACACAAATGCATTGCTTGTATTTTTCCTCCCTTGGGTTGCATTTCCTTGAATTTGGTGACCTGCGCAGGTACTGGCAACAGATATGTCGAAACATATGAGCTTGCTGGCAGATCTCAAGACGATGGTGGAGACGAAAAAGGTGGCAGGATCGGGAGTGCTTCTTCTTGACAACTACACCGACCGGATACAGGTGGGCCGGAAGTACATGCTCCCTGACTACGACCTCTGACCTCTTGTGCCGCTTACTTTGATTGGCTGTCCCGAATGTTCAGGAATGCCGTCACTGATTGTGCCCCTTTTAACTCTCATGACAAATTCCGAAAGTGCTATCCATACTTGTCGCAAACTTACATCCACTTACGATTATCAGCATTATTATTATTAAGGACTGTATATTCTTGTTCATATTATCATTATATAATTAGGCCAAAAAAAGTTGCTTTTATTAATATTGTTATAATTATGTATATTTTTACATAAGTTTAACACACTGCTTATTAACATTTCACCGCAGAAAAAGAAATGGAATGCATTTTGAGGAATGAAATTTAAGTTAGAGGGTTTGATGCGAGTTTGGATTTTGCTGCACAAATTGTGTCTCTCTGACCTAGAACAGACATATGGATGACACTTTCTTGACGTCCCTCTCGAACGTTGTCTATCTTCAAGTGTTTTACAGGCTTCTACTGATGCAAAGTTCTCCATACGCATGTCCTACACTCTGGCTCTCATTTAGAATCTCAATTAAGAAATATCTCTTTGGGAATTAGATTATTAAAAAAAGTTCTTATTTTTACATATAATTGGCCTAACTGTGGTCTGAATGACTAAACCTGAATGCATGATTTGCAGCATTGTATGTATGAGAGATATATGTTGGTTGACATGATGATACATAGCCAGATTGTCGGCCATGTTCGAAAACATTGCATCAGTGAACATCTCCTGAGGAAAAACAGGTGGATCCACTTGTATATATATATACCCGACCTGCCCCAATGGTATATGATGTACATATACACCTACATCATCTTCAACCACCCAGGTCTCAATCATCCCTTTAAACAATCTCTCTAGTTGCCACCCGAACGCAACCAGAGATGGGGGAAAAAATCAAATGAAATGAAGCAAAAAAAAATCAGGAGTGATAGAACTATGTCTATTGTTGTCCTCCATGTCTACAGGTCCTTGCCACTGACATGAGTAAGCATATGGACCATTTAGCTGATCTGAAGACCATGGTTGAAACCCGCAAAGTCTCAGGCAACGGCCTGCTTAGGTTGGAGAGTTACAATGAAAGGATTCAGGTTTGTCCCTTGATGCCATACCAGTAGCTACTGTAATGTTCCTCATAATATATTAAGGTCCACAACACACCTGTTTAATTGATTGATTCCTTCATTAATCACTTAATTAACACTGCTTGATTGGTTGGTTGCGACAAAGGCAAGCCGAGTGTTTAGCTTGGTTTTGGTTCGACCCCCTTTTATATTTCCTCCCATCTATTCTTCACTGTCGTCTGCATTTCCTGACCTCTTAGAACAAAAGGTTCAGAGTAGAACTTAAATTTATCATTACAAAAGAATCCGTTAGTGGTCCTTTAAGAACCCCCATATTTATGGCTCCTGTAAGAAATGTCACATCTTTTCTAAAATGAAGGAAAGGTGTTCTTTCTTCGCGTAGCTAAAGATATTGGGAAGAACCTCGATGTTCTCAAAGGGAATCTCGAGTTAGAATCATTTCATAATATCATATAGAACCTTTATTTCTAAGAGTTATATGGATCTCTTAGTTCACAAACCCTCTATTTTTGGTGGCTATTTATAAGAATGTTCCGCTCCGCACGAGGCCCATGTTTTTACGCATCATCACTTATTTAGCTGACAATCTGTTCAATATCTTGGTTCTTCTTCATTTTTATTTTCTTTGGGATTGAGTGCCCCTTCTTGGGATGCGCAAGGGATGCCTATTGCACGTTTTTTTCCATGGTTCCTTCAATCCACGAGGAGGACATAATGAAGGAACTGCTTCTTCTTTGATGAGGGCCCAACAACTTTTTGCTACCCTAGGTTTCAATTTTATGAGTTTGGTTCCAAACTCTGTCTGGACTAAACAAACTAAAATCGCTCGTGTGAGATACATAGAACTATTTCTTGGCATCTTCCTTTGAATTGAACTATATTAACCCCCTAAACATGCATGGATTGCTCTATTTTAAGAATATTGCCAGTTTTAAAGTAGGTTTAACATAGCCTATAGATGAAGCTCATTTTTCAGTAGTGATAAAGATAGGGCATGTTATTTGAATAAGTACTTCGGAATAGAAGACCCTCGTAAGTTTATGCATCGATACCTAAAGAACCCGATTGAAGTGATCGAATCATCATCCTGAAGAGATCATAATCAAGACTTGTATATCTTGGAACTAAAACATACAATTTTATAATAATTTAAGCAACAATTTTTAAAGAAATCAATGCATTTTGCTTGAGTATGTTTCTTGGGAATATATAACAACAAAAGCATGTGTTCCAGCAAGAGTATATAATATATGCCTTCAGTGGTGGTTTTGGGTGCATTGTGTCCTAGCCTTTGCTGTCGGAATGATCATGTGCTGAGAAAGAAGGCTGGCGTTTTCACGGGTGGCATGTTTTGCAGTTTTAGTTACTGTGGCATCATCACAACCAAATGATACATTATAGGTTTATACCCCATACACTCTTAAAACAGAAGGTTCTATAAAGGTTCTAGCATCCTTTCCTATGACTTATATTTAAGGTTTCAGAAAGAAGCATTGGTTTATACTAGGAAGTCTGATTTCTTTCTGAAGGTCATGAATATATGTTTGGGACCGTGTGAAAATGAGGTCGCGAACATGTTGGTGAATACCTTTAAAGTTGCCCAAGCTAGACTTTAATGGTGGCTGCTACTTGCAGCTCATGAACTGGTCGCGAATTTTGCAAAGTTTGCGAACTCATTTCAAAGTGGCCCCTTGGGAAAGGTTCAAAACTGAACCCTGAGGTGCATTTAAAGCTGTATTCTGAGTTATTACATTAAAACATCGTACCAATTTGCTCATATTATGACTAATAGATCGGACAACAGCTGCTGGTGGGCGATAATAAGTGAAGCCACCACAGAAATGGAGTCCTCCTCCAAAGACTTTTTAAACTTTAGTTTTTGACATATGTTAACTGAGAGTGCAGCTTTATGAACCAATTGTTTAATGGAACCAGTTGTTGTAAGAGTGTATTCACAAAACATCACCGAAACAAGATGGGTAGACACCACTTCGCACTGCTTCTGTAGGCACCATACATCGATGTCTGAGAGAGATTTATAAACCTGCTTTTTTGAAAAAAAAAAAAGAAAAGAAAAAGAAAAAAAAATTCTTGTGAAATCCTGACCACTTGTATATATTTACGTATTGTCTTCATGAAGTAGAGGCACAATTTGACGAGGTAGACAGTCATAGAGCTTTTATGTCGACTGAAACACATTATCATTATTAATTAATTCTCGACTGATCGTATATATCAGAGTATATTGGATTAGTAATGCGCTTATATCGACCCCTTAAGGGTCCTTCTTCAAAATCATTATTTAATATTACTTATCAATGTATCATGCAAGTCAATATGTAATCAATATTAAATCAATAAACTTGATCAATTATCAATCATGGTATTAGTAATAAATGAATTGAGAGATGTAAATTAAGATATATCATAATAACTCAATGTAGATTACACGGAATGAACTTCTGTAGACATTATTGATTAATGTGAATATTATTTTTTTTTCTTTCATTTAGGTGCTTCAAAATATGGTGCATTGTGCAGATCTTAGTAACCCAACCAAACCCCTAGAGCTCTACCGTCAATGGATTACTCGAATAATGGAGGAGTTCTTCCGACAAGGAGATATGGAAAGGGAGAAGGGGATTGAAGTTAGTCCCATGTGTGACCGCCATACCGCTACAGTGGAAAAGACTCAGGTAAACTTTTTATGGGTCAGAACTTCAGTAAATATACAATCTGCAGATCTACATATTTAGTAAATTTGGTTAGATTAGACCGACAAATGGTCAGTACTAGGTATTTATTTCGCCTCTGGAACGGAGTGTCCATAGACTTTGTATAGGCTTGTTATATGCGAGCAAGCAAGAAGAAATATGTTTCATTCCTCCCTAGAGAAGAAACAGATGACCCAATTATGGTTTCTGCGATTTTATTGGTTACTGTAAAAGTAGGTCAGCATTGTCATAGTGACACGTCAGGCCATGACGTCACGTCATATGCTAAGCATTGAAACTGCAGAGGACGTCGTTAACGTTATGACGGCCGTCCCGGCGGCCGTCATGGAAATATGCTAATAGAACCATACTGCTCCCACGCTGTTTCTCTGCCATCAAGTTATCGTAATTAAAAGCAATCCTGGAGATTTAAAATCATTTGGAAGAGGTCAAATAAATCTCGAAATAACCTTAGTTCTGTCTGTGCGATCGTTTTCACCTCGTTTCCGGCAGGAGAATATATCTGAGTATATTTGATATTGCGTTGATTCACTCATGCAGAATAGTTCTCTTTTAAAAGGGATGGGGCCTGTTGCTTAAGCAACCCTTAAGTGTTCCTTACTAAGCTATTCTTTCTTGCTTAAATATTGGCATGGTGATACTAATGGTTCAAATTCTCATTCCAGGTTGGATTTATGGACTATATTGTACACCCACTCTGGGAAACCTGGGCTGATCTCGTCCACCCTGACTGCCAGGACATTCTCGACACTTTGGAAGACAACCGTGACTGGTTCCAAAGTATGATACCTATATCTCCCTCGGCATCCTCAGGTGACAACAATACCAGAGGCGACGACGGAAACGAGGGGGATGACAACACTGCCTCTGCCGATCCAAGTCGGTTCCAGTTCGAACTGACGTTGGAAGAAGACCGCGAAGGTGAAGCGGCGGCCGCGGAGGAATCCGAGGCGGTAGAAGCGGAAGCGCGGGAAGTCAGTCCAAGTCACGTGATGATACTGACGGAACCGCCACCGTCGGACAGTCCAGAAAACGAGGACGAGGAAGAGGAGGAGGATACAGAAGCAGGGGAGACTGATCCGGCGGTAGTTTGATGTACAGGGCGTGGCCCACATTGGTGGCAGGGCGCTTATGCATATATAGCGACCAGAACAAGTTCCGGTACTAGCACTAGTGCCAACAGCAAACACAAACAGGGGAACCATAGCAGTAACAATACGAACAAGCAAAGTGATGATACACAAGACGATGAAGATGATGATGATGATTATGATGATAATTTTAATAATGACCACGTTGCCGATTCACGGAGGAGATGTATTTTAATTTAACGAGGAATCACTTATTATATCTAGAAAATATTAACAACAATGATGATAAGAATATTATTGCATAAATTAATCAAGGATATGGATACCAATATCATGATATAAATGATTGATCATTACTGAATTAATAATACTATGGATGGCATTAATAATACTGATTAATGATAATCAATATTATAATGGCAAAGGATCTCTCATTTCAACTTTCCATGGAGGAGATACTAAGATAAAAGTGATTAGAACTACAGTATGTGCATATGAATAATAACAATTATTAATAATACGCATCGCTATTACCTATTGGATTAAACAAGCTACTCTTCAACTACTTCTATACTTCCTCATATACATAAAAGCTTGTAATGCAAAGCTCCAAAGTCTCCAAAGGAATTGAAAAACCTCTTGGTGGATACTAAAAGTCTTCTCTGCAGAGTACAACGTACAAAAAAATCTAGGCATAGGTCTTGGTGATATGAGTTTTTTCTTAGGCATAATTTCTCATCGAAAACGTAAAAGCCCCCGGCTACCAGCGTGACGCTACTACGCCCTCTACTTCAGTTTCTTCGATATAGATAGACTATATTATATATATATTATGGTTACGATGGCAGGATATGAAGATGAAGATGATCATGATGATGATAAAAACATATGTGTATATGATTATTCGCCGCTGTCTTTTTGACAAGAGGATCTAATCGTTATTGGATATACATATAGGCCAGTTTTGGTTAGTGACTGCGCTTATTCTGCAATGAATGTAACTGCTGGCTTCTATTTTTTGCCCAATAGAATTACAACAAAGCAAGGCAACTCTTAGAGAAAAGATTCTTTAGAGGCTCATAGATGAATCTGAGGGTTTTCTACCGAGAACCGATGCAGATATCCAGCTTGTAATATCTCAGGCTTACTGGGAAACAGCCCCCTTTATCTAAAGGCTACGCGTTTCTTCTTGGAACTTTATATACATGAATATATATTATAGCGGCTCGATCAGGAGTCTTCGAGAATTCTCTCATAGAGAAGATGAAAAAGCCAAGAAATGGGTTCATGAGTACAGAATTGCTTCGATCTAAGAGTGTGCAACGCTAGGATGTAAAAGTGACTCTTTATATTTTAAGAGATCATGCGCAAATCATACAAACATTGCCTATTTGGTGTGTTTGAATTTGTTACTTCCTTCTATGTTATTTTTTTTTCTTTTCTTTTTCAAACAATGTCAAAAAAATCATTTTCTTCCGGTGCAAGAGGAAAATGGAATTTACAATAAGTGTGGTCACCGGAAAGATATTACAATTTCCGACAAAAAGTTCTTTCACCAAGATTCGATGAATCATCACACCAGATTCTGTTGTTATAGTTTTTTTTTTGTATTCTGCTTTATTTTATTTTCTGTGACTGCTAGTGAACATGCTGCATTTATTAGCCTCTGTCCTGTGTGAATTTGGACTTGACTTAATGATGCATAAGCTGGAGAAAAATATGTTTATGACAATGAAAATGGTAATAGCGACGATACAAACTCATGATAATTACTATTATTATGAACTCATGGACGCTCGGGGTGCCATGGCAACCGGATATAACCGAATCAAATGTTATGTGATGTATATATTGCTACCAACAATTAATATTATTAAATAATTATTACAATAGTACAATTAATACTATTCATAATGACGATGATAGGATGGTGATGGTGAAAAATGATGATAAGGACAGTAACATTGGATGATAACGATAATGGTTGATGATGATGCGATACAAAAAAACTGGACAATTACCATAATTGCACACAATGACAAAGGAATAGAAACCATCGCAAAGGATGTGTGTACAGAACAGCGGCTTATAAAAATTGGTCTCGAAAGAAGGGTGGATATATATGAACATATATATTTTCTTCCCCAAATCAGGGACCAGTGTATATGTTGTAAACATGACTAACAAGAAGATTTTGTGGCCAAAACGAGCAAAACCTTTATTGATAATGTATTTAAAAACTCACTTGTTTGCCACACTGAGATTTGTGTACATAGACCCCTTAGTCTTGTCTGTTTGGGATTTACTTCTAGCTATAAAACAAAATACTACTACTACCATAGGATTACTACTTCAACAGACGAAGACAAAGTGCAATGGATAGAGAAGAACAACTCAATGGTCATAATTGTACTGGAAATAATAATCATCATCATATTAATAATAATACAGTTTCTCTCTACATGTTGTCAATGGGAATAAGTGAAAACAGTAAACACAAAAACTCTGCTTCGTCCTTCTTCTCACTCCCAACTTCGCTGCCGCTCTATCCGATTTATGACGATTACGATGCATGCAACCGCCAAAGATATACACACAACTAAGAGGGATTAACCTGTTATTTTTTAATTATTATTATTATTGTTATGATTATTATACATAAATATGTGCACGCTCATTGTTTGTCTTCCCAGAAGTTAAGGTCATGAATTATTCTTATTCATAAGGGGAGATGATGTACTGTTTAAATGGAGTTATATTTGACCAATGCCAAAATGGATTCCAAAAAGGACCATTATCACGATGACAATGCCTATGTAAAGAACCACTTTGGATTAGTCAACTTTTTTATTTCAACTTTTAGAGAGACTCTAAATAGGGGATATGCATAACTCTATTTTGGATCTATGTTTGCAATAGGAGCAGTTTCTGTTATTGCGTTATAAGGCCGTATAGTGAAATGCAAAATGAAATAGTAACATTGGGAAATGGAAACGTCAATTTCATCTCTCATGTTATGTGGAAGGATGTTGCTCCCTTTCTTTATAGCATTTATTGAACTTAAACCAACAAATGTTCACTTATTTCTTTTATTTGTCAACCTGTTCACTTCGTTCAAGATATTGCCCATATTTAATGCTTTCCATAATGAAGTGCCATCTAGGCTCCGTTGTGTTATTTATAAACAATCAGGGGATCCTAGGTTTGCAAAGCTGGGTCACCTCCTTGCCCTTGATCCCCAAATTAAGATCAATAGCATGTATGTAATGCGTACAATAATGATGTGATTTAGTCAAGGGTAAACAATAACTTCCATGAATTAAAATATAAAACAATTGTTTGGGCTTCTGGACTATGATTCCTAAAGTAGTGATATTGTTTGTTTTGTTTTCTGCAATGGCCAGCCACCTCGGCTGCAGTTTACTCTATATCAAAGCTGCAATCTCAGCTATTACGACAAAAGAAATCTTCCCAAATGTACTTGTATTATAAATGATAGGACTGAATTTATCAATATTTGGCTGCTATTATATCTTATTACAAGAATTTGAAGTCAAATTGGCCGAGAGAAAACGCCCGCAAGTGAGCGATAATAAGTGAAGCCACCACAGGAAAGGATTTCGATGGGTCTTCCCCGAATTTAAATCTGGACTTTTATAAAGTCCTGTAGCAAAAACAACGATAAAAATCCTCAACACTTTTGGTCAAGTGACTTTTAAATGGATTGGAACAGAAGGGAACAAAAAGTAGAAAATCTTGAGTTTTGGACCGAGATTAACTGAGTCTATATCTTTACTTGTCAACCCCAATGATGTATGCATATGCCCTATGGTCTCTATATGATATGATGCTTCATTCCATCCAGTTTTTCCCTCTGACATGAAGTAGCTGTGTTAATTAGTACAAAATAATGTTGTCCACTCACAACACTACACCGAGGGATTTGGAGTATATTCTGATACCTCGACACAAAAAAGCAAGATGAGAAAAAAACTATTTTCCAACAAATATCTATATCTATATATATGTATGAAGGAAGGTTTTAATTCATGATATAATAATGATGATAATATGTCCATTACCTTAATAAGTAACTGTTTTGTATAACGTAGTGGGATCATGCATATTATAAACGAAATTGTTGTATCTAGTTTGGAGCGATGTGGACCAAACAAGGCCATATCACCGCAAGTGTGTATCATATGAATGACAGATATTGGGTTTTGCCCATTTTACTTACGACAAAGAAAGATATACTAAACTATATACATAGACTTAAAATGCTTGTATGTTTATTTTATTTTGTACCTTGTATAGCAAATTCATACTGCCAAAATATTTTTCTTGAATGCAACTTGCCATGCCCAATTTTAATTTATTCTGAAGACTATATTCGGATATTAACTCAATGCAAATACTAGAACATAACATACATGGCTATCATTATACGTGTGTAATTATGGATTATCAATGAACATTTTCATAGCTGCAGCTTACAGATCGATTCTAATTTCAAGCGAAAAAAGAAAATTCATAGGCCTATGGTCTGACATATTGTCTTTATTGCTGTTCATTAGATAGCAAATGCTCTGCTTCAAATTAGGAAATCCTCTGGGGATGATTTTCAAACTGTATCTATCCGCTTGTATTTGACCAAGGAGGTAGATTAAAGAGAGAGGTATACGGTGCGATGCTATCCATAGCATACCACACCGTTTGCATTGCTCAGAGTAAAAAAAACATGTCGCTGATAGACCAATGCTAGCGACCAGATTACCTAATTAATGTATACCTTAATTAACATTCATCATGTGTATTTAAAACTATTTCCCTTGGCAGCATTGCAAAGGATACGTCAATGTAAAGCCTCTGTGTCATTTCTAACTGTAGGGAACATTTACAAAAACGATAAAGGTGTTCTTTACTTTGCCCAGATTTGGACAAAAAAGGAATTTATAAATGTGCATCTTGTTTGGGAGCTCTCCCAGTTAGTTCTTCCAGCACATGCCTGGTTGCAAATACAAATTGCAAATCTTTAAGGTAACCGGAAGTGGAAAAGGTTGCGTGGTCAAGGGTAAAGACTGTCATGTCATATACACCATATTATACACCTCCTTGGTCGGGCTATACTGTTCATCGAAATATTGCGACCAGAAGCCCTACATGGGTGAGATTTTCAGAAAATGTACAATTCACTTTCACCAATTCTCTGAAATAACCCAAATTATAGGCCAAAATAAAGTTCAAAATACTAGCCAGAGTGCTAGAATCAATGCAATGCCGAATATACTCGGACTTACCTAGTATTGACCAAATTGAAGCCTAATTTAGCAGAATTTACTAAATGTGTATAGCTGCCAATTGTACATTTTCTGCAAATCTGACCCACATACATATATCTACTCCTCTCTTGCAATGTTAGCCGCTCACTCTTAGGAATGAAGGTTCGTCGAGGATCCACGATGTTGATATCTATCTAATCTATGTAAACGAACCAGAGGTTCCTTCCAAAAATATTGCTTCCAAAAAAGAATGCTTTTCAGAGAAATACTGGTATTCCCTGTTGGAAATTAAAATGTGTGTTCAACAGGGATTATTTATTAGGGTTGGTTCTTTCATGAAGGTGAAAAACATGTTAAGGAAAGAAACCTCTATTGAAGGTTCTTCGTCAGACCCTTCGTTCTAAGAGTGTTGGAACTTAATGCTTTGGTGTTGTTGATCTCGAATGAAAATCCATCTTCAAATCTGTAGACTTGCACCTTGAAATGTGACCATAAAACCACGAAACACATTCATTCAAAATGTATTTTTTGCAGACTCACAACGTAGAATCAATCAAAGAAATGCCCAATTAAAACTGAAGCCAAAGTTCCTCTCAAAAGTCAGTACAACTAAGCCATTGCTAGTAGATGAGGATTTGTTGAAACCCAAAATATTTCGTACTACCTTGGCCTAAAGAATGAAATTCTTCATCTCATTGTTATACTTGTATGGCATTATGTTGTCCTATTCTAGCGCATAAGGAAACGAATGAGTAAATGTGTCTGAAATAAAATCTTCCTAGGATTAAACCTTAGAAATGAAGGTTCTTCTGAGAATTGCTTAGGGTTCACATGCAAAAGCAAGGAATCTTCCCAAAGTTTTTGCTTCCTTCAAATGACAAACCCTGGAAATCTAAATGTTTTCTTTAAAATAAACTGTAATCCCTATTTGGGATTTCGATAGAAAACTCTTTAGCATTATGCTGAAGTTAAAGAACCCTGCGGGGTTCTACCGGTCAAGAACCTTTCGTTCTAAGAATATACTCCAGAAAAAACACTCCAGTCGATGTTACTTAATCATTTCCAACCTTTGAGGGCTATTGTACTGTTGTTGCCAACATTTTTTTGTTTCCATGTGGGCTTCCTGAATATGTTGTCGAAACAAGCCCCAGATCCAAAAATATGAGAAGGAAATGATGAAAACAGAACATTCTATGGTTGTTGTTGTGATAGATATTGCATAAATGTGTAATTTGTGTTTTGGGAGTGCATACTGCAGGGGTGATGCAGACACAAATTGATGAAAACTAGAATGTGCGTGCATGCATACATACATGTATACACATGCGTAGCTGAAATGCAAAGTCTTACCACCAGAATTATGACGGTCGTTAGTGATATTTATGGTATCATTTGAATAAGATACAATAAGCAAATGTTTGTCCTAAGTACACTGTTGTTAAAAAGAGAGCGGTTGTCAAACTGATGTGTTAGCGCCGTTTTCTGCCTGTTATCCTGGTCGCGGCACCAAGTGAACTAAAAACTACTTGCTTAGATATTCTCAGTTCAAGAAAATGAATTTTAGGGTAAAAATGAAAATATGGTTCTAGGCCTTGGTTCAATATGTTGTATACGTTCAACTTGTTGATTTGTTTTAGATAAAATGGATATATTTAATACCTCTATTAGGCAAATATGAGGATGGAATGCCAACTAATGACCGTTATAAATGCATAGGGCTCGCTTCCAAGGTTGTATCAATATATCTTCTGTGGGTGTATGCATAAATAGCCTTTTGTTTCGCTCTTAACAGAAAGACAAGTTCTTCTCTGGAACTTTCTGTCTGGAGTTGCTACTTTCAATCTTTCCTTATCCGATCACTTTATTTTAAGTTCCCAATACTTTCAGTCAAGGAGATATATTAAGCTGGCAGGTGTGATATCACATATAATATAATCAATTTCTCCTAGTTTGGTAATCGATATCATAGCTCAAATGATGTTGGGTGGGAGAATGAGCCCAAAATGCTTTTTTTTACAGTGCACACTTTGTCAGAAATGGGGTGTTGTAATAATTTAAAGTGATACAAATCAGTTTATTGTGTATTGGGTGTATACTTATAACCAACCAAATTTGGTCTTGAATGATTCTGTATGTGTCTTACATAGATCCAAGTGGAATCCTTGAAGCTTCGTGAAATATATCTGTATGAAAATTATATATGACCCAGTCTCCTCGCAAAAATGTATTGGGATTGTCTGGGAATTTTGCCAACGTCGATAAATGATAATTAAGAGTATACACAAGCATATTCGTTTAATCTCTCAGCTTTCATAGATGTCACCCAAACAAACTATTAACGCAAATTAATATGTAATTCAAAATTCTATTAATTATGACCCCTTGGTCCTCTGACTCTTTGAAACGTCGAGTTTCGAGGGCCCTTAGGACCTTAGCAATCTTCTATGAAACACAACGCTTTTCAAAGGCATCATTTTGGACCAAAATCACTTTTTCTGGGAAATTAAAAATGAGGTTCTACTGAAAGCCTTCAAGGGTTCTGGTTGGTAGATATGTCAAGCACATTAGTGTCATTTCAACGAACCATCTGGTCTTACTAAGAGTTCAAAGTAAAATTCCTGCAGAATGTATTCTTCTGTCTTCTCAAGATTAGGTACATTTTAGAGGCAGAAATACTATAGGAGGTATACTATACAGTACACTTCTAATGCAATATACCCATGCATATAACATAGCTTCTGATGTAATCTCAATTCCCCACAACTCGCCGTAATATATATGCTTGTCTTAAAAGTGGGTCTTCCTTTTCTTCTCCTCTAATGGTGTTCTTTGAATGACAATAACACTTAAAGAACAAGACTATTGAAACCCATGAGGGCATGGAGGGAAGGCCCGCTATAGGTAACTATAGATCTAAAACTCTCACTACTGACTATACTTTTTCTAGAAAGAAATGTGTGATAAGATACGGGTCAGATTTTCAGAAAATGGACAATTCAACTTCGCCAGTCTTATCAAATAACCCAACTTTCAGACGAAAATAAAGTTCAAAGCACAGTTCAATCTAACCGAACAGATTGCTAGAATCAATGCAATGCCAAATATACTCGAATTTACCCAGTATTGACCTAATTGCAGCCTGATTTAGCAGAATTTACTCAATGTGTACAGCTGCCAATTGTGCGTTTTCTGAAAATCCGACCCATACCTGTAGCCAGCCATTGGTATTTTAGAAAGGCATTTCAATCAAATCCCTAAACCTGTAGTGTGTGCAAAAAAAGATAATGAAACCCAAAGAACTCATCTTGGTCGGTGGTGTATGATATTATGATATTAATAGGCTCAGGTAATCATGATCTGAACAATTGGAGTTAAGTACATTCAGTCTAGGCCCAAACTTGAGAGAGTCCCTTCAAAAGATGGGAAAGCCTCTCGCCTCAAATCGCAAAGAGTCATTATAATTCCATTAAGTCCACAAAATGTCATTATATTCACATTAAAACGCCAAGTTCTAGGACAAGAAACCGATTAGCATGGTAGGCTGACATAACATTCTTATCTGATCTGAGGGTTTGGACCTAGAGTGCGTTATCCTTGCATCCTAAAAATGAGAAAAAATAGCCAAAATGCGACAAAAATATGGTTGAAAATTTCAGATCAACAGTAAAGCTTGTCTTAAACAGATTGAACAGAATGATTAGAGACAATTTCACATGCAATTCGAGGTTCTTGTAGCAAATATTGTAAAATAGAAATCGAAAAAGATTGCCAATTGTACACATCCTGGAAACCTGGCCAATTTGACGTCATCAGTATATAATATTTCCTTTGGGTGGATAGCAAAACTCAAGCTGTGGTCATGTTGTACGTTGTTATAATTCTGACATATTTCTGGTAGGCCGTTATACAAAAAAATCACAATGATCTGTTATTGATGAATTGTTAATTGTTTGAGGGTTGATTTTATAGATATAATGGATTGCCTTTTCGTTTGTCACAGGTGTCTGAGAACGATCCAGAGCATATTTTAGTTATTATCGGTCCTGAGAGAGGTGATCTTCAACCTTTGTAATTGATACAAGGTTTTTTACGTGATCCCACTTAGGCCAATTGTTTTGTTGCTCAATTAATCAAGGTTTTAAAGGTAATGATAATGATAATGTATGTAAAGAACATTATTACATTTGGTCAGTATAATATATCGCTATTTTAGTCAGATACCAGTTCTTAGTCCATATCTCTTGATATATACTATAAGCAAAGGTGTTATCTCTTATTAAGTAATGTCTTTTTCATTATCATTATTATTGTTGTTGTTGAGGGGGGAAAAGAAGGCTTATTATTATTATTATTGACATTTGAATTATTGAAGAGTTGTTTAATGACGCGCTTTTAATTAATTTCACCGCCATTCATCTATGAAAAACAAATTCAAAGAAGTTATATAAAGAATAATTGCAATTATCTTAGTAATGGTAAGGGACCGCAGAAGAAGCGAATTATTATTACGATGCTGTATAGTATATTTGTACAAATCTATTACTGTGTGGATGAATGCTATGAGAACAAGTGGAAAAAGAGTCAAAGAGTAAGAAAATGTGGAAAATAGAGATGAAGTATGTATGAATAAAAAATGGTCTGTAGTCTGGAAAATACTACTATTATAAACTATGTAAATTTTAATGATGGGAGAAAGAGAGAAGGATGAGAAGAATGGGATTACAGATTTGTTATTTTATCCATATTGTACCAGGGTATGAGGTAACGCATCGCTTGGTAGTTGTACAGAAAATTGGCCCTGTTAAAGAGAGGGGGAACTACTTGGCCCTACCCCATGTCTTTGTACATGTATATAATAATAATGATAATATATGATAATATTAATAATAATAGGGAGCAGTCGATCGGACTGTTTGAATGAAGCGCATTGTCATGTGTACTCTGTCCATTGGCGGCAATGGGCGCAAACCATATGTTTCAAATGGATTGTTAACACTATATAATAGTACAATATTCTATGTTGAAACATTACCTGTGTTGTTATCATTTATTTGCACCACATCTACACATACATATGGGTCAGATTTTTTAGAAAATGTACAATTTGTCTTCAACAATCCTTTCAAATAACACAAATCTAAGACAATTATGATGTTCAAAATTCAACAAAACATATACAACCAAACATATCCTTTAAATCACCTCAATACCAAATATATTCAGATATACCTAGTTTTGACCATTTTTCAGTCTTAAATTAGCAGAATTTACTAGATATGTAGATCTGCCAATTGTACATTTTCTGAAAGTCTGACCCATATATAATCTCGACCCAATCTTGAACATGCATGAACAGTCTAGGCTCAGAGTTGATAAAGGTCCCTCCAAACTGAGGGAAAGCCTCTCGCTCTAAACCGCGATTACGTTGTCAACTACATTTGTGATCTGTTTTAGGAAAATGAGTCATAAGTCGCAAAAAATAGATTTTGAGATGTCACCATATTTGAAAAGAAGCGATCAAGCTGATTCCAATGATAGTAAACACTAGGGCACCTAATAAGTACTTCTATATTTTAAGTTTGATATTCTTATTTTTGGAAAAAAAAGTTTTCAATGTTTCTGAATTGGTAATTACCAGTAAAGTAATTAAATATACTCCATACAAAGGCCTTCAAAACGCAAGAATATATTCAATACAATGTCCTGAAATTTGTTACATGGATTTATACGACTACAAGTGCTAAACGCTCTAAGAATCAGAACAATTCGATAAAGAGATCTTGTAGAAAAAACACTTTGAAAAATATCAATTTTCCGACTTGTGACCTATTTTACTGGAACACATCACATACATATATAATCTCGACCCAATATTGAACATGCATGAACAGTCTAGGCTCAGATCTGATAAAGGTCCCTCCAAACTGAGGGAAAGCCTCTCGCTCCAAACCGCAAAATTACATTACAATCCCATTAAGACGTCTCCTTCCACGCCAGGAAAGCCATCAGCGCAGTAGGCATCCAATCACTAGCATACCATTCTTATCTGATCTGAGAGGCTCTGAACCTAGACCGATTGAATAAGAACCGTATTTCATATAGAGGGAGCGGTGTTAGTAGAAAGCAATACATGGTATTAATTATAAATTAATATGATACACTAAGCGTTGATAACATTTCAAAATCAGTTCCATCGATATGGATTCGGAAGTGGCTGTCGACCGTGGGCTGCAAAAATGACCTACCCGATTAGATGGCATGTTGACATGTAACGGTTTATAAACCACTTTATATTCCTAATTCCGTCCACATTTCTAATTAGGAAATTGCAGAAATTACAGAAAACGAGTCGAAAGTCGCAAAAATTAAATTTTTCAAATGTTTTTCAAATCTTAACATGATCTCTTCGTACGAATGTTTTTATTTTTGGAGTGTTACATGCTCCTGGTCAAATCAGTATATGTACCGAATTTCAATACTATAATTAAATTTACTATGTCTCTGCGTTTCTAAGGCCATCCTTAAGCAGTATATTCAATCACTTTACCGGTGGTTATCCATACAGAAATACTACATCTGCGACATAATTATTCTCGTCAGCAACGGCTCCTAATCGATGAATAAGTTCTTTTAAAAAGACACTAGTTTTTTTAAAGTTTCTTAGGTCGATTCACACCGATCACGTGGCACGCTACCTGGAAGTATTAAGATCAGACTTGGATATCTATCATTTCGCGTGCGATGGTTCCCTTAAAATGTCATATGGATCGTTCAAAAATCGAAAAGAAAAAAGGAACATTTAATTATAATTGAAATCATGAACTCTAAGAGCATGCATTCCTCTCGTTATTTAAGTCACAAAATGAATCACATGTATCTTCTTTTTTATTTGATTTAAAAAGGGTATACCCAAACTTAGCATACGAGAAAAGGCGGTAAGGTTTGGGGGGATATTGTATTTATTGGATAAATTGGAATAATTTGATAATTAAAAGTAGGAGTGGGTTTGTATACTAGGTGGGGTAGTGTAGTAATTGAATTGATGGTTAGTTTTCTCAAATAACCCAAATTTCAGACGAAAATGAAGTTCAAAATACAGTTCAACATAACCAAAGACATTGCTAGAATCAATGCAATACCGAATATACACGGATTTACCTAATATTGGCCAAATTGCAGCCTCATTTAGCAGAATTTACTAAATGTGTACAGCTGCCAATTGTACATCTTCTGAAAATCTCACCCATACATATAGATAACATTCACCAAACATCCAATATCCATTAATGCTACTAGTGAGTCTTCAAGTAACGCCCCTTAAACAGAAAGATGAAATATATTCTAAAAGAGATGGATTTTGTATATTACTCAATTCGACCATTCGAGCTTCTATGGTTTTCGTCAAAATAGGGAGGTTCAGCAACTCTAACCTATACCTAAACCAAAACGTATCCGTATCTCTGATATACAAACATACATTAAAAGGAAGAAAGCGGTTCAGCAAAACATGGCGGGAGAAACGTAACGTAACATATCAAGCAAAATGGGTCAACTCACAATTTATTTTGTATATATAAAAACGCGACGTAATTCACAAAAGAAGATACGGGTGCAGTTACGCAATATCGCCTAAATCATCTATTTTATGTTGTAAGTGGACACTCCTGGATATCATGTTCTATAACATCCTACAAACGACGTTCTCTCATTCTCACCATAGCAAGATATTTTCAGAAAATGCACAATCTATATTTCTACACATCTCTCAAATTCTGCTAAATTAGAGTGAAAAATGATAAATACTGAGTATATCTGAGTGCATTCTGTATTGTATTCATTCAATAAATCGGTCTGGTTTTGTTGAACTGTATTTTAAACCTGATTTATGTCTGAAATTTGGGTTATTTGAGAGGATTGGTGAACGTCAATTGTACATTTTCTGAAGATCTGACCCAGAGAAAGGTTGATTATGAGGGAAACCTCTAAAGGAATCGATTGCCCCAGGGATATTCATTAAAGCAATCACAATAAAAATCATTTTCATTGGACCTTTGTACGCGATACTGTAAAAGTTTTATTGTATTCAAGATAGATGAATCAAAACAAGAAAAAAAACGAGAATGAAAATATCGATTTTATTCAGTGGAAATTCCCGAGGGCTAGGCTAAATGGAACGAGAACAATTCATACATTATTTACAGTTGAACAAAAGTGGAAAATCGATGGCATCCACCATTCAAGTACGCTTGTTAGAGGATAGGAGAGGTAGGTTAGCCACTCAGCTTGACTGAATACAGCGCCTGCAGGTGATCGTTTGAAGTTCTTCATTTTATTTTTACGTTACAAAAAAACCTCTATCAGGGGCCTGTTGCAGAACAACTGGGTCGGATTTTCAAAAATTGTACAATTTAACCATACGCCAATCTTATCAAATAACCGAAATTTCAGACGAAAATGAAGTTCAAAGTACAGTTCAACCTAACCAAACACATTGCTAGAATCAAGGCAATGCCAAATATACTTGAATTTACCTAGTATTGACCTAATTGCAGCCTAATTTAGCAGAATTTACTAAATGTGGACAGCTGCCAATTGTACATTTTCTGAAAATCCGACCCAAATATGCACTTAAAATGTTCCGTGCTAAGCTATTTCTCCTTGCTTAGGTAGGAAAAAAAGGCATTGTCTGTATTGCAAGTTCCTTCCCTAAAAGTTCCTTACCTCAGGAAGGAAAGTATTTAGTAAAGATTTGTTATGCAATGGGCTCATCATGGGTTCTATTCATACAAAAATATCTTAGGACTATATATATTCGGCTAAGGAGGAGGAGGAAGGAGAGGTGCTAATATAATAGAATTTGAATGTTGAAGTTGACCTTTGATTATAGAAGCTGTTTTCTTTTAAATCATTAATTCAATTTAATATTTCTATGTTAATATTAATTATTACTAATAATTGGAGATTTAACATAGAGATTTTTACAGTGCGTTTATGATTTTTAAAGATTTCAGTTTGTACCAAACCATTGCAGAATCATATAATAGAATACAGTTGGGTTTAAAAAGGTGGGAGACATCTGGTTAATATAGTTTTGAAATGATACTATGACAACAGTTTGCTGTATTTTATTCAAAGTCGTTCAAAGGTAGAAGAATACAAAATAAAGGTATGTTCTTGGTAAATGGCTAGAAAACGATTCGAATAAGATGCAATCCTTTTAATAATTAGTGAAAAGGAAAGCTAAGACACCATAAAATAAGAGTAGGGTCATCGAGTCAGGGATACATATTACATGAGTTGCATCATAAGAGGCGCTAAATGGTTTGAGGAGGGGGAAATAGTTTCAGATGCTTCCTTTGATGAGTGTTAAGTGTTAACGTAATACATTTATTGGAGACGAATCTTAGCTAATTCCCTGGTCGATTGGAATTGTTTAGCTTGTTTCGTGGGGTGATATGGTAGGATTTGAATATAACTCTCTCTCAATCAGTGAGTAAGTTACCCGATGGGAGATGCTCGGTATCGAATATCACACAACTCTTGTGACAGCTGTAGCTTGTTTCCTATAGTAAAGTGTTCAGCTTGCCGGCGAAGAATGGAATGAAATGCTGCGCATTGTCTCATGTATTTATAGCAAATTGACTGCTTGGACCGTACCATTGGTGATTTAGCATGGAGATAATTCCAACTCAAGGTGAAAATCGCCATGCAAAATCGCCAGTGGTACGGTCCAAGCAGTAAATTTGGTATAAATAGCGGAGACAATGCACAGCCTTTCATTTCATTTTCTCGCCGGCAAGCTGAACACTTCATCATAGGAAAAAAACATCTTAGTTGAATCGTTTTCTAGGCAAATCTCAAGAAACGATTATTCTAACCCAACAAATGATTATATTCGAAGCAATTCCCATCGATCTGAAATGTTTTCTATTTATTATCTATCTACTTGAATTGCAAAATCGTTTATTTATCAAAAATAAACAGGAAACTCTTTATAAACTGACAAATTGGTCTTCAGTTGTTCTAGTGGTTCCAAGGAAGAAATATAACTCCAGAATCACTTCGAGAACAGACTATTCACCAGAATATATAACAGACAAGACAACTGACCCATCATTAATTAAAGTGACATCATTGATTAAAGTGACACCTGGAGAGATAAAAGGAGGAGGAGATGACGCTTCCTTATAAAAGGGGGAGGCGAGGAGGCTTCCTTTGATCTAGAAGTTCCTTTGATAGATTGATACATGAATAGATAGACAGATTGGGAAATGGTTAGGGTAGAGTGGGGGATGGTGAAGTAAATGAATGGATTATTGGCCTCTCTTTCCCAGACCTAACTGAGTGGATTATTGAAGGTCCCTCCTTGTCTCTCTTCTGATATCATCCTCTGAAGTGGGGTGATATCAGGGTGGCGTGTCTATGGATGGGGGCGTGTGATAAAGTACTTAACCCATGTTGACTCGTGAGAGTGTTGATGTGTTGATTATTAATGACCTCGAGCTACGCTCTCGTTCATTAAAAATCACAATCAACACTATCACTCCCCAACAATGGGTTAACCACTACTTATCTGATCTACTATTTTTTCTAACATTTATGATATGCTGAGAATTATTATCATGTAACTAATGAAATGCTATCAATAAACAAATACAAATACAAAATTTTATGTTCATTGATTGTTGAATCATTTATTTGTCAAACGTTTCCCTGAAGAAGGTACACCCTTAGTACCGAAACGTTGGAATCGTACATCGAAATTACAACTTGAAAATAAAAAATCACCTTACGAAAATCGCTGACTCTCTGGTTTTGGGGTCTTATCAACTTATGGAACAGCCCCCTTCTATGGCAGCCATAGCTCTTCCAGGGGGTAAGTATAATTATTAATGTGACAGTGAGAGAGTAAAACAAAAATAATCAAGACCAGTAATCTACACTATCTCAATGGGACGCACTAGCTATAGGGTCAATAATGTGAAGAGTCACTTCCTTCCCCCTAGGTAATGTTGCTGTTAATGTTAATGTAATAATATTATGACAATAAGCACTTATACTTACGTAAGCATGTAAGTCTTTACTCCAATACTTATCTGACTGTACTGCAAGGCTAACTAGCCCCCACCATGTTGGTGAAAACCACTCAAATGTGTTTTATTCATTATTTTATTCTATTCTATTGTTTGCCATCTGTATAAATTTACTATTTAGATGTAGAAGGTCCCATTAGAAGAACTGTCCCCGACAAAGATGAGAGTCCTATCTTTCATATAGACCTTATGTACATCAAAATGAAAATAAAGTTTCAATATATAAATATAAGACATGCAGATTTGGGCCTATACATACATATCTCACAGCACATTTGAATCCTGGTTCAAACGCAGTATCAATAGAACTTACCTGTAGAAAACAGTGAATTCACACACATTTTATCTGGACATCTGCCTTACGTACCTGATAACATTCAGAACTGCTGACACATTATCTCCGCTACCTTAACATGGCAGTGCACCCTTGTCGGATTCCGCGCCGGTGAAATGAGTCGAACAATCGAAACGTGTACAACCGAGTGAGTGTGTGAGATTGGTTGCTTTACGCCCTTATCAACACATTGAAGGTTATATCAAGGGCGGGAGAGCTGAGAGGGAGTGAGTGTGTGAGATTGGTTGCTTTACGCCCTTATCAACACATTTAATATGGTTATATCAAGGGCGGGAGAGCTGAGAGGGAGGCAGTTTATGGTCATACCCAGGAAATAGAGATAGAGAAGAAGGGAGAGAGACAGAGAAAAGAGACAGAAAGGCAGTTTATGATCTTACCCAGGAAATAGAGATAGAGAAGAAGGGAGAGAGAGACAGAGAAAAGAGACAGAAAGGCACTTTATGGTCTTACCCAGGACCATGTGTACAACCGAAAACTACAAATTTTGAAAGTAAATGTAATTGAGCGAGGCCCACGAAAAGCATTTTCTCTATCCAGAAATATAACAGTATAACAGTTTGATTAGAAATTTTAATCTGTTTGTGTTATAAATATACTCGTGGAAATAATGATTCCTGACTCAAGGAAACCAGAATTCAAAGTTGCATTGTCTACAAATATATAGATGACAAAAACACCTCAAGATTTTCTACTTTTTAAATTGTTGTTCATGAGGATTGTGGAGGATTTCACCGTTGTTTTTGCTACGGGGCTAAATAATTTTTATAAATAAAATGTTTTTTCCACATTATTACCGTGACCCGCCGAAATTATTTCCTCGTTTTCTTTCGACCGACCTGAATTCAAGGTATCGTATAACAGCAACACAATATTGATACCTTCAGTCCTATAGGTCAAGGAACGAGTGAATTTGGTAAAATTTATCTTATCGTAATAGCTGAAAATGCCGGTTTAAAATGGAAGCGGTGCACTAAATAAATAGTAGGATATGACTATATAATCAGACATAATTGGAAATTTGTGTTTGCTTTTGGTTAAGCTGTTGATGCTATTAAATTCCATTTATAATCGAATTATATTTCATGATTTTTTTTATAGACTTACCGTAGGAAGTTGAATTAGAATTAAGATTAATAGGGTTGCGGGAGTAAATGGCATCCAATATGGATTGCGAGTAAAAATCATACCAAATATTTAAGCTTATATTATTTTTAGAATTTGGTGAAATTCATGGAACACCTGATTAATGGTACATATTTTGTAGGTCTCACCCAAATAAGGACATGATTAATAATAGGATCCAGGTTTCAGCAGATAGCATAGCTGCAATAGCAATAGGTTATACGCTTCAAATATGTGATGTGTCACAGGAAAATGTGCCACAAGTCGCTAAAAAATGGATTTTGAGATATTATCATTCAGTCTTGGAATTTATACGTGTATTGCTACTACTAAGAACCCTAAACTGTCAAATGAAGTTGGAGAGAAGGGAGGGGGTGTGCACTCAGAACCAAGGTAAGTAGTATACTGTAAGTTATCTAGCGGGTATTTAGTTTCTGAGTTTTAAAAGATGACTCACATTTATTTATAGATTATTTATTGGATATATGATTGATAAGATCAGGGCTTAGCATCATCATGTATGATATCCCTATGACTCAGTACCATTATTAACCAGAGTGAATGTTGTAATGTATGACTCATCCTGTTTGTGTAGGGAGCTAGGGTGTGAGGTAGTTAAAGGTAAAGGTGAGAATGAAACAGCATAATAGAACATGACTCTCTAGTGAGGAGGATGAGAGTCACATGGATAATCTCTCCCAATTAGAATCTTATGTTCTTGTCACATGTAATTCTCTCCAATCAGAATAGAGATAGTTCAAGTAGGATTAAGGTCACGTGATAGTTATATCCAATGGGCATGTATTGATAGAGATCATATTTATTATAGGATGGACTGTGTGACGTGTTTAGTGATAGAATCTAAATAAATCTATAAACAGATATAGACAAAGAGTGTTGCAACAAGTGGTGAAATAAATGGTGAAACAAAGAACATGATCATTTCTTGCTAGGTATATAAAGCCCATGATTTGAATGAAACATTACAATCATCACAATGCCGTCACACGAGGTTAGCGAAAACCTTTCACTCGAATTCCGTACAAAAGGGAATTTTACTCTTACAAGAGAAAGACCAGACTCAATTCGATATATAAAATCGAATAATAGAATTATTGAGACAGCTGGAAGTAGCAAGGAACTTTTGAAGTCAGGAGGAGTGTTGGACTTTGAGGAGGAATGGAAGATTGAAGTCAGAGAGTACTGTGAAAAAGACTATGTCTCGTTCAACCATATGGACGAATATGGAGATCGAATTGGGTATGTTCAGTATTTACATTCTAAATATTAACTAATATATCATTCAGGATTAAGCTAGATTACATTTATCACGATTGGATGTTGTTATTGTTTAAACATAATATGCTTGCATTAGTTTATATTGAGTTAATTATTAATTTTACTATAATTTATAATTAATTCCAATTTCAGAAAGGATAGCTATAATCTCACATGGGAGGAGCTTGCTACGATTGAAACGCTAATTCAGAACAAGAGCTTGAAACGAAAGAGCCAAGCAGCTGATCAGACGGAGGCTAAGCGAGCAAAGACCTTTGGTTCTGAACGATATCGCTGGACTCTAATAAAAGATAAGGATGTAGTGGAAACATCCACCACTTCATTTCTTTCCTTCAACAGTTGTAAGGAGGATGCTCAAACAAGGCGCATGGCTCGAGAGGATAAGAATGAGCTCCAGATTGATTATGAGGAGCACTCAGCAGCTCCGATGTCCTTGGCAGATATTTCCTCAAAAAGCTATCTTTTCCTCCTAAGAATGGAGGTTGCTAATTCGGTCGAGCGATCATCTGAGCATCTTCAGTCTAGCTCAAAGAACAGGCCATTTGAAATGACTTCAGCAATGAAGTACAAGGCGCATTTAAAGATTTCATTTCAAAGGTTGCATGAAGCAACTCAGATGATGATGAATATCTACAAGATTGTTGACCCACTGCCTAAGTTTATATCTACAGATGTCATTCGGAAAATGAAGCCTCAGGAGGTTGATCTAAACTCTCTTGACTTTGAGTCAGAGTTCAATGAACTATATTTTGCATAATTACTGAAACTTTCGCGCGACCTATCTCTATTGACTCCAGTTTAATTCGAAATTGATTCACTATAATTCACAATGTTCTCTATGCTTAATATCTGATAATAATTTCATGGAACAAACACACATTATCAGAGTATTTACATGTTTATTATCTGCATCGGTTAATTTCATGGAAACTTACATGTTTACCGCCAGATGAGAAGAACAACATGATACGTAATGAGAATAAATGAATACAAATGAGATATGTATCATTCACGGAGATAGTATACAGATATCTATTAATAAATAAGTAGACAATCCTATCAGAATAATATAAAGCGGTTACTATATGCTAACTGGATGCTGTATAGAGATATCTTGTGCAGTGTTGATACCATTCTTCTATTAATAGTCGAAGGAACTACCATTGTTACCATTGTTACCATTATTCTATCATCATTTGTGTCTTATTCTGAAATAAATGATTATATGTTATATTGATGTTGGTATTCATTCTTATGATTTAATATAGACGATCATCTCCGGTAGAGGGAACCACTTAAGATGTCTTTATGTTATTAAATGAAATCGTTGCAATAGGGGGAGCCACTACAATATGGATTACTAGATAGCGATAGAGACGCTAGGGGGAGCCACTGGAACATTGTTCTGGCAGAGGGATCCGCTGCAACAGAACTAACTCTGTTTACATAGGATCATAATATTATTCGATTGATTCCAATAGTTTCCGCAAGACATAAACATCAATGTAATCGGATTATGATAAATATAGAATTTGATAATGATATGTATATGTGTATTAATGTAAGGAAGATGATCAGGATTAAGGAGAAGGTTAACTAATAATTACCTCTAATGCTCTATTCATCCGCTTCACTCTCTCCATCACTTTCATATCCTGTTTCTTCTTCCTCTCCCTCTTCCTCTTCGTCCTCAAATAAATCTTCTCCTTGTTCAGAACAAGTTTTACTTCCATCAGAATCTTCACTTGTCTCAATCAAAATAACGTTAGGAGGTTGGCTGGGTTCTTCTTCTTCTTCTGTCAATGGAAGATTTGGGCTCAAAAGCGGGAGAGCACCCGAGAGAGGAAGATATGAACGCTTCCTCATTTTCATCGCAGACACACCTGCACATTCCTCATCAGACGTGTCTTCACTAGAAATATTGAGAACCCTGGTTCTTTTTCTGGGAATACAAACATCGCTCCCGCTTTGATCCCTCTCTTCTTGAATGAATGACCATTCTGCATTACATTTTCGGGTGAAGTATACACTGGTCTAGAATATAATATGAAATATTAAAGAACATGAACGTTATACTGCGAACATAAGGTAATGATTTAGTTCATACAATAGGAGCACAAGTATATATATATATTAGAGTGAACATTATAATAGAATATTATAATCCATGTACAATATTATAACAATGTAGTTAGATGAATCATGTGTTAAATTACTCACCATCTTATTAATGCTCCACATGGGGAGATTATTATTTTTTGCTAGAATATACATCTCTTTATGTAGAGACTCCAATGATTTGCACATATTCATGAAACATCTTTCGAGTTCGATGGATTGTCTAAACAACAACATTAAACATCTTATATTATATCGTATATAAAGAACAATTAATAGTCATGATAGAAAGATTATAAAGAATAATTAATAGTTATGATGGAAGAAGTAGTAGTATAGTAACATTAATGTTGTAATGAATTGTTCTACGCTTACCACAGTACAATTAATAATGTATCTGTACAATATCCTCTACTTACTGAGTCATGATGGATTTGATGTTGCAACTGTTTAACTCACGATATCCAAATGGGTTTCTGTGCTAGGACCTTACGAATACTGCTATATATATAGTTGAGAGGGAGCAGATGAACTTATAGAGAGAATGCAATAAAGTGATTATAATATATATTTATTTCTATATCCATCTCCAGAGTAGACACTCTCATACATCTCATAGCTCTCTCTCTCTCTCTATCTCTCTATCTAATCCGCATGTATTCCTACCACTCAAATGAAGCATGCACTAATGAGTATAATATAAGGACAAGGTATCGATATTAGAGATTAATATGAACATGAACAAAGGAATGTGAACAAAGGAACACTATCTAATAAAGAACTTATGCATCCCTAGACTGCATAGAAGAAGGTACTAGAACATCACTAACAGATATAAATATATTTATGGTTATAATAATAATAATAATGAGCGACTTTATATATGGAAATTATCGAACTAACAATAACTACAGAACAGGAGTACTGACATGGATCTTCCTTAAGATTGAAATGTAATCTCCTTTCTTCACTAGCAGAACAGGTACACGAACATATGTATTCCTTGCAGGAAACAGCTTCTTTATATATGGAAATTATCGAACTAACAATAAAGCTAGAGCTATCTTCCTCTCTGTTTCTCTATTAGAACAGGAGTACTGACATGGATCTTCCTTAAGATTGTAATGTTCCAATTCGAGCCTACATGTTCATAGGAAACAACTTTCGTGTATATATTCCTCTCCTTTACAAAGAATATCAAGTTCAGATCATCCTCTTATAATTTAACATATGAACTATGCGAGAAACGAGTATTATGCTCATATTACTCATAGATAGCGGGAACAAAGGTTTCCCTAAATCAGAAACTTTGCTTATCTTATAATTATCGCATCGATAGATTAACCCAAAAGAATAAGTGGAGGCTGGGAATTTAGAATATTTAGCAGTTTAGAACTCATTTCTTCTTCAGCCAGTACATCTGAAACAAATGCATATAAAGCGAATAAGATAATATTATATTATTGATCTAGCACACATTTAAATAATATAGAATAATGCATAATATTATATTTGATCGATAACCATTTAATAAGATAGAGTAATGTATCAATCCATATTTGATATTAATATGAGAATGTGATTAACAGAAGGAGTGAATTCCAATGAATAACATTATGTTAAATTAATTCTTACCGAGGGATTGAAGAAGTTAGTGAAGGTCTTTTTCCGCGTAGACCTTCGAGGTAGCTCGTCTCGTTTTACGGAGGGATTTTCATCATCAGGTTTCTGGTGCTCAGCTTCTTTTTCAGGGTTTTGTGCATTATCGATACATTCTCTGGAAGAAGAGTCAGCTGAAGAGGAAGGGGAGGAGAGAGGAGCAGCATCTGAGGAATGAGCCGGGGGGTGAGAGGTTGTCGATGGAGGTTCACATTCAGTTGAAGAGGAAGCGTTAGAAGCAGCAGGAGCATCTGAGGGAAGAGCTGAGGGAGTAGAGTCAGTTGATGCAGGTGTGTCAGAAGACGGGGAGGTAGACACGTCTGGTATTGCAGGAGGAGGCACCTTCATCCTATTCTTCACGAATTGGGTAAAATCACTCATATCTAGCTTAATAAAGCTACTTGGCTGCCTTACATGACTTTTGCCTAGGTTTACAGGTGTATTTGCAGCTGTTTCCATCTCTTCTTCCTCATCATCGTCTTCTGTGAAATCACCATCAGTTGGGTTTGATTCACAAGAGGTGGTATCCGACATAAGAGGGATTTGGCAGGGAATCGGTCCTTTATTGTGATTCATTGCTGATGAGGAGGGTGTGACGTCATTGAAGGGAGTTGACGAGGACATTGGCACCATCTCAATATCCACCCCATCATTTCTGTCCCTGTAGCGCATTCTGAGACATATAACCATGGCAGCAATCGTAATAATTATAAACGTGGCACATCCTGCTGTAATTCCAGTAATTTTTAGAGATACCCCTCCTATATTCACAGATACCTCAGCTGAAACTGAAGCAGTTGTTAGGAGTGAAGCTGGAGTATGAGATGGAGAATGTGTTGAAGGCGTTTCCTCTGTTTGATCTTTTTCTTTCGTCGTGGATCCCGTTGTTACTTTCACCAATATAGACATCAGCGTATTGTCAGTATAGTGAATGGAGTGTTCCTTCTCTGGTTCAATTTTCTAATTAAGATAAATGAAAAAATATTTACATTTACATGTAATATAGGTTCTGTCCGATTAAGAACTATAATTGTAGGCATTATTGATCATTATTATATCATAATAATTTGAGAATGAAATATATCTGTATATCTCTCTCTCTCTCTCTCTCTCTCTCTATTCTCTTTATTTCAAATAGAATTACCTGTTCGTATCTTCATCTTAATTCATATTGCATTTGAATTCACATCATTACGGAGATTTATCTAGCTAAATTTTATTTATGCATTATTTATACCATTGATACTCTGTTTCTCTCCTTTAAATAGATAGTGATGTTTGTTCTAACGAGAAACATTTGAGCTCATTCTGAATAATATTATTTGTACATTTATTTCATACGATTCATACTCTCTCTCTCTCTCTCTCTCTCTCTCTCTCTCTCTCTCCAAATAGAATTAACATTACCTGAGTTTTCTTATCAATGATCGGAATTTCTTTAATCTCAGGGTTCATGGAAGGTTTCATGTCAACATCTCGATTCGGAATGAGTGGTTTCTCCTCTTTAATCTCGGGGTTCATGAAAGGTTTCATGTCAACATCTCGATTCGCAATGAGTGGATTCTCCTCGTGATTAGGTGGAATTTCACTAATCTCATGCTTCATAACAGGTTTTATGTCAGCATCTCGATTCGGAATGAGTGGATTCACCTCATGATTATGGTTGACAAATGATGGTGTGGTGACGGGGAACATGTTAGAATCATAGTGATCAGGATCAGGGTTGGCTGGGGTTATCACAATGATAATCTCAGGTTTGATGATAACTGTTTCTAGGTCGATGCTCGTTTCCATCGGAGGATCATTCTCGTCATAACCGTCAGGCTGATTCTCCTCATCCCGTCCCTCGTGCGATATAAGGTCAATGTTGGGGTCACGCGGGGTTATCATGATAACAAACTTTTCGTTTTCTTCATCCTCACAATCGGTTATTACCTTCGCGTTATGTTCCCCTAACGCTTCATCAATGTCACAGGCATTTATCCCCTGAGCCTTCTGAATGTTCAATCTCTTCAAGCTAGGTAATTTTTTTCATTACCTTGGATAGATCATCAGAAATGCGTAACATTCTGATATCGGCATACCATATCCGATAGAGCGGTGCTCCACGTGTTATCACCGATACGTCCACGTTCCTACAACTAATTGTTCTTAAGCTGCATGTACACCCCCTTTGATCACAGATATTGTGAGAGTAAATACTTTCCACTATTCCGATCAACAGGAGCGCAATCACAAGTCTCATGATTAGATGGATAATCTCGATACGTTCCCAGAATTGTTTATCGTAATCCGCGTCTGTCTTAACGTGTGTCCACTCAAGATATGTAAATCTCGATTCAAATGTAAATTTCTTAAGGTCAATCCCTCCTCCCCTTCCCCTAAATAGAATATCCTGATATTCCGTTATTTGAAGTCTTGACCAGATGTTTTATGACCCAAATAGACTCGCCCTATTCCAGGAGCCCTCATATACCCGGTCAGAATTACCGCGTCTTCGTCTGTTTACATCATTGGGTAGAGCTTGAATCCCATGGGAGAATATTAATCAGATAGATTGTGTACCCTCGTAGAGTTCACATTCTGTTCATTAACACACACGCCTACCACACAATCCTACATTAATATTGGTATATCAGGAGGAATCATGAGGATATTCATATTTTTCTACCTTTGTATTTCACAAACAATCAGTCAGTGGGATATGTGCATATTTTGCACTTGCATTTATGAAGAGAATACAATGATTTGTCGTGGCATTAATCCATTTGAATATCACATTGCTTCTTCTAGCAAATTCATCAAATTGGATTGGAGAAAATGTAAAATCAGATTTTTTAATGCAGACTTTATTGAAAAGTCATTTCTTGGATTAAATGAAATTGATATTTCAGACCAAACTGTTGAAATATCCTGCAAATCTATTCCATTTAACACGGATTACGCAATTACCTCAGACTGTCTACTTGATCCACGTTCCTCATCTTCTCCCACTGAAATTTCCTCATCAGTTTTCTCCCGTGAAACTCAATTTTGGAATGAGAGTCAAACAACTGAATTTGGAATTACTTCTGATTCAACCCAAAACATTAATGAGAGTGTATCTGAACAAATGAGGACAACAAGCGTGTTTATATCAACTGAATCGGCTCCTATGAATTCCAGTGTTTCATCGAGAGATATGAGTGTGACTCAATTCCATACTACACATGCAGATATTAAAATTAGTGAATATTCTGTTGACAGCTCACCAATTCATGAGAAAACTACATTTTCAAACATCGATTCTTCTCCTTTGGAAAATGATTCGAATGTTAATTTCCCTGATGAAAATTGTAGACATAACGAAACAACCCTATTTATCGTCTTGGTTTCTATATGTGCTGTATTAGGAATATATTTCATAGGAACCATCGTTTTAATATTATATATAAAATTTCATCAATATAAAAGAGAGAAGGAATGTGAAAGGTCATCTAAATTCTATAATGTTATATATAGAGATTCATCCATTTCTATTGAAGACCATAATGTCTATGAATCAGATAGTGTGTAATATTCACCTTCTCTTAGTTATCCAGGGCACGATAGAGCTATCTTAATACTGTATATGTTACATTAAGGAATAAATAATACAATAATTCATTCTTCAATCTTTTTATTGAGCAAATAATTATACATCATATCTCATTGATATCAATGTTGAGCTATTCATACTAGAGCTTGCTTAGTTCCACCGATCAATATTCAGTGACAGAACCCAGCGCGGGAACCAGAATCATTAGTTCTGAATAACCGCAAGAGGTCCTCCCATATCACTCTCCTTACATCATTAGTTCTGAATACATACACTAGGTGAGAGGATCGCGATCGTGGATCTGAATGCGTACACTAGGAGAGAGGATCGCGGTCATGAGAAGAATGTTTGTTTACTGATATATTATATTTATCTATTCATTATTCTCTTGCACTTTATCACTATAACATAATATTCACTAATCAGATTACATGGATGCGCTCTAACATCTTTATTCAGTTCAACACGTATCCTTTGCTTAGATCAACACTCATTCTCATGAACGGCAGCATGTTCATATCGTTGTATCTCATTCGATGGATGTGGTGTACCAATTCCTCTTCCAAGAGTTTACTTCCGGATAAACATTCACCATGATAGTGCATGAACCTGAACACTCGTCCCGTGTCGAGAGTAGGACTGTGCAAGACAGTATCATCATGATGGAAAGAGTGAATATGTATCTGTTATTGAATCTGAGCTATATTGGTTAAATCTATCTCATTGACAGAAGCAAGTCATCCTCAGATACATAGAGGAATTAATAGACACGTAACGATAACCATTTGGATGCATGCAAATGGGATAATATTGAGAGCGTGTAGAACTAATAGAGAACAATGTTGTTGTATTGATGTATTGTTGCTGAACCCTTAAAGCTATCCAATTGCAACGTCATATGATTAGCTCATATTATTCATACCACAGCTCTTTATTTTATTGAAATAAGTTTGTTTCATTAATGGTGCATTGATGATAATCAATGGGGTGTGAGATAGTGTAATGTATAGCGATCTCTCCATACAATCATTCACATTGAATCTTTTGCAGGAATATATATATATATTTCCTACTCACAACGGAAGGAAGGAATGATCGTGAGTCATTCTCTACCACAATAATTGTTGCTATGACTTTACATCACCATCGAATGAGTGA
The DNA here is from genome assembly GCA_942159475.1 of Sthenelais limicola. Classification (NCBI taxonomy): domain Eukaryota; kingdom Metazoa; phylum Annelida; class Polychaeta; order Phyllodocida; family Sigalionidae; genus Sthenelais; species Sthenelais limicola. Next base: position 143,271,554 of record OW804094.1, read on the forward strand.
GGAACAGTTATATACAATCAATTTAATACAACCTTATAAGAGCATCATTCTCATTTGTATTTTCTGAGAATAACTCTATAATTTCCTTAAATGAGCATCCATGTGTTCTGAGATATGTATAAACTAAGCAGTAATCACCACAAACAGGCATTTCACCTTGGATCCTTTTGGTAGAATATACATATTTTCCATTCCCATTTACCTTAAGAAAGTTATCAAAGAGTGAATTATAATCAGAAGGAAATTTTCCTAATGGATCGAAAAACTCACTTGTTATATGTTGCTGAACCCTTAAAGCTATCCAATGCTCACCTTCTGATACAGCTTTTCCTGTATTAACTATAAATATGACAGGATTATCATTTTGTAAAGGAACTGATGGTAATAATTCATATGACATTACTCCACCAAATTCTGGAATATCATTTAGATATTTATGTATTGTCTCACTATCCATTAAAAGTTAATCATGACGTTTCTAGCCTTATCAATATTAAGCATAGCTTCAAAAGAAGCATACGCGACAATTGTTATAGGGTTTTCCAATCCAGAATTGAATCTAACTGTTAACCGAGTGCTTCCCTTTCTTATAGGGTTTGTGAATGATTTCCCCTTACTACCTTCTAAGTCGAGAACAAACAAACAATAACCCCCGGAATACTCTTCAAAGGAAATCGAAGGAGTCTCAGATTGAGAAGGAGGTACGCATTCATATATACTAGAGTATTCACGAGTGTAATGTTTATCTTTAAAGTTTGGAGTGAATGGTTGAATTGGGAACTGACCATCAACCTGATAGCTTAAATAATTAATGTTAAAATGTTGAAAATGATATGGGTTAAGTTCAGAGGAGCCTTTTATTGCTTCAGCTAAAACAAACCCAAGAACTAACCTTTTCGGAATATGATTCTGGAAAAGGTTTTCTCCAATATAATCAAAACTATTTACAGCTACATTGAACGTTTTTATTTCATTTCTTGTATATGGATAAATAGCAGGAGAAGAATTAAGCATCTCTGCATGACTAACAATCAATCCAGGATGGATTTTCACAAATGGAACTGATATATATGCATCCTTAATGCAAACAGAATACCATCTTGATTTTGTAACAGGGGGAGTAACAGGTGGAGTTTCCTCACCTGAGCCTGTTGAAGGAGAATAATCCTCACTTTCAGGTTGTTCATACATTAGACGAAATTCGTCTGAAGCTTGAGTTAGTTTAATATTTATAGGAACTCCGTTAAGGATTAGTCTTTCCTGATCTGCTATGTCTGCAAATAATTTTGTGCTAACACTTAATGTTTTTCCAGAGCTTGTCAATTCTGCTCTACTATACAGTCCTGAATTATCTCTAGATGATACACTGGAGTCCATCACTCCTGCAATATCTTTCTTAAAACCTGTTACTGACAACCAACTTGTTAGATCATTAATTCCATAGCTTAATAAAATGTCCATCATTCCTTTATAAGCAAAGTTGGAAGAAAGCCCTGTCATTGTCTGACGTTGTTGTAAAGATAAGTCCATTTGTGAAAAAATGGATATAGCAGGAATATTCACCAATCCCACAGGATCCTTCGTTAAATCTCCAACAGACTCACCCTTATCATTTAATATTTGAAGGGTTAAATGTAGTCTTGCTTTCTTCAGCATTACATAATCAGAAGAATTATTTGCAATATCAAATTCAATAATGCTTCTAGTTGTTATTGTTCCAACCGGTCTATATGTTTTATGGTATGTTTCAAGAATTCCAGTTTGAACGGGAGGGATTGAAAAAATCGCCAACTTATCTTCATATCCCTCAGCCGCGCCTTCAGGAACAAATGCCATATTACTTTTTTGCGTACTTTCTTGGCTTCTTAGGTGATACCTTTCTTGGAGATGCGATTTTTCTCTTAGTAGTTGTTTCAATATCTGACTGATTATTATCAATGAGGTGATGCTTAAGTTGAAGCTTTGCTCTTTCTACAGCTTCATGATTTCCAGATACTGTTTTTATATCTCCTCCCCGACCTTTTTGACTTGAATAGAACAATTTTAGTGAATGTTTTCTTGGATCCAAGTTCTTATAAACTTCTGCATTTGGAACATATGGAATATAACCTGCCATTTATGATGATTGTTTTCTAATATGAAGTGTGCAAGATAGAAATTTAGGTTGCTTTATAAAAGGTCGGCCTTCTTTATTTCTTATATATATACGGATTTCTCTAACTTCCCCTTCTATTGCTTTACAATAGTAGGGATTTAGTATCGTTTTAGGTTCATCAATAATCCTTAACAATGGTAAAAACTGGTTATTAGTAAATGAATTATGAGATATTATATCAGAAAAGATGTATAGATCTTGATCCTCATTTTCAAAAGATTGATCCCAACCAATTTCAGATAATGCTATTTCATTATGTTTTAGATGGATAGGATATGGAAATAAAGTGATAAAATCAAAAGAAGAATTTTTCCGAAAAATGGAAGATTTAGAGTCTGATCGTAAAAATAAGAACATATTAACCTGAAATATCCTCAATCATATGCTGAGGCAGCCAACTATTGAACTGATTTGGCCATCCTTTCCACTCAACAATGTATCCTGGTATATTGTTTTCTAATCGAAATTCTACCAACCTCTCTATTTTATAGACCGTGTCATCATTAATATCCACCTTTTGTATTTCATTTCTATAAAATCTCCCATCAATCATTTCATTATCCCATGATTTAAGCTCATACTGTTCTATTTCTTCCACAACTTTCACATTTAATATTATAAACAATTCATCTGTCCAGTTTGATTCATAGATTTTTTTAAATGCTTTTTCATACTTTAAAATCCGAACAATGTCATTTTGCTTTAACGCAATTGAAGGATTTATTTGTCTCGAAACAATTTTCTCAGGTTTTAGAAACTGCTTTTTCCACAGTTGTGGATCATCTGTTAATACAGCCTCACTTGGAGACATCCCAATTGATCTATGATATGAATTATTATATGTTTTTACAAAATCATTTAAAATATCAATCCAATTATGGGATTCTATATTAGATAAATGTTTCATAAATTTCCTTTTTAATGTTCTAATAACACGCTCTGCATAGTTTGACTTAGTTTTACTATTTCTAGCTATTACATGAATAACATCCCAGTCCATAAATGTTTTTTTCACCCATTTATTCACAAATTCTGTTCCAGCATCTGTTCTTGCAACTTCACATTTTTTAATTGAAAGCAGCTTATTAATTACTTTTGAGCAAGGTTCTCCTTGTAATGATTTCATTGGAAAACACCATAAGAATCGAGATAGGATATCAATCGCTACTAATATATAAGCATATGATCGGTTTTCATCTTTCCAGTTTCGCATGTTAATAGTGTCCAAATCGAATTGAAAATATTTCCTAGGTACAATCACAGATCGTCTTTTAAATGATTTATTTGTAGATTTAAACAATGTGTATGTCTCCTGAGACTTTAACCAATCTTTAATAGAATCCTTAGAAATACGTTTATTATCCTTTCGAGCTTGTTGATACAACCTATTGACGCTACTATAAGCTGTTTTTTCACCGGGAGTGTAATAAATCTTTGATAGATACTTATCCATTAGATTTCCATAAATGTCTTAACTTTAATATTGACTGACTTATTTGTTTGCCTGTGTATGGGTTATATGTTGATGCTCCGTCTCCTTTTTGATTCTCTTGAAGAATGATCTTCTTTTTTGAAGATGGAATTCCTGGAGGAGGCGGAGGACGAGAATATTCAGAATAAGGTTGAAATCGTTTTTTCTTTTCCCCGCTTCCTTTTATTTTTATTTTCCTTATTGATCTTCTTAATGGAGCATTATCTTCATCAGATTTTTCGGTTCTTTTTAACGGAACATTATCTTCTTCAGATTCTTCTGATTCATCCAAACTTCTTTCCCCTGATTCTGATTGAAGATCCTCCTCAGGTTCAACATTCACATTCTCTTTAGAAGCAGGGGTTGTGTGTTTATTCTGTTTTATAGAAGAACTTTCATTTTTAGAAGTTTCAGGGTGAGTGGATGAAATGATGTTCTTAGTTGGTTTAACTTGTTCATCTTCATTTGCTCTACCTTGATCTTTGATATTTATATTAGTTCGAGATGATGGTTGTTGTTTATCAAGAGGAAGAGCTGTAAACTGATCAAATGGAATGATCACCATCTTCTTCATGTTCAAATGTATATAGAAAATCCAACAACTCCTTTTTGATTGTGTAAAGAATATCTAAGAATATTCTGCAATGCTTACTTATTAGTTTCCCTTTAGCAGAAATTGACAAACGAGAGTTAGTAATCTTTTCCAAAATGTTTCTTCGATACTGCTTAAGGTTTGATACACCCTTGAATATCTCGGAAAAGTTTAAAACGTTTTTAAATATCTCATCCAATGCTCTTATTTGTCCCTTTGTTGCTGTATCAAGAAGTGCAGTTGCCTGTGTCCTGCTTGGAGTATTTAACAGAAGTAGCATATATCCAATATTTTGTTTAAGATGTTCCGACATATTTTGCAGGTTTAACCAATTTCTAAAGGTTTGTTGACAGAGATAAGGGGACCCTACATATTAATAGATCCTGCTCGTGTTGAGGTGGATGACTGGGCCAAGGAGAGTATAAGGAGGAGCCTATTTGGAAAGGTGAAAATCATTTGGAATACCCTACCCCCTCGAATAAAAGTTCAGAATGACCCTGATAAATTTAAAATTTGTCTGATTGGGTTGCTGCAAAAACTGTTTAACGACGATGAACATAATCTTAATGGGGTTTGGGCTCTTCCTGGTGCTCTTCTTGGCCTGGGGAATTGTCCCGACTTGTAATTCTGGTCTCACTGTGCTTGTACTTGGTTGTTTTTGATTTGTGATTTGTGCTTTTCATTTGTGCCTTGCTAGTTGGTGCGTTTACCCTCACATGGGTGATTATGGAACGTTGTAACTACTATTATACTGATAAATCTTTCTTTTCATGGATTGTCTTGATAATGAGTATGTTGACGCCCGTATGTCTATTTCTGATGTAGTATGACGATGCTCCTCATTCTGCACTTGATCTTAACTTCTTTGTAGGTTTTTAAGATAATTTGTTTTTCTTTTTTCTTTATTTCTGATTGTAAATCTCAGTAATACACTTTTGTTGACCTGCTCGATTTGTATAACTGTACTGGTAATTTCTTTCTTTTTTTTTTCTTTTTTTCCATTAGCTTTGACTGAGAATATTGTGTATCACATGACGCTTGGCTAAATAAAAATATTTAAATACAAATCATAGCCTTCTTCATCATAGCTTTCACTATCAACAGACTGATCTGCATCACATTCTATCCTAGAAAGAAGTGGTGCTTTTTCAGATCGTTTTATCCTATTTATTAACGCCTTCATCATAATCGGAGCTCTTTTTACAACCTCTAGGGCATCGTTGCATCTTTCAATCACATTTACGATTGATTGTTTGTCATGAAATAGGTTTTCTGCACATCTGGTTATCCTTTTGTTCATTTCAACTTGAAAGTCATTGATCTGGTTCACATTTTGGATTTGACGAAACGCGATATCGCAACTTGAGGAGTGTAAGAAATGTTCGAATGCAACATTGTCCTCCTTCTTCCAAGAATGAAGTATAATACCACACTTATAGCATTTAACATTATCATTCTGTCCAGTATAGAAAAATCCGTTTTCAATAAGATCTGATGCTTGAATATATGTATTATTCCAACTAGAGAAAGATGAGTCCCTTTCCAGGATATCTGCATATCGAGACATGTTGAAGTGTTCCTCTCAATAATGAATTAGTAATGAATTAGCATTCATCCCTTCCCTTTATATACATAATAATTAAATGTATACAACTAAAAACTCATTAGGAAATATATTTGTTTTTAATTTGATATTGCTATGATTATGAGGGCATAAGTCAATAATTAAATATGAATATGGTTTCAATGTTGCATCTACATAAGCATCAACAAGTTTTGCTCCCATTCCTAATTGTCTTCCAAGTGTAACAATTTGTTGAACATCTCTGGGATTCTTAAAAAGAATTAGATACATACTATTTAAGTTTATACATCGACTGTACTTTCCTTGGCAAAACATGTTTTGATTTATATATATAACTGTTATATTTCGATGATGAGATTCCCTAGTGAACAAATGTTGCATTTTTTCATCTTTAACAACCTCATCCATGAGATCATCTAATATAAGAAGTGTGTGTCCTTGCGGAAGTTCCATATTTTCAATATCCGGCAATCCTTTTACAAACTCCACATCTATCATTCCATCAAAACCATCTTGCCACGCACCATAGCAATATATCACTTTAAGTGGGGGACTCTTAAAACAAATATTCTTATGTTGAATAAGTTTCTTCACGAAGGAACTCTTTCCGCTTGAGGTTGCGCCAGATATTGAAATGGTTGCTGGAGAATGAAAGATATAGTCCTCAATTTCAATTTCCATATTATATTGTGTTCCTGAACATAGAATTTGATCTATGTCTACATATAAATAATACTTGAACTTAAATAGAGATACAGAATAACAGACTCAATCATTCAGATGTAATTTTATTCACATGATTAAACAATATCAATCATTGATGAAAGATTATGATACAATTAATCCATTTCTTTATTTGTACATATAACACAAACATCCAATTTCACATCAACATTTCTTTGTCTACAAATTGAACATCTTTTTGCACATTCTCCTGACATTTCTATTTCATTTAAATACTTACTTCTTATTTCCTGCCACAATACTCCAATCATATTTCTTCCCACATATTCTTCTTTTGTTAAAAGAAGTGCAACCTTTGAACAAATACCAATTCCCCAATGATATTCATTTTTATTTGGATATATTATACTTCTTTCTCCTGTTCTTAGAAGGATTTTTCTAACTTGATTAACAGCTCTCATTTTTAATAATAGAACTTCCTCCATAACATCATTCATTATCTGAATCCATTTCATCGAAATGAAATGTTTTGCAATTAAACTCTTTACTTGAAAATGTGTTTTTGATAATGCAATATCATCACTCAGTTTTAGATCATTATGAAATAATGCAAACCTATAGTAAAATAGTTGCTCTGAACAGAAAAACTCTCTTTCATCATATATAAGTAAGCATTTGTATCTTGGATTCAAAGGATCCCATTCATTATAAATGATATAATTGTTATTCTCCTTCCAAGGAGATAATGTTATTTTAAGAGGAGATGTAGTAATTCCATCTGAATGAACTATTCTCTTACAATAAAAATAGGAGAACCCAGTCTTTCTTTGTGAGTATGTAAACATTGTGTTTTCATGATATCTAATTCCCATATTCTTACATTCAATGTCTGATTTATTATTTAGAACATCAGAATATATATTAAATGGAGAAGCTAGCTTATTCTTATTTACTCCTTTACAACTAAACTTGTATTTGTCCCCATCCTTTAAAACATATGTTTTACTGCTCAGAGCTATTATCTCACTTCCAGTTGCTTCCTCCTTCATCACTCCTGGTAAGCGAGAATCAAACTTATTATGTTTTGTGCAACATTCCCGTAAAAACCATACCGGTTTTTTATCATCACCACACCTTCTAAATATGGATGATAAAAACTCTTCTCTCTTCTCAGGATGAACACACTCAAGGATTGTTTTAGAAGATATTGATATGTACGCACTGTCCGTATCCATGGTTACATAGCAGAATTTACTTCGATCTATAAAATAATCCAAACAATCATAATAAAATGAAAGCATCTTCAACTTCGCATATTGGAGAATTGTGAACCCAATATAAATTGGCATATCAAGTATAATCTTCTTTTTTGAAGATTCTATTTCATAAAAGCTATCACCCATTTCTGTTATCTTTTTAAACTGTGGAGCATTAACTTCAAATAGAGCTTTTCTTTTATCAGATGTGTATGAGATCATTGTATGTCTTTCCTTTTGGATTATGACCCCGCCGTAAGCCGAATTTCCTATTAACTTCATTGTGTCAGCTATCATCTTTTTATGCGGATCCATATCACCTTCCCTACGAGCATTTGTTACATCAACCTCAAATGATTTAAAACACGATGAAGGGATAAACTCAATAACTTGATAAACCTTTGTAACCTCTAAACCATGTGCGATATACCATTTTAATAATGGAGTAGCTATTAATATCTTTTTAGCTCTCAACCCACTTATTAATAATCTTCTAGGCTTCATTGACAATGAATGTGAATCAATATGCGAAAGCATATGCTCCCCAATATCTTCCATGTTCACATCAACTGTTGAGAAAAACGGACACATTTCCCCAAAATATTCTTCTGGAGATATTTTCTTTTCTTTCCCTTTTGGCCATACCCTTGGAATCTGAACATCAATCTCAGCTGCACCAAATAATTCTCCTTTCTCAATTGATTCTATAATAACTCTTTCTTTTGTAGTATTTCTGTGTCTCCTATAAAACTCAGGATAGAATGATTCAGCAAATGTACTAAGTTCGCTATTTGTTCCTAACTCATGTCGAAACTCACACTCCTTTTGAATTCGAAGCTGATATCCCTCCTTTACTAAGTAATCGTTTCTAAATTTTGTTCTTACTTTTGCTTGGATCCTTCTTTTTTCATCCATCTTTCCCTGAAGACATTCACATCCATGAAAGAAACAACCCTCAAACTCTAGGAGTAAATTGGTCTTGACTTCATATCCATCACAATAAAAGGGACCCACCCTTTTTTCTGTTCCGCTTTTAGCAAAATGGAATATATCTCTTTTTTCTTTGAATGCAACCCACTCCAACCATATTGAAGCGATAAAGTATTTTGAATGCTTTTCTGGAGCAAAGAAATTCCGAGATTCTCTACGAATAAACATACCTGTTGGCATACTTTGACTGATGCACCATAGGTATAGTGCATTTGCATCAAGACCAACTATGCGCTTGCATATCTCTGAAGAATCAGGACGAACATTTGTCTCATGTTCCTTCTGATATCTACAAAAAACAATTGCAGGTCCTCCCACTAAGTTTCTTTTATATGTTAGATATAAATCCTCATCATTACTTCCTAATAATGGAAATATTACTCCATTATCACTGGCTGATTTAAATAGCATCTGTCTTGCTATTCCTGGAGCTGAAAATGAGCATTTGAATAAGTCTAACCCTCTCTTGTGATAGAAATGCTGAAGTTTTGATACAGCCTCAACGAAAGGAGAAACGTCCATTTTGTTATAATATGACAACAAGTCAGACAATTTCATCATTTTTTCCTGTTCCCATAGTAGTTTTAGTTCCTCATATGCTTCTTGTGGAATATTCTCACCTTTTAAAGAAGAGTAAAATGATTCATAGGGAGGGAGAGCTGTTTCTTCTAACCTCTCTGCTGAATCAAGATAATCATAACAAAAATAGCTTTTAGACTGGTTTGTATCATATGCTGCCAAAAACTTTGCATATGAGAACCCTGGAGCAATATATTGACAGATATCTAGAAATCTAAACTTTCCTGTAGATATTGCCATATATGCATTCGCTTTTTTAATAACGAATGATCCGTTTTCACTTTTCTTAAAGGTTTGGTTTTGATTGATTTGCTTTAACAGCTCAACCTTTAAAACATTGATGTCATATCTTGCAGAATTAAATCCTAAAACTGGTAGCTCTTCAATGTAAACCTCAAATTCTTCATGTATTCTATCTAAGTATTTTCTTATTTTATGAAAAGCGCTTACATTGTTTGTTCCTTCTCTCTTTCCATCACTTAAGGGTAATTCCTTCTCCTCTTCCATTTCATTTACGGTTTCGCTCCGCTCATGATTAAACTCTTCTTCATATTCATCATCCTCTTCTACTCTAACATTCACTTCATTGTTTATCTCTTCCTCATCATTATTATCATTAAAAGAAGGAAACCATGCAGCATCTGACTCTTGTATTAAATACTTCTCCTTTAGATCTATAAGTTGCTTAATATATGGAGCAAATCTTTCCTTCTTTGCATGTGCTAGGTGTTTCTGAATATCAGATAAATAGGAAAGCATCTTAAATGTGAGACTCTGTAAATTGTTATCAATAAAACAACAAGCATCTTCGAATCCTTCAACATTAGAAGCAACTGCCACAGAAATTGCAGTATGCTTTTGGGTCCATTTTAACTTTGGAGCATTTCCAGCATCAACTTTTTCCAGTATTGATTCTATATCAAATACTGCAAACTCCTTAAAAAGTCTTTCTTCTTTTGGAACATTGATATCTAGGTTTTCCAACTTATTAAAGATTGATTGAGGAGAGGAATAATATCCCCCCTTATATTTAAATAAGGTACGGGCACCACACCTACGAATGTGCACCTTATAATTATGTATCCTGTAAAATATCCTTTCACATAGATCACATGCAAATTTCTTAGCATACGTCTTAAAGTTATTAACGTATGAAAGATGGTTCTTATACATATTTAGATACATAACATTTGAGTAATTTGTTGTTGGTTTGTACCTCAAGACTACCACATCATCTGGTAACAGTTCATAAACATAAACTGAAATATTAAAGCATCTTTCAAACTCACGTAAATCAGAGAGAGATAACCCCTTAAAGTATTTTGGGTTTCTTGTCAAGTTTCGGGAATCTACATTTAAAATATGTTCCCTATATCTTTCATAATAAATCTTTGCAGATGCTTCCATTCGATGCTCACATTTATTATGAATAGCTAAACACCGAAATGCACAAAGATTGTCTGAAAATGCATTCCGTTGATTATCAGCATCAAGTCCAGTGATTGATGTTTTATTCTTTAAATAATCTGGTAAAAAACCCTTCCCGAGTACATAATTGGATTTTGTAACATAATATGCTACATTTGTAATCATTACTGATCGCCATTTTGTATTTGGTCTATTTGTTAAAAAATATTGATCTAAGTCTATATTCCCTATCCTTTCCTTTAATTTCCCAACATCTTTATGGTTATCAATCCTAGCAGGAAATTCAAACAGAGTACTATTTTTATAGGGAATAAAATATCTATACTCTCCATTCTGAATATCCTGTAAAATAACCCCAAAGGCTATGTTTATCCGAAATGAATGATCTTGTTCCTGATATATATGTCGTATATGCTCATCTAACTCCATCATTCCATCAACTAAGTTATTTGTAGGAAAGTTATATGTTGACACAATTTCTCCTATTGAATGAGAAGATAATATATGAGGTTTATTTGATAATATTGTTTCCTTTAAATCCTCATCTTCATCTCCTGTTTCATCTTCTATCCATGGAAAATCATCTCCCCACGGGAAGTCCCTGTCAACCTTACCAGAACCATGCTGAATCCCTTGATGTCTGTATAAATGTTTTCTTGAATCAAATACCTGATCACATGACTTGCATTGAAATCTTGGAATAAGGTGAATCTTTGCATGATTATCATTCTCCTGTTTTGTTTTACTAATATGTCCACATACATTGCATGTGCAAAGAATGCAATCATGATTGATCCTTTCTCTTTCTGAATTAAACTCCTCCCCACAATCACACGAGGGTTTCTTTTTTCCACAAATATCCGCATGCTTCATAAAGTTTCTCTCTGAATTAAACACCTCCCCACAATCACAGGTTGGTTTCTTTTTTCCACAAAGATCCACATGCTTCATAAAGTTTCTTCTATAACGAAATGATCGTTGACAATTAGTGCAACAAAAGGATTCATTTCGTGATCCATTCCGTTTTCTTGCTTTTCCAACACCCTTCCTTTTTCCTTCGCTTCCCCCACATCCTGTTTGGTTTTGATGTGATGATAAAACAAGTTGATCAGAAGAAGTATAAGCCTGTTGATCTTGAACAATTGTTATATTATTACTGATTTCTCCGCTCGTGTGTGCAAACTGATGCTGAGTTTGTGCACTTTCATACAATAAATGTTGCTCTGGAGGTGATAATGATGGAACAGAAACAAGGAACTCTTGAAGTATATTATACTGAAAGCAAGAAACAAATGAACTCATTAATATATATCAATAGAAATAATATTTATAGTTAAGTTGCACTATCATTCTTCCTTATAAATCATCACCAAATCAACCTACACTCTTAATATAAATATGAACAAATATTGACTTATCTCACCTCTAACTCTTCTTTTTTCTTTATAACCATTTCTTCTTCCTCCGAAATGTTGTTTCCTCTTATATACTCCAATAATGCATCCATATCCTTTATTTGCGAAATTTCATGTTCACGATTCCTTTGAATTTGCTCATTTCCCTATGAAGAAAGTACTATAATTACCACAAATATAACACAGAAATAATAATCATAATGGAGATAATACTATAATATAAATATATATATATATATATAAAGAAATGTGAATATGATTAATATTAAAGTCTCACCTTTGTCTGATATTGCAATATCATCTCTTTAACCCTTGGATGGTTTAACAGATTGTTGCTGCTTGCCCAAGAAAATAGACATTCAACATCTTGAAAAAGATGAAGATATAACTCTATTTCCTCTTCAGAAAATGATATCGAAGCCATTGTTCCTTTCTCCTATTGATCATTATTGAAACAGTCACAATTTATATATATGTAGCTCTTGCACCATCACTCATCTAAAAATAGATGCTTTGTTCATAATCCCATACTCTCCCACATTTGATTGCACCACATTAACCATGTGACCTGAACATCTCATTCTGATTGGATTACATTAACCAGCTGACCTGAACATCACATTCTGATTGGATCACATTAGTATGTGACTCACCATACACTGGACAAGCATGACAAGCATGTCATTCTTACTTCCGACCCTGTCTATGTCACACCTTCACTCCTCACCTCTCCTCTCTACATTACTCCAGTTAATAATAATTATCATGCTGAGTCATAGGAATATCATACATGATGATGCTAAGCCTTGATCTTATCAATCATATACCCAATAAATAATCTATAAATAAATGTGAGTCATCTTTAAAACTCAGAAACTAAATACCCACTAGATAACTTACAGTATACTACTAAGGTAGGAGCTTATGCTGGTTCCCTGCCTGCCTCAGAAAATGGACCCTCTTCAAGGACTCCTTTCTTACAAAAGCGAGAATATAGTGTTGCATCCCAGAGTTGTAATCTGTACGATATGTAATATTAGTCTTTTCCTCTATTTATGCACATATTATACATAGCCAAAATACATTACTAAGACACCTTTTCCTATTGCCGTCCAGATAATCCTATTCCTGGAACAAATAGTTTCGTGGCACCGACTATTTCTTTATTACTGAGATCTTTTCTCCCATTACAAGGAGTCTTTTTACTATTACCAGTCTCCTATTACCTATGAGCTGTGTCATCTGCTGTTATGCCACATCGCAGTTGCTGTTTTTCAAATATTACAGTTAGGATTGCTTCCTTTTTTGCTACTTTCTTAATCGTCATGGATAGACTTGCGCACCTTAATGTATTGTGGCCCATGCAAAAACCATTTTCGCCGAAAATAAACACAAGCTTATGACTGCCACCCATACCTCTATAACAGAGAACCTATCTATGTATCCCTAAACCCCATCCAACTCACTTTTCTCACTTAATTTGATCTTAGACTCTCTAATTCTTTCACCAATTGAAAGGGAATGACATCAAAAGCTAAATCTGTGAGTTTGAAACAAAACCGAGCCCCAGATGTGAAGATATTATTGAAATTGAAAAATAAAATTACTCGAAAATGTAACTAATGTAAAAAGGCTGTCTGCTCTGGGGCTCAAACTCACAATCCTGCTTGGAAGTCCAAAGCTTTAACCACTAGCCTATAGGGGAATATAGAAGAGCAGATGCATATACACACTTACATTGATCCATCACATTCTAGGCTTACTTTAATCCACCCATTCTCCTCATGGTGACTGAGGAGAATGGGGAAATACATTTTGAAGGTCCCTGTGTTCGCCGCAGACAATTTAATGATTCAAATTAATCATAAAAATTCTAGCAATCTGTTTGGTTAGATTGAACTGTGTTGTGAACTTTATTTTCGTCTGAAATTTGGGTGAAGGGGAATTGTACATTTTCTGGCAGCTTCACCCATATGAGTACTCAGACACCACTTAGTAGTATATGAAAATGAGCAAGTGACTCGGGCAACATATAAAGGAACATTTGAGATATCTTTGTGTCAAAAAGAACATCCAAAATCCAATAAAGTTTGTCTTGATAATAAAATATCCATTAATTAGTTCAATTGAAAATGTGTTGAAATATTGTATAACCTCCTATTAAGTCAAACCCCCTCTTACCCCGGCGTTTATTAGAGCCCCGGCATTTATTAGAATGCTGGCGTCTATTAACAAGTGGCCTGAACTCATACCCAGGATATCTTGTTTTATTACAAACATAAGATAAGGAAGTATTGGGTAGCCATTACCAACTGTATTGAGAGAAAAGCAGGGACTAAACTGATCCCACAAGGACTAACATATACACCCGGCAACTATTAGAATCCCGGCGACTATTAACAAATATCACTGATACCCCGGCGGTAATTAGATCCTGGGCCATTATTGGAGGTTATACGGTATCTTGGAAAAAGAAATAAATATTTTAAAAAAAATATGTGGATATTCCCTATTACATATATAGATATCCTGACCTATTCGGGACAAGACAGATGTTATGGGAATAATTATATCTGGGATATATATGAAAGGGCTAGTAGCATAAAAATTCAATTATTTTCCGTTTTTCACTAAGTTCCGTGAAAATCGCATGAGAATCAGCTTAGTGGACTAGGCCCTTTAGCGTGTAAAACAGAACAGAAAATGAAGACATTTTCACACAAAATACTGTAATATATCCTTTTATTTAGCAAAATGATGTGACAAAATACACTGCGTCGGGCACCATACATATATAGAGTAACATCGCCTACATACAGACACCTTGGAGATCACGCTCAGTCACAGTAACGGGGTGTCCGTATTACAGAGGGATCACAAAAATAGAAATGGATCAGATTTTCAGAATATGTACAATTTACTTTTACAAATTCTCTGAAATAACCCAAATTTCAGACGAAAATAAAGTTCAAAATACAGTTCAACCTAACCAAACAGATTGCTAGAATAAATACAATGCTGAATATACTCGAATTTATCCAGTATTGACCAAATTGCAGCCTAATTTAGTAGAATTTACTAAATGTGTACATCTGCCAATTGTACATTTTCTGAAAATCTCACCCAAATGTGAAATCATATAGGGAAAGGCCTTATGTGTCCATAGTAGTGAAGTGTCCAGATTAAGGAGATGCCTACCGGTAGAGATCTTACTGTATTCTGATAACATATAACTAATAACAAATCGTGAGAAAATGTACAATTCGTTTTCACCAATCCTCTCACATTTCATAACATTCAAAATACAGTTCAACATGACTGGACAGATTTTCTGTGACAACGCAATACCAAAAATACCCAGATATGCCTAGATAGTAGTATTTATCATTTTTCAGTTTAATTCAGTAGAATTTCTTAAATATGGTGAGCTGCCGATTGTACATTTTCTGACGATCTGGCCCATATAATGCGGCAAAAATACTCCAGAGAGGAAAGGCAACACAACTGACAAGTTCACGGCCATATTAGAAGTATGGGTCGAAACCCCAGTCTGTGGAAATGTGGCATAAACTTAAAAAGATATTAAGCAATTTTCTTAGTCTTATAATTGGATTTAGTTTTCAAGGCCAATTTCGCTAACAGTTACTTTAATCTAGAGAAACCGTTTATGCCGTCAATAAAAAAATAAATTTTCATCATAAGTCGAGATTAAAATAATTTCACTCGAATACATGAAGAATGCATTAAAGAAAATGACTATAACAATTTGAACAATTTTGCGCATATAAATTGGCTTGTTATTAGTAACTTTGCTAAGACAGTATCTATCTATTTATGTACTCCTTTAATAGGGGATTCGCATGTGCCACTGTGCATGTCTGTTACAGTGCATCATGGGATGGATTCTGTTGAAATCAGACACAAATATTAGCTCAGATTGTTATCGAAAATTGCAAGAATGTTTTCACAATATCGGAGTTTGTATAAATGATCTTTGAAAACCAAATGCATGATGGGAAAGATGGAGACTGGTGTCATGGAAACATGTAAAACACATGGATATTGATATTAAAGCATTGATAAATATTCCATGCTGAACTTGACATGTTTTCTATGTATTTTATACTGTAACGTTACTCCCATAATTCGATGCGAATTGAGATTCAAAATGGCGGCTTTGCAAATCCCCTATTATTTATTGATAATTGTATTTCCATTGTCATAAAGGCAACATAAATATAAATATTGGCCTTTGATACTAAAAATAAAATGAAAAAAAAAGAATAATGAAGCGTGTGATCCGCATGTCTTCCTAAGGATTCCCTTGAATAACTACAGTGGTTCTTATAACACAAATCGTTTTCTCAATATATAGATGCACATCTAACATGTATTACAATTAGGGTTCACATCAAAATTAGTTCGCGTACTTGGCGCACCTGTCCACAAATATAGTCGATTTTTGCTAGCGAGATAGGGGAGACTGGATGCCTGTACGGAGCTATACAGGGCCTAGTCCACTAAACCGATTCTCGTGCGATTTTGCACCGTAGAGGACCCTTTTCCACTAAATTCCGTGAGAATCGCAAGAGAATCGGCTTAGTGGACAAGGCCCTTATGGTTATGTAACACATCGTCCTGATAAGGTCCATCATGAGATGTATTTTACATGGTGGCAACCGGAAGATGTTCATTGTTGACAATCGCCATGTTTCTCTCGAGAAATAAAAAGATTCAATCAATTTGTGGCTGACGTGGAATGTAGAAAGGCAGCAAGTACAGCCTTGGGGCTTCAAGCCTACATGTTAAAGATCCTTTCTCACAGTATTTTTACTGTATTTGTTTTACATGCATGTATAGGACTGAAGTCCTTATCAATCGTTTGCTGCTGTCATATTGATACAATGATTTGAAGTTGAATCGGTCGAATGAATACGAGAGATGGTGAGCGATAATAAGTGAACCCACCGCAGCAAAGCTGTGGACATTCATTTGATTTTCTAGCTACTGGTTTTTCTTTATCATCAGAAGATGAAGGTTTAATTGTTATTTGACGACTTTCTTACTCTCAAACATGACCACCAAACCAATCGCCGCCATTTCGCTCTCAAACATCGACTTTTGTAGCCAGCTATTGCCATTGATGAGGACGTCGAGAAATAATAGTGAGATTTAGCAACCACAACGCACCAACACAACACTAACGCATCCACTAACTATTAGTAAATTACTACCGTTGTGGGGATATCTCGAGAGGCGCTAGACAGAGGGCATCTGCAATGCAGGCCTCTCAAGATATCCCCACAATGGTAATAATGTACTAAAATTTAGTGGATGCGTTAGTGTTGTGTTGGTGCGTTGTGGTTGCTAAATCTCCCTAATTTCCACTTGTCCCTTGACAGAAGAGATTTTTAATACTCGAGTAATCACATTTTTGTCTCTTCAATATGCCTGTTCCCTTCAAAACATACAGACGTGTTGGGTAGCCGCACACATATATGGGTGAAGTCGCCAGAAAATGTACAATTCAGCTTCACGACGTCGAATACTCGGAAATAACCCAAATTTCAGACGAAAATAAAGTTCAAAATACAGTTCAACCTAACCAAATAGATTGCTAGAATCAATGCACTGCAGAATATACTCGAATTTACCTAGTATTGACTAAATAGCAGCCTAATTTAGCAGAATTTACTAAATGTGTGCAGCTGCCAATTGTACATTTTCTGAAAATATGACCCCTATGTACACACGCACATATATATATGTACACACACACACAGAGAAGGACCAGAGGCAACCATAGGTATAATATCACATTAATATGACTTTAATATATGCCAACGTATTAATATAGGAGTCAGATTTCCAGAAAATGTACAATTCGCCTTCACCAATCCTCTCAAATAATCCACATTTAAGACAAAAATATGCTTCAAAATGCAGTTTAACTGAACTGAACTGATACTTTAAATCAATGAGATACCAAATATACTGAGATATACTCAGTATTCATCATTTTTCAGCCAAATTTAGCAGAATATACTGAATGTGTAGAGCTGCCAATTGTACATTTTCTGGAAATCTGACCTATATGCCAACATGACTTCATTGAATAATATACACCAAAATGACTACTTCATATGCCAAGGGGTGGGACATCGCCAGTACCAAATCAAACACAATATAACGACAAATAACACAATAATTTAGAAGTCAAATATAACACGATATCCTTAACAAATATCCAAAACAGATTTTCCAAAATATACTTATCAAGTATATATAGATTCCACTGACGTCACGGCTGTCGCCATTGCTGGGGGCTGTTATAGATGTCTATGTATGCTGTAATACTTAAAAATACGGTTTTCTGCCTGTTTTAACCTTTACCAGTTTTAGTGTGCATAAACAAGCCTTTCTTGATAGGTTAGTTTGTCTTTCTTTAGTGTAGTATTACTCAAGTATCTACCATTGTGATGTTAATCAACTTTGTTTTGATAACCACGCCATAGACACAAGGGTAGCGTTGACCCCAGTAATGGCAGCCAGTAGGGTTCCCCAGCCAACCGCGTGACGTCATGTGAAATCTATGTATAAAAATCCAAATACATTCATTTTTCAGAGCCTATATAATATACATGTATTATCATTTTAAGTGTCTTCTTTATTGTTGACAGGAAGGGGGGGTAGTGCATGCCCCCCCCCCCTAAATCCACTAACATTTATAGTCAATATTTCTTGCAAGATTTTAGCAATTCATTAACAGTAATATATACTAAGTACTCAGTATATGCCTCCCTAGCTCTACCTAGTCCAAGCAGCAGAAACAGAACCTATCTAACATTTTCAAGGCTGGACGCCAATAACTAAAGTATCACATCTTTTCAAACCAGGTCCTTCAAGAATAGATCCACTGATGGACGTATACAGAACAGAGAGTAGCCAGCTGCCATCTACACTCTATCCTCGTCCTGTAGGCCATAGAGTTAACCGTAGAGGGCTTTAATGTTTACTGCCTACAGGACGCGTATAGAGTGTGGCCTAACCTCGCCAATGAATGCTATTTGTGTTGTTAAATGTTCGTAATTCAGTTGTTATTTTCGTAAGATTTGCTGTAAAAAAATAAAAGCCACACATAGTGCTGGGACATGTTCACACAGTCCGGTCCAGAAAGCCACATTCCTCGGGCAGTTCACCGCATACAGTGATAAACTTAACCACAAGGCTAAGACTAAGGCTAAAAGTGTTAATGGGAATCACCTAAACCCTAAAAGTTAGGGGGTCATTAGGGCTTTCTACTACAGACTGCACATATCTCATGACCTTAGGATTAATGCAGTCAAGTTCAAAAACATGATAACACCAAAACAGACATACACCTAAAGTAATGAATTCATGGCAATATCTCCAAGAATTCTCGACAGGCATAGCTTTAATTAAGATGATGGCAGTACAACCGACCTATCATCCTTCATTATCCTATCCTATCATCCTTCTTAAGCAGTGCCATGATCTGTACAATTCGCTACCGGCCGACCTTTGACCTTTTAGTCTAATGACCTTCAGACGGTCACATGACCTTCAGACGGTCACATGACCTTCAGACTGTCACATGACCTTCAGACGGATACGGAAAAAATGAAGCAAAAATAGCTCAGATACAATAGGGGATTTGCAAGTCTCATTGCTCATCATGTCTATTACAGTGCATGCTGGGATGGATTAAGTTCTTTTGGTCTGACATACGACATTTTTATCGAAAATTGCAAGAATGATGTCAACAATATCATAGCTTGTATAATTGATCTATGAAAACAAAATGCATGATGGCAAAGTTGTTAAATTGTTAAACATTCCATGTTCAACATATCAAGATTCAAGATGGCGGACATGGAAATCCCCTATTGGTCCATATTGGAACCAACGTTGACCAGTGGATTGCACCCTTAGGCTTATAGCCCCCTCACACTATACGACAAACGACGAGTCGGGCGGTCTAAGACGGATTTTTCCGTCGGGAGGAGCCGTCGGGAGTAGTTCTAGCCGACAAAACACCAGATTCAAATGTTGAATCGGGTCGTACAGTGTGAGCGCCCGTCGGGAGGCCTACGACTCAATTTCAGCGAGTCAGGGGGCTTACTACTCAGAAAAAAGTAAACTAGCCGTTACAACCATTGTTGTAACGGTTACAACGTCAAAAAACACTCTTTTCTAGTCGCCATGCTCTCAACTCCCGTCGGCTAGTGTGAGCCTTCAAACTTCAGTCTTTAGACCCCCGACTGTCATATGTTGGATAGTGTGAGGGGGCCATTAAACATACCGACACAGAGCAAACAATTCAAAGATAACATTTTCATACCACCTATTATAACCCTGGAGTTATCCTTCTAAATATGAACAGCACGCTTTCAAATATACATGTATAAAGAGCCTTAAAATGGTGATAGTGGAGAGAGAATTAGTTATTCTCTCCCCCGGTTCTTTCCCTAAAAAATTAATCTTTCAAATGGATTTACATATTGAAAGGAGTTGATGATGTCACTATTTTTTAAGCAATATTGAACTGAATACATTGACAGAAAATCACTTCAAAAACATCATAATTCCTCATGAAAAATCTTACAAGAACTCATAGCCATTACTCGGATTGCTATTGTAAAATGTTACCCGAATAAAATAGTCTATACTTTTGTCCACAGGCTAATGATACGTGATTGTTGGTTCCCATAAGTTGGGCATAAGACCCAGTTTAAAGCAGTGAAATTCTAATATTATTTATGGTCAGGGCCTGTCAACATTTTGCTCCGCCGGTCGGTCCTTGCAATGATCCATGTATACATGCAGCTGTTTTTTTCTATATTTTATAATTTTTAGATACTTACCGTAGGAAAGTTGAATTAAAATTTAGATTTTTATGAGCAACACATAGGGTTGCGGGAGTACACCCAATATGGGTTGCGAGTAAAAATCAAGACAAAAAGACATCCGTTTTGGAAAATAGGGAAAGGGACGAGTGGGGTGTTGTGTATGACTAAAACAGCTGCATTTGTTCATGGTCGACCGCAACAAGCAACTCGCAGGGCAAAAGGTTGACAGGACATGACCAGAAATAGCAACAGAAGTTCCAACACATTTTCCCTCTCTTATGGGAACCCAAAATCACGTATCTTTAGCCTGCGGGGAAAAGTATAAAAGAATTACATCAGGACAACCGGCCAAGATTTCTGAACACATTTTGAGGGAAAATCCGACTGACATCGACTCCCAAAGAACAAATACTGTAGTGTATGTATACACAGACTTAGTAGCCATAGCCGTAATTGCCTTGGTTGAAGTAACCGTTATCATAACCGTAACCACCACCGTATCCGCCGTAATCACGGTAGTCACCGTAACCGTAATGACCAGGGTTCCAATTGTCATAGTTCATGTCATAGTGGGATGGAGGAGGAGGTGGGCGTGGTCCTGGTCCTGGGCCAGGCTTTGGTGGCGCCATCGGGGGTTTTGATGTGGAACTATTACTGGTGGTGGCGGCTGGGGCGGTGGTGGTGGTGGTGGCGGTGGTGGCTGCTGTCTTGGCCTACAATCACAAAAGAATCAAGGTTGAAAGAGAAATGTTTGAAAGGATCCAGCTGGAAAGGAAAGTCTCCAAAATAAATTGAAAAGGTTCAACTTAGAGCAGGAGATAACAGGGTCTACGTGGCCTTTGGTCAGAACAAATTCAAACCTCACAAAACAGGGCACAAAACTTATCTATTTATCTGAATTTATTATTTTTTGCTAATATTACATGTAAATTTCAACTTTATGGCTCGATTTTTTCTGTTTTCATGATTGAAAGCATGTATGATAAATCTGTTAACTAACGAGTTGGTTTCAGTCGCTTAGAATATTGCACCCATTGCTACGCAACTCATGCAATATTCACGCTCTTTCAACCAACTCGTTAGTTAACCGGTATATATTAGCTTTAGTAAGTTATAAAACTATGGGGTCATGGCAAAAATACGCAAATATTTCTAGAAAGGAGAATAACCCTCACGGGGGTTCCAGGGGGTAATTCCCCAGCCCCCAGAATATTCTAATTATTTAAAGTATCGACGATATTTGGTGTTTCAAAATTTGGAAGGAAATTGGGTTAAAAATATGGAATTTGACACTTTTTATCAGTTTTTAATAATACTGATTTCAGTAGAAATACAGATGACTTTCATTCCTGATAATATATACTAAGATAAGATAAGATAAGATAAGATACTACTTTATTCATCGAAGTCAGGTTACATAAGAATAATCACATATAAAATAGACAAATAGGTATACAGTCCTCTAGATCAAATCCAGTTCTCCCAGACGTTACCATCTCGCACGAGAATTTTGAAATATAATAACTTTTAGGGATACAATTAATAAATAATATAATACGACATAATAAAACAAAATAATTATAGCAAGAGAAAGATTAAAGATTAAAGATACTTGGTCTTCAATAATCATAGTTTGCTTGGCAAGATGGCATCGTGTGGCAATACAATATAAAAATCACCTTACACAATATAAAAATCACTACTTACCTTGTTGTTGCCGGGAGTTGGACTGTTGGATCTAGCCTCATATTTCTTCAAGGCGCTGGACAAGGATGCATTTATCTTGCGAATAAGAGCGGCCTGTACATCATTCCCTATATCAAAGCCATCCAATGCTTCCACGAGTTTCACCAATGCTGATGTACCTCCTGAAGTCGCTGCTGAAGAAGGCTACAAGAGACAAAATGAATATATTTTGTATTTAAATTTTTTATTCAGAAGACAACATTATGTAACAAGGTACATTATTCTCAGTGAATCTTGATTATTGAAAGTCTCTACTATTATGCAAATATATAGAGAGAGAATGGGACGAGCTGGCAATAATCGAAAATTTATTGGACGAGATTCGTCCACATAAGCACGATGCCGTAGGCAGAGTGCTTATGTGGACGAATCTGCGAGTTCCATTCTATATTTATTATATAAATTTGATCATGTCAGCAGATATCACTGAAAAAATACTAAAGAAGTCTCAGAGAGCCCCGCTGCCAGCCCCGTTAGTAGCCAAGTTATATTGTTGACTTAAAATGTTCATATCGCAGCCATTTCTTGAGCTACATAAATAAAACTTATACCATTCAATAGAGAATTTAATGCTCTATTTAATGATGTGGTTTTTATTATGTATTTCTCTAATCATAGTACCAGAATCACGGGTGGATTACCGATCGCGGGCATTTGTTTACATATCAACAGAGCTATTTTTAGACAACTTCATTTTTATAGGACGCGTCCTATATGAACATTTTTATAGCACCCCCCATATAGCATGCGCATATAATAAAGAGGTTTTTTGATAAGAAAATATGTAATATATATGAGTATCAATAAAAAATTAAAACCAACACCAGCGCATGGTTCAATTCACTCACCTTGACAAAACTGCTGTAGAGTGGACCTGCCACCTGCGACTTCTCCAGGGCTGGTTTCTTGGCTGTAAAATGGAAAGCACATGTCAGTTATTCAATTCAATTCAAAAATTCTTTATTGCGTGATCTTAGTTACAATAGGTCGGACTCTTCTGACACAGGACATACCAGGTCTTCCACTGACTGCCGACGTTCATATTTTTTAAATGATTGTTACAAAATTAATAATCCCCATATGGGTCAGATTTTCAGAAAATGGACAATTCAACTTCGCCAATCTTATCAAATAACCCAACTTTCAGACGAAAATAAAGTTCAAAGCACAGTTCAATCTAACCGAACAGATTGCTAGAATCAATGCAATGCCAAATATACTCGAATTTACCTAGTATTGACCTAATTGCAGCCTGATTTAGCAGAATTTACTCAATGTGTACAGCTGCCAATTGTACGTTTTCTGAAAATCCGACCCATATAGGACTTAATAATAACAAATGCGTCAACTTTGGATGAGATGAGTAAGTACAATGAGAAAAGCAGATGGGGGGTACTAGCTAACAATCAATATTACTGACAGTTTATATTATTTCAGGTAATTCACAACGATGTGATAAGTGTTAGTTATTAACTAAGAACATATCATGGGTTGCTACAAATTGTTATATAATAAAGAGGATACATTAAAGCGTACAATAGAAGGAGTGTGTTGATTTAGGCAAAGGTAACAAGTATATACACGAATTTTTAGGCAGGGGCAGTAAAACTCTACAGGGAGATAATAATACATTATAAGCAGCTGAAGGAAGCTGAAGAGGAATAAAAGCTGAATACTAGTACTGTAAACATATTAATTGGGAGTGAGTGAGTAATGGTTGCTTAATGCCATGACGACATCCACGTGGAGTCATATTCATGGCAATGAGAGTTAGTGAGATGGGATGAGATGAGCAAAGTGATTTAGTTTACAGTCCAGCTGTAAATGATACAAACAAATAAAACAAAAAATAAAATGGATATAACAATAAGAAAAGTTTGGTTTTGTATGAAAGAGACTATAACAAAGAGAAGAGACCAGCGGTTCTTAGATACTTGATGACATTGTCACCATAGACCGTTTTAAAAAGTGTTTTGAGGTCAGGAGCGTTGAAATATTTGGGTCAGATTTTCAGAAAATCTGACCCATATATCAGGACCAACGACTCACCTGGGGGCCCTGGGGTGAAAAATGGAGCAGAACGTTTAATGGCGGGTCCGGCGCCGGAGTGCACATCGGGTTTCTCCGACTTGCTGTCCCAGATGTAGACGGACACCTGCTGTCTGCCCTCCGTGGCCGCTATCTCGTCCACGCGCTGCAAGATGATGTTCCGCCGCTCGCCATTGCGCGGGATGCGCCCCACGTCGGGCACCTGCACCTCCTTCAGCAGGTGCGAGTAGTGGATTTTCTGTGGGTGAGTGAGAGAGTGAGTGAGATTGTTTGCTTTACGCCCTTATCAACACATATAAAGGTTATATCAAGGGCAGGAGAGCTGAGAGTGAGTGAGTGAGTGAGATTGGTTGCTTTACGCCCTTATCAACACATTTAATATGGTTATATCAAGGGCGGGAAAGCTGAGAGGGAGTGAGTGAGTGAGATTGGTTGCTTTATGCCCTTATCAACACATTTTATATGGTTATATCAAGGGCGGGAGAGCTGAGAGGGAGTGAGTGAGTGAGATTGGTTGCTTTACGCCCTTATCAACACATTTTATATGGTTATATCAAGGGCGGGAGAGGTGAGAGGGATTGAGTGAGTGAGTGAGATTGTTTGCTTTACGCCCTTATCAACACATTTAATATGGTTATATCAAGGGCAGGAGAGCTGAGAGGGAGGCAGTTTATGATCATACCCAGGAAATAGAGATAGAGAAGAAGGGAGAGAGACAGAGAAAGAGACAGAAAGGCACTTTATGGTCATACCCAGGAAATAGAGATAGAGAAGAAGGGAGAGAGAGACAGAAAGGCACTTTATGGTCATACCCAGGAAATAGAGATAAAGAAGGGAGAGAGACAGAGAAAAGAGACAGAAAGGCACTTTATGATCATATCCAGGAAATAGAGATAGAGAAGAAGGGAGAGAGAGACTGAGAAAAGAGACAGAAAGGCACTTTATGGTCATACCCAGGAAATAGAGATAGAGAAGAAGGGAGAGAGAGACTGAGAAAAGAGACAGAAAGGCACTTTATGGTCATACCCAGGAAATAGAGATAGAGAAAAAGGGAGAGAGAGACAGAGAAAAGAGACAGAAAGGCACTTTATGGTCATACCCAGGAAATAGAGATAGAGAAGAAGGGAGAGAGACAGAGAAAAGAGACAGAAAGGCACTTTATGATCATATCCAGGAAATAGAGATAGAGAAGAAGGGAGAGAGAGACTGAGAAAAGAGACAGAAAGGCACTTTATGGTCATACCCAGGAAATAGAGATAGAGAAGAAGGGAGAGAGAGACAGAGAAAAGAGACAGTAAGGCACTTTATGGTCATACCCAGGAAATAGAGATAGAGAAGAAGGGAGAGAGAGACAGAGAAAAGAGACAGAAATGCACTTTATGGTCATACCCAGGAAATAGAGATAGAGAAGAAGGGAGAGACAGACAGAGAAAAGGGACAGAAAGGCACTTTATGGTCATACCCAGGACCACTATTTTCTGTGGGCAAAACCAAACATGAGGACTTTCAAATGTGATGTGTTACAATACATGAAAATGAGTCACAAGTCGCAAAAAAATGATTTTGAGATATCATCATATTTGAAAAGATGAGATCAAGCGGATTCTAATGATAGTAAACATTGGGACAGATACCTAATAACTATTTCCATATTTTAAGTTTGATATTTTATTTTTGAAAAAAAAAGTTGGCTATATTTTTCTGGGTGGACAATAACCAGTAAAGTAGCTAAATATACTCCATAGAATCACCTTTTTGCCAGCTACTTTAAAACTTTTGGTTGCCAAGTGGACAACCACACAATATTCTTTCCCAAAATTTTGAGGAATTTTAGTTACAATTAGTGGAATTTGGGAGATTCACTGATTTTAGCATTCATGTAATGTTGCTTGCATATCGTAGATGAAGACGCGATTATCGCATCTCTGTCGCACCAGTGGAGATGTGCCTTTATTTAGAGTGAGTGAGTGAGATTGGTGGCTTTACGCCCTTATCAACACTTTGAAGTGTTATATCAAGGGCGGGAGAGCTGAGAGGGAGGCAGTTTATGATCTTACCTAGGAAATAGAGATAGAGAAGAAGGGAGAGAGAGACAGAAAAAGAGACTCACCAGGTACGTGTGCTTGTGTTTGAGGCCTGTAATGTGTGCGATCACATTGCGCATATCCATCTGAGAGTCGCAGAGAAAGCACTCGTAGATGGGATCCTTGTTGGGCTCTGGATGCTGGAACTCAACCAAGTACTGCAGGCCTGAAACATTGAAATTTTTTTTATTCAGGATGTTTATACAGCAAGGTCAAAGATATGAGTGATCAAGTAAGAAAATGCAAGAGATCATCATACAGTGATATAATATAATGACATGGGCTCACGGGGTTTATTCAACTGGGAATAACCATGGTTTTCCGCCCACTGCTGTGTCTAACTAAGTTAACTGGTTGTAGTAGATACTAGGCTAGGATTTCTTAATACTAGGACATGTGTGATATAGGAACATTGGCGTTTACATGGAAGGTTTAATGGGGGGGGGGGGGGGGGATGAGGTGAGGTGAGGTGTGGTGGATTTTGTGTGTGTTTTGTCCACAGGCCAGAGGGAAGTTTCTGCATGGGCTGTGTTTGGTTTGTGTTGTTCGTTTTGAAGTAGGTATTTAAACATTCAAATTCAAATTCAAAAATTCTTTTATTGCAGATGTTTTTTTACAGTCAGGTTGGCCAGGTCTGCCTTATCCAGACAGGTCTTCCTATGACTGTTTCCTTCAGAGCTTTGAATTGATATTTATATAACAAAATGTTGGGAAAATAATAGGCTTAAAGCAAACAGTAGTTGGAAAATTCCGAAATTGTTACGAGATGAATAATTACAATGGACAATAATGAATGAAAGTACTAGCTACAAGACAAGTATGACCGACAGGAAGTCATTAGTTCATAAACTGTACAGACGCCTTCTAGCGAGTGATGCTAAAGTTAAAAAAATCTATGGATACAGAATTATTGCATAGCTACAACCAGAAAAAATCCCAACAATAGTCGGACAGGGTGCTTGCACGTACACTTTTGTACACATTCTTTGTACCTTGTACTTTATCTTGTATTCTGTATTCTGTACCTGATAATTTACAATAGTTTACTAGTCAACTTGTATCACCTAGTACCGTTCTTTCTATCAGTATGTAATCAAAAATTTAAGGGGTGTTCGGAAGAGCTATGACAGTCACAGACAATATTCCTTTTCCATTCTTTTTATTTAATATGTATGACAACTATTGTATATGTGAAATGCAAATAAAATCTTATAATAATAAATATTCCATAACTAGTTGATCAATACTTACCGACAAGAGGCATGGTAACAACATCTAGGGCTGTCTGAATATGTAGCGTTCCCTCGGCCTTATATTTAACTGGTAAAACCTTCCTCTCCGCCACGGCTGCCCCTAAGAACATAATAAATCAATAATTTATTATCCTCTTCACCCACTGTCGACTCTTTTAGTGCCAGGGCTAATACTGGTCATATTCTACAACCTTTGTAGCTCAACTTTTAATCTCATATTATTAGGGAAAAGTAGTATATTCATTTTGCGAGAGAGTAAACAGGCAGGTTTGATGCGTGTCCATGAAAAGTAGAATTCTGCTAACATTTCATTAATGTTTTATCAATTTTAATCCGGCTAATGCTGAAAGAATGAGAAAGATGCTTTCTTTCGTCCCTGGCTGTAAACGACGATTGGTAAAATTATCGTTTATGTGATATTGTCATATGGTATCGGATATTAATTACCAAATTTTCACTACAAAAATATTGTGAACATAAAAAAACCGCTATTTTTTTACACTGAGTATATTTCTGTAAAACAATAACTGCGCATTTGATCCGAAGGAGTAACCTAAGTATATAAAGATACACTAGCAATTAAATCTAAGCTTCACCCCACCCCGACAATGCCTAATAGAAGACTCAAAGACTCTTCTGCATAAGTTAAAGATTAATTTCAGGCAACATAATTACAGAACAAGGGACTGGTTGGACGACATACTAGTTGTACATCTCTCAGTCAGTAGAATAACCCCTGCCCCCGCAAAATAAAACCCCGATGATGTTTATAAAACGACGCAACGTTCTATGTTTAAACGGGCTTTGAGTCCCATTTCTTGTGTCAGCAAATAAGAAAATGATAAAACACCATCCCATTTTTAATTAAAGGACTGGCAGCCTTGGAATCCGATGAGTAGAAAAAGGAGTGCGATCGAGGCGAGGTATTTTAGACATAATCTGTCGCTTGGTCAGTACAGGATCGTGTTCGCGTGTTCAAATTGGTGAGAACCAGGGTGAGTTTCAATTGAAAGGGGAAAACTTTGTAAATCAAACTTTAAAAAAATAATCAGAGACGCAACGATGGCACATAGATATATAACATTACATCTGATTTATCGACGAAGGAGGTGATATACCTCCAAGTAATTTATAACTGTATGAGAGGCAATTTTTGTTTAACTTTATTAGGCAAAAAAAATAGGTGTGTTTCCGATTTATCTGGCTGAAAACTAGGTAGGGGGTGGTAACTTTTTTTTTCATTATTTTTTTTTGTCTATTTTATAACAATAGTTGTTTTAAACATGGGACATGTGCTTTTTGACAGTTCCGGGTTAGGAAAACCTGTTTTCCTGCTTTTAATAGCTTCTTTTGTCAAGAAATCAAAAAAGGAAAGGTATGGTAAAAAAAAATCAGGTATGGTCAAAACATTTTTTTAGGTAGGGAAAGGTTTTTCTAGGTAGGGGGGTAAATCAGAAACACACCTATTTTTTTGCCTTATGACAGTATTACCATTAAGAATATACAATCATTTATAGGCCTCCTCCACTGAGTCGCAAGAGCAACCGATTGCTTGCGAGTGGCGATTTGATCGCAGACAAATAGAGAAATGGGGACTTTCGCCTCTACATGGGTCAGATTTTCAGAAAATGTACAATTGGCAGCTTTGCATTTTTAGTAATTACTGCTAAGAAATTATAAATTTTGAGTATATCTGAGTATATTTGGTATCGCATTGATTTAAAGTATCAGTTCTGTTATGTTAAACTGCATTTTGAAGCTCATTTCTTTCTTAAATATGAGTTATTTGAGAGGATTGGTGAGGGTGAATTGTACGTTTTCTGAAAATCTGACCTACATAGTAGGTCTTCCGATAAGCCCACCAAGAACCCTTATTTTGATATCCTTGTGATCAAATCGCCGTCGTCACAGCAGTTGTAAGACCTTGCGACCAAATGGAGGAGCTGTGTGGTCTCAACGGGGTCGCAAGGCCTGGACTGGTTGCTTGATCGCAATAAATCGCTATGGTCCAGGTGGAAGAGTGCTATAAGCTGTTGTCTATACAAGTGAAAGTCCCTTGCAAGAAAGATCAGTTTTCAAATTATAATTTTCAAATAAAGATTGATGCAACGTTTCTTATCTTACCTTAATGATTATGCAGGAATGTCACTGGTCAAATATCTATTTAGGTCTAATAATAAGTTCACAAAATGTACGTGCTTAACGTTCTCTTAGGATTTGTGATGTCAATTCCTTAACCAAAGATATTATTAATGATCCCTTACACCTTTA
This sequence comes from Sthenelais limicola, assembly GCA_942159475.1. Taxonomy (NCBI): domain Eukaryota; kingdom Metazoa; phylum Annelida; class Polychaeta; order Phyllodocida; family Sigalionidae; genus Sthenelais; species Sthenelais limicola. The sequence continues at coordinate 143,301,982 of OW804094.1, forward strand.
CAAATTGAAAATTTTGTATAATTCAAGGAATATTTTCGGACAAATATTTGCATACTCCGAGGGAGCGCATAGCTCTCTCTTTGTACTACTACCAGAAAGAGTTTATCTAATTGCCAGAATTGGCAAGTCTCTTGCCAGATTCCATCTTCGGTGCGACTAGGAGAGTCAATATAACTATCTTTAACCAGTGCAAACCCATGTAAAAAATGTAATAATCTGATTACAAAAATGAAGTTCAAATCTTCATAAAATCCAGGGGAGATGCCTGCTTATTGTGTTTCAGGAACGAAAATAAAGGGAGTAAGAACAAATCCTTACTGTTTGAAATTTAAAAACGAGAGTGGTGTCAAATTCACAGAAACGTCAGGATATATAAATGAGGTTTTTCAGAATTAAAGGTCTTGGATGAGGTAATGAAATATTGACAGTAAAACCTCAAAGAATTACGGACACTTCTTCAATCTGGGCTTCTTGCCTTTGTGAACCGTTTTTCCCAAACCCTTTAAAGGAAATTTCTATTATAGTCACCCCTCTTTAATCCGGTCAACTCACTATTGAGGATATTGTGATGTGTCCCGGAAAATGAGGCATAAGTCGAAAAAAATGAATTTTAACATACCATCATATTTGAACAGATGAGATTGAGTGGATTCCAACGATGTTAACATTTAGAAAAATCTAAAAAGTATTTAAATATTCTGTGCTTGAAAATATTAGAAACGCAGAGATATTGTGCGGTCTTGAAATGTGGTACATATATATTTTTACGACTTAACGCGTTAGATACCCATAAAATAAAAACAGTCTAACAAAGAGATCTTGTGAATAAAACGCTTTGAAAAATATCAATTTTACGACTTATGGCTCATTTTCCTGTCACACATCACATTTGCTGCCAGTTGCAAGAGTGCCCGTAAGAGAGGTTTTACTGTACGTAGGGGAATAATTAACAGGCATTTCGCAGAAGATATTGAAACACGTTGAGCGTGATCAAAGGAATATAGCAAGGCGGTCGCTGGGCCTAGCCTGGCCTAGAGATCACCTTGTGAATGCCATACCTTTAGACATAGAGATGCTTCAGTAAGAAACATTCATTACTTCTAGGCTTCCATTTACACTGGCAGGTTGAGCGGAATACTTACCACTTTTCTGAAGAGCCTGCAACCAATAAATGGCTCTAGTAATTAGGTCAATTAAATGAGAATCATTTAACGAACGAACTCATTTTCTCTCATTCAAAATCTCCCTCCAACCCCTCTCTTTGTCTGTTTGTCTATCTGTATGTTACTCTGTCCTTCCCCAAATCTCTCTCACTCGAATTGTTCCTGCATGTGTGACTCCGCCCCTTCCTACCTCTTCCATCCTCCTCTTGCTTGTATTAATGTCAACAACACACCCATTCTCCCAATCATTTATTCTCTCTATTTTTATTATCTTTGTTTCTCCATCCTTCTGCCTCTATTTCTCAAAAAATCTCCTTGCCTTAGTCTCTCGCTCACTTTTTTCAGTTTCTCTCCTTTTTATTTCCTTGTCACTTCCTTCTTCTTCCTCTCCATTTTTATATTAATCCTTTACACTCATTTTTCTTATTCATACTTTCTTTGTCAATGATTCTGTCGCTCCATTACCTTATCATGAATCACTCTTGCACACGCACACATATTCGCAAAATATAAAACTAATAGAGAACAAAACATATCGAGGCATGCAAGTCTGATCATGCCAAAAATACTGAATATAATGCAAAATACTTTTCGAGAATATAAGTCGTATTATCTATGGTCCCTATAACCCGTACAGAATATTTTCAATTGATTTAAAAACAAACATTTTGATGAAGCTAATGAAATGAATCTTACTTTCAGAAAATTTGGCCGATCAGTTTTGTAGACTTTTTTGGGGGGACATTTTGACGAAATTTGGTCATAAAATGGTGGAATTTGGGGGGAGATTTGCTAATTTTTAGAAGTTTTCAAAAATAAGTACCAATTTCAATAGAAATACTGGCGACTTGCATGCCTACATTTCATCATATGGTGGTGGTAAACATGCTGGTGATACATCAATTTTGAAGATAAACATTTGTTTACAACTCAAGATCAGAATCGTTTAGACAAAGCGAAATTCATGACCGTCTTGTAGAAATCGTTCAATGATTTCAAATAAATCCATTTAGTGAATTATAAGATTCTCCATTTATATTTCTGATAGAGAATCAAATAGAAAGGATTCTCAATATTAGGTTACAGAGAATCAAACGAGGAAAGCTTCTCCGTGAAATAATAGCTTTTTCTATACAGAGAACCAAACTTTTTAAAGATTCTCCATAGACATTTTACAGAGAATCAAATGTTAGATTAATGGATCTAAAAACATATCCATTAATTCCATCAGGGATCAAGAAATATTAGTAAAACAATTTATGTTTTACTATCAGAGACCAAGAAAAATTAAAGCCCAAAAGGGATCTTAGTATTCTTTAAACATAAGTTCACTAAAAACAATTTGTTTATTTTTTAAATATAAGTTCAAGCATAGAGAATTGTAGGCACTGATGTACTCAGAGGCCTAGGTTAATCCCCTGGACTTATAAATGGGTCAGATCATCTGAAAATATACAACTGGCAGTTCTACACATTAAGGAAATCCTGCTTAGTTGGCCTAAAAATGATGAATACTAGGTATAATATTATCTGAATATATTTGGTATTATGTTGTTTTAGAATGTGTCAGTGGTGTGGGAGTTGTATCGCCCGCGCTCCGACTTGCCCCACTTTCAGTGCGGGCAAGTGGGATTTTCCCAGTGACCTGCCCGCGGACAGGTCACTTTCATATAGATAATAAAAATCCTATTTTTTTGGTCATTTTTCGCCAATTACAGGCTGGAGATCTCCCGGGTTGTTTTGACAATTTGGCAATTCCTCCCGTTTCCAAATTCAAAATCTCCCACCAAATGCCGAAATCACATACCTTCTGCTGCAGGTACCAACAATAGGATAAAGGCAGCATCCTGTATTTTTCTAATGACTGCCACCACACGATGTACAGCAAAAACATTGATAAGAAGTATTAACCCTCTTTGATCTGGGTTGCCCATTCGACATATAAATTTTAAACAAACATGAGAAACGCTAAGACAATCCTAAATTGCGTTAATTTTGCCGAATGTTCATAACACCATGGACACCAAAAGTTGGATCAATTATGAAAATGTTAATATATCTGCGATTGAATGACCTTGATGACACAGGATTTCCAAAGAAATCATTGAAGTATTTTTTCATCTTAGATGGACACCAAACGTTTCGAACAAAATGCATTGAATAACTATTTAATGTGTGTATCAAACATGAAATATTAATAATTTACCTCTGACACATAAAATATAAGCAATATTCTCTATATGAGGCAATAAGATAATTACAATTGATTATTCTATCAGTTGAAATTTTGCTGTTGATTTTAGCTCCTCTACGATGTCACAATTTCTGGCTGAAAATTGGTGCATTTTACTCAAGAAAATCAATTTTCTCCATAACTCTTCAATTCAACCTACTATTTGTTATCGAATTTTATCTTTTCAAATAATGACTCACAACAAGTAAAGAAGTTATTTGATTAATTGACTTCATCAAATAATTGATTTCAAGTAAACCTGTGATTAAAAAATCAAATCAGTCATCCTTATATTCAGGCTCTATAACATATACCTGGAAATTCAGGTTCAGGCACCCATCACTTGCCAAAAATTAAAAAAATTATTCAACTTTATATTACTGTGTGACTCAAGAAATCCTCACATTTCTGAAAGTTAATTATGAGGTAAAATTAACCCCAGAATGCACCATTTGACTCCTGATGTTTAAAAAAAATCGGGGGCATGCCCCCGGACCCCCTAGAAACATGCACTCGGCTCCCCTTGAAAAAACTAGGATATGGGATCCCTACAGGTTGGCAGCTCTGCTAACGGATGCTTAATTAATTCAATTCTAATTAATTCTATTATTGATGGTAAATTATAGTGCAGATATGCGGGCAGGTGACATTCTAAGGCGGGCAAGTGAGTTTTCTTAGTTCACTTGCCCTGGGCAAGTGAGTTTTGGGGCAACTCCCACACCACTGTGTGTGTTCGGTCATATTAAACTGTATTTTTAAGCTGATTTCAATTTTCAATTTGGGTTATTTGAGAGGATTTGTGAAGGCGAATTGTACATTTTCTGACAATCTGACCCATATATAAGTTCTTCAGACCTTGCCAATTTGTATGCTGTGACCCGACCGGGAATCGAGTCCCAACTTGTTAAGCCCCCACATTTTACTGGGTGCTTAATATGTGTTATTAACAGGTAAAAGCCATGTCTCTGTAATGAATTTCTTGAGCCCTGATTGAAGTAAATGTTTGAACAAATTCTCAGTATTTATACAATTACAGAGAATGAAATGGATTCTCAATATATGAAGCTTATCACTCTACAGAGAATCAAACTCTTACGATTCTCCACATATAGTTCTTCTCTATGGAGAATCAAAATCGTGAGGATTGTTCACTTGGTTTATTGCCATCAGTACATTCAACACTGAATACTCGTGAACACTAAGTTGGAAAAGGATTTTTTCCCATGAAAGGCCCTATTGATACATCCTAAATTCCTTGACCTTTCATTTTAACTAAATTTAGTCATGTAATTTGGCTAGCTAAGAAAGCTAGAGTACAAAAAGTGTAACCAAATGGCGAGATACTTAATTTCAGCTATCAACACTTAATTAAGATTTTCACTTACCTTCTTGTGTTTTGCACCTCTAATATGTTGCTCAAAACTTTCTGGTCCGCTCATCGTAGCATCGCAAATCTGAAAAATAAGAATCGTACAATCTTTGAGTGTGACTGAGCGTATTCTTTCCTTATCTTGTCTAGGTAGACTTGGCAGTGAACAGAGTGAGTGAGTGAGATTGGTTGCTTTAGGCCCTTATCAACACATTGAAGGTTATATACCAAGGGCGGGAGAGCTGAAAGGGAGGCAGTTTATGATCATACCCAGGAAATAAGAGATAGAGAAGAGGGGAGAGAGAGACAGAGAAAAAGAGACAGAAAGGCACTTTATGGTCTTACCCAGGAAATAGTAGACTTATCAGTCTTAGTCTCTTTTCTGTAACCAGCAACACTTAAATCAACACTTAAATAAATTCATCTAGGGCCAGCACAGGACGACCTGTAATTGCAACAATTACAAGTACCGAGTTCCATTCACTATTTATTATATGCCCCTTGCATAGACAAATATTGATATATTAAGTTTTTGGTTTGGAATTGACATAAAGTATCTAAAAGCTAAAAGAAAACCCAATTCGATTTGTTATTGTACACGTACAATAAAAATATTTTTATTGAACCCCACTTATCGCACCTCTCAAATGGAATGCGCATATGGGTGAAGTCGCCAGAAAATGTACAATTCACTTCACCAATTCTCTCAAATAACCCGAATTACAGACAAAAATAAAGTTCAAAATACAGTTCAACCTAACCAAACAGTTTGCTACAATCAGTGCAATGCCGAATATACTCGAATTTACCCAGTATTGACCAAATTGCAGCCTAGTCTAGCAGAATTTACTAAATGTGTACAGCTGCCAATTGTACATTTTCTGAAAATCTGACCCACATAATGAAAAATATTTAAATTGAATAAACATTATCTGAACGATACGATTGCGCGACCTTCCCCTTTGGATGCTACCATGCAACTGAAGAACGTCACATTCTTCAGACGTGGGTTACGAAGACCTCTTTCGTGCCCTTGGTGATGCCACTGCGGCATCAACAAGGGGTGCTCTTGTTGCCTGGATATTGCATCCAGGCTATATTAGCCTCATCTGATATATATAACAAATGATGTTAATAAGGAAATTCGCCCTAAATACTACACTGATCCTCAATATATACAACCAAAAAAAAAAAAAAAAATTGAATAAACAGATACGTACATCACAATGATACCGCCGGTGGCGTGTAGGGGGTGCCTGAGGGCCGGCAACAGCCTTCTCAGGTACATCCTCACCATCTCTATCCTCAGCTGCAGACTGGGTTGAAGGTCCTCCTCCTTCTGAGTTGGGTTCTGCTTTGACAAAGTGACTGTACAGTGTGGCTTCAGCATTGGTCTGGCTGCCACCTCCTCCTCCACCTCCTCCTCCTCTCCCTGCTCCACCGCCACCACGCCCGGAGAAGCCGCCTCCGCCCCCGCCGAACCCTCCTCCTCCTCCACGTCCTCCCCGGTTATGTACACCACCCCTACCCCTTCCTCCTCCTCCACCGCCCCTGAATCCTGCCGGACCCCCTCTCCCTCTTCCTCCTCCTCCTCCTCCTCCTCCGCCTCCTCCGCCTCCACCTCCCCCGCCACGGTTCCATCCACCTCTCCCACTCTGCACTCCAGTAGGTTTAGAAGAGTGGTGGTCATAGTTGAAGACGTCCGCTGGAGTTGAGTTCATTGGTATTGGTGCTGTAAGAGAGAAACATACCAAGCTAACAAATCTAGTTGATTATGATTATGTGAAACAGATCCATCAAATTGTATTGCTGAGGCAAGTCGAGATGAGAAATTATGTGAACCTGGTTTAATTAACCTAGCTAATTGTTACTGTCAATAACAGTATTTATTATAATTGTATTGTTTTATACCGTGCTGTGTTATCGTCTAAATTTATATACTCTGTACTGAGTTAGGGTAGCGGCTGGGAGAGCTGGATTATTAATCTAGATGTCTGCCTACCTGTTTGTCGTTCTTTCGTTTATTATATTTACATTGTTTATTATTGTACTATGTGAATCTCGATAAATAAAGTAGTATCTTATCTTATCTTATTTTAACAAACCATTGTGAAGAACATTGAAGATCATTTATTCCTTGGCTATGTATTTTGTTGTTGTTGTTGTTGAGACGTTTATTAGTCAATGAGTGACCATGTCGGCGGATCTAATCTCCCTTCATAGGGAGGATTCCAAGTCCTGCCGGACATTACAATTAATTAATTCTGTAAGGGTAACAATGCACCTTGGCGTCGACGACACACAAGGTGGCCCTTACTAAGTCTGGTCTCAAACAAACAATAAGATTCATAAGATCAAAATAGCGCACTTCAAGGAATGCAAAATATATATACATAGATACAATAAATTTAAGCGAGATCAAAATGATACAATAGGATTAACTGTTAAGTTATCAAGAGAATATAAAATATATTCAGTGGTGAGATTCACATAACACTACAGTAAAGTTATAATAATGCGAAGTAGATTATCTACTTAGTGGAAAAGAGCAATAAGTATATTGAAAAAATGGAAGTGAGGAAATTTCGAGGAGGCGGGGTTTTGTTTTGTTACAGTTTTCATGTACTTTGTCAACAGGTGACCAAAGTAAGGTAATAATAAGTGGGAGAGGACTAGTATAGGAAATTATCATCAGGCCAGATGATATTTGGCCTAATTAGGCTGGTAAATCTTTTGCCAGTGTCGGCTTTTTGGATGCCTGTTTCAAGGGCATTCCAGTATTGGGGTAGTTTATAGTATATCGATCTCCTTATAAGTTCAAGTCTGGGGGTAGGGCACTTGAGCGAGAGTCTGTCAGGGTTATGCTGACGTGTGGCACGAGTTTTTTCAACTTTGTACTCATTATTGTTTCTGACTCTATATGCTTGTTGAAGAATATGGAGCCTCCTCCTCTGCTTTAGTGGAAGCAGGTCAAATTGTCTATGGAAATCATCAGCGTTTTGAAATCTGTTTGTTCTAGTGATTAATCGAAGGGAGCGATTTTGAAGAGTTTGTAAGAATTTTAGTTTAGACTTAGTAGCTGAATCATAAAATATGTCTGATTGATCAATGAGGGGGAGAATAGTTGTCTTGTAAATTTGGGCACTGAGGTGGACATTTAACCTGCTTCGTAAGTGCTTAAAAAGCCAAAGTTTGTGAGAAACTTTCTTTTTAATGTTTGCTAAGTGTTTATTAAAGTTCAAGGCGCCGTCGACGACAGTCCCCAAGTACTTGTAATCATTTACTTCTTCCAGTTGGTTGGCTCCTATAGTAAGAGGGTAAGCAGAGGATTCGGCTTGCCACCTGGACCTCCGGGAGGGTCTGTCTAGGAAGGTCATGACTTTGGACTTTTCTTCATTGAGCGAGATTTTATTGGCTCGGCACCATAACATTATGTTGTTTAAGTCAGTTTGAAGGTGTTGTGAAATGGCATTTATGTTATTTCCAACTTTGCAGATAATTGTATCGTCGGCAAATAACTGTAAATGAGAATTCTTGGCGTGGGAGGGTAAATCGTTTATATATATTGAAAATAGTATCGGGCCTAAAGTGGTGCCTTGAGGAACGCCGCAAGTGATGGTATTGGTACTAGACTGCAATTTATGATTGAAGGAATGGAAGACACCACACATCGGATTCTGTGTAGCATGTTTATTGGCGACCCCAATTTTAATGTTGGATTTGATAACGATTTTACCATATTTTCAGTATCCTTCAATGTATTATTTACCTGCACCGTCTGGAGACTCGCGCATAGCAAGGATGGTCCGGTGAAGTTCACTTTGAATGTGGGCATTGTATTTCTGCAAGATAAAGTCACTTTTTTTTCATTATGAAAAAATTATGGGTATCAGTGTATGGAACACACCGATTATTATTATTATTATTATTATTATTATTATAATACTTTTATTCAAAGAAAGATTATACAGTTACATCATCATGGAGTTAGATTCGAACGGGTTATACCCTCTGCCCACTCGCAGTTTTTCGTGATTGACCATAGAATTGTCACTCCAGTATTAAATCAATACAGTCAATTGATAAAGGTACATAAAATTAATACTGTAAACGTATTTATTTTCGCGCGGATAAATTTTCGCGCACTTAGTACTTTGACACCTTTTCGCGCGGATTTAAATTCACGCAGCAAGGAAGCCTCACACTTTGTTTATGTAATAATTATAGGTCCGCGCAGGATTTAAATTCGCGCACATAAGGGTGTGCGCGAAAATCGCGAAAATAAATACTGCGCGAACATTAATACGTTTACAGTAATGCAGTTACAATATACCAATACATTTATCGAAAAGATGTCTCAATATCTACACAATAATATAATCCTTTGTTTGACGTTTGGGTTAGAGTTACAGTATACCATTACATTCTTCGAAAAGGTTCCTCAAAATCTACACAATAATAAATTCCTTAGTGAGACATTAGGAAGAAAATTTGTCTTTAATCTATACAATAATAATTTCCTTAATGTGACATTACTGAGAAAATTTGTCTTGTAACAACTGAGAAAATTTATGTCTTTGACCTGAAATCGTAATTAAATTTAATAAAATGTTTGTATGTATTAATCTTTATTTCCACAGTCGTTACATAATATATCTTTTGCAAACTATTGGTGGGGTAAAGGGGTAGTTTCTGCTGAAGCGGTTCATCCGACTATTCCTTAGCTCTTTTTCTACGACAATATGTATTACAGGATAAACATATTCAAGTCTTATAGCGTAACTCCACTATAGGTAAAAAACGGCGCCAACAGGCAAAAACGGCTGCGACGAATTTTTTGCGACGAAATATCTAATCAAGTTAGATATTTTGCAATTGTTGGCAACAAATAAATGTGTTGCCAACAACCTATTTTACCCCCTCATCCACTAGAATTTTTAGTCATGTCGAATTTTCCGAATTTTTAGAAATGTCGGCGACGAATTTTGCCTGTTGGCGCCGTATTTTACCTATAGTGGAGTTCCGCTATTATATAGGTAAGTAGCTCATCAAGTTATAAAAAGATAAACAAGATGCTTCTTTTTTTTCATTCTTTCATTCTGTTGGCTATTGGCTTTTGGTTCTGGCATTACAGACTGTGTTCTGTTGATTGGTACTCTACTGTCACAGTGTGCCATATAAGTTATTAAGTTTTTGATTGGTTCCGTACTATACTGTACCATATAAGTTGTTAAGTTTTTTTGATTGGTACTATCCTGTACCGTATAAGTTGTTAAGTTTTTTGATTGGTACTATACTGTACCATATAAGTTGTTTTTTGATTGGTACTATACTGTACCATATAAGTTGTTAATCTTTGCTTGATGTTTTGGGACCAGGCTGTTCCATATCACTGGTGTTACATATACCAACCTATATATTAGTGTTAACTGTTTACTATATTTAATTATTAATAATATTCAATATATACTCCATATATACTAAATAGGGGGAACAAATTCTTTTAGCATATACAACATTAAATAAAAGAATAATAATTCAGAGCAACCATGGCCTTACCTCGAGTGTACGACAATTCACATTGCAGACCTGACAGAATGCAGCACCGCCCGCACCGCCCGGGGACGCTGGAGACAAAGCAACAAGAATCAGTGAACGGTTTACAGTTATTTTCTGTTTATAATTTGTACAGTTCATGGTTTCCCAGTTATTTCTGTTTCTCCATCACCCTTTAATGGTGTATAGGCCTACAGTGGGGTACCACCTCAACCAATCACACTGACACTCTCTTTCTCTCCTTTCCTCCTGTACCCCCCCCCCCCCCCACACACACACACACAACGAAAGATTAGAGGAAGCTGAAGATGGCATCCGTTTGATACGTACGACTTTAACAGCATTCTCTATGAACCAGAATATGACAGGGGCAGGGTCACAACACTGTTCATATAAAGGTTTAGTTTACCCTCTCAAATTGCAATTAAAACTCTTATGAATAACCTCTTTAAATGAAGAATTAGAAGCATGCCATGAAAAATGTGTGTCCCATGACCCAAGAAAAACTGAGACGGTCCGTTTATCTGATAGTGTTGCGCGCGTAGCTTCGGATCTTTATGCTATTGGGCGGTGCATCGGGCCAGGGTGAATATATCTAGCTAGTATTCATATGCATTCGAATATACTCGGACTTCGGGGTATTGCCTCTCATGATGTTTAATATAGAACGCGATATTGTAGGAGACGATAGGCGATATTGAATAGAGAGTCATAGTGATATATAGTAGCTGTAGGTTTCCGGTATGAACAACACAACACGATGAGTTTTAGTACGCCACTACTTGTATATGGTATCTTATCCTGTACATAGATGCTAGGTTGATGATAGTGTAGACATTGAATCATATGAGATCTTATGAGACTCCTTCCCTGTATTCTTACGGTTGTTACTGCATGACAATCCGAGATCAGTGTGATATAATATATTGGTTCTAGCGCACACAGTGCGTCTAGTACCTCTTGGTATCTACTGCATATCTCTCTATATCCCAGTCTATATGAATGTCCCAAGTCTCTCCCGTTCTATGTATATATATGTTCTTTTGTATATCCCAGTATTCCCCGTATATATACCCAGGGGGGTGAGTGTCGGGTATCCGTATTGGTGGACCCTTTATCCTATGATACCTTTCCCTCCCTCTAGCCCCTCCCCTTCCCTTAGCGCATGCCTTAGTAAAAGAAACATATCCTACCCTACTACCCACCCTACTGCCCTCTCGTGTTAACCACGGTTACTACACTACCCTTTTACTCGATAAGCAAGAAAAATTCCCCTAAAAAAAATTTTCTTCACATTATTCTCCCTGTATTCGTCCCGACACTCGATAAATATAGCCATGAATACACATAACAATTCTAGGAGGTACACATCTTTCTCCCTTAACAATTAGAATCGCTTACGCGCACGCAAAATCCAAGATACATGGTAGCTCATAAATACAATACATTCTCTTGCTTCTTGTAGTACATTTTTCTCGTCATCTTAACAATAAAATCGCCTACGCGCTCGTGTACAAATCTGAACGTACAAACTTGGCAACTAGGTAGGGGTAACTATGGGGTATGGGTTAAATTGGGCCTATTTTGTACCAAAAAGCCATAAGCAATAGTAATATAAGATGTAAGTCAGGGCAGGAAATTTGGGATTTTGCAGAAACTATGGACACACCATGAAAATAGACCATAGGAATACCAACTACCCCAATGCCTATACACCAACATTGGACTCATACCCTATGCTTGTATCATCTAGCAGCATATACACACCCTAATCTTAAGTCAATCACCAGTAGTTAAATGGGAGAAACACTGTCCTAGATGGGAGGAGAATTAGAGTAATTATTCTGAAGTAATTTATCATTTATTGATTTCGTAAAGAGATCCTACGTGGACCCACCAGAACCACCCCTGTGATCCGAGCCAAACACTTGAAGGTGATTGATCTGCACTCAAAAACAATCAAAGCTTCACAAGAAACTCCTTGTGACATTGACGAAGCCCATTCCGGCCTTTAGAGTAGGAAAAGGGGTAGATGGCACCAGCATTCACTCTACATTGGATTCTATATTCAATATACTAATAGAAGGGGGAATTCCCATATATCACGAACATACACCTGACACTCTCCACTCCAAGTATATATGACATGATTGTAGACGAGAGAAGACAGAATGTGGAGGGGTGTGTGGCCTTAGGGCTGTGCACCCAGCTGTTGGCAATACAGGAGCAATGACATGGCTACTTCTGCAACACTGTATGGCTACTACATTGCCGACCGCCTGGCCTCAATCTACAATGCTAATATAACATCTAGCTATTGATATTTCCCCATACCCGAATCACCACCAATCATAAGGCATTTCATCTCTTTACCCCATATTCCCTCCCCAAGGTCTGGCACAAAAACAATGCCGATTCCAATGTGGCAATATGATTTTATCAGACCGAATGCAGGAATGTGTCTGAGCGTCATGAGGGCCGTCAGACCAACAACAGTGCTGGAAGAGAGAATGCGTGATTACATGATGAGCCGCATCCCGGCTAGATGGCAGACTTCATCCCAAGATGAGCCCGCACATCCCGTAAGATTAAAGACCTATGCCCACTCGTGGGTGTCATCCTTACCCCTCTTTTGTTCTACCAGCCATGCCCAGGCACCTATATCCCTTAATTCCACATCCAGCGATAGGCTTGACCGCCTGGCTAAGACTAAGCTAATAAGAACATTCTTGACAGTGGTTAATAACTATTGCCAGTAAAAACATTTGAACATTAATAATGGACATTGTCAAACCTTGTATGTGATTAGCAAAGATTAGCAGATAGTACCAGCATTCATGGAAATATCATTGGAAATCAGCCCCCTCCTGAATATTGTGACTTGCCACCGCAATGGTGAAGCATGCGCTACCCCCTCCCTCCCCCCCCCCCATTATGAAAGGAAAACAACCCAGCATGAATAGCCATGCATGAGGTATATATATTTAGCACCTTGGGGTGGAACTGACAGGTGGCCCCATGCAGCCTTATTCAGATCACATGAACAATTTATGGGTAATGCCACAAGGATACCTGCAGTGGGCGAGAAAACTCAATTAATTAAAACCATAACTTTACTAATTCGAATGTGTCTGGAAAGGGGACCGGGTAGGGCTGGATACCTGGGTATTATCTATATGTCTATATATAGGATAGGGAGACACGTTGGGGATAAATGGTGTTACAATATAAGGAACCAGCTTCATGCTGCAAATATTTGCATGGTTGCTCGCTCAAACAGTAAATAAAATCCAAATATAAGATAGTACAAGAAGAAGCATAACAAGCAAATCAAAGAGACAACAATATAGCAATAATGATAATCCTGATCACACAAATATATATAGCACTAGTGATATCAATTGGTTAACTATCATGAGTATATTGAGTACATATTAGCTAACTTTTTAATGAGTATCCCATCATGTATAATAAGTATCGATAAATCAAGTTAAAGTTCCGCCACGTTGGGATGAGCGTAGTAGTATATGTAAACTAGGTTGTAGCGTCAGGCGAGGCGAAGTAGTGGCGCGTGGTCTGTTAAGCACAAGGAAAGTTCTTTTTATCCAAACGGACCGCCCCGTTTGCCGGATGGAGAGAGCCCACGTGGGGGCGAACGGACAACATGGCATTTCTTTTTCGTCCGGGAATCGTCACGTGGTGTCTGCTTGCTTGAAGATTAATGCAAAATGTCTTTTTACCGACTCACGCTTGGAGTGTTACCGGCCATGTGGTCCAACGGGCCTTGGTCGTTCTCCTCCTGTAATGAGTCATAAATGGGAGGATTTAGACACCGTATACATTTCTTTACAGGTCATACACAGACTTATATTACCAACACTGATTATCCCATTAAGCGATGCTTCATTCACTCTCCTTCAGTCATACATATGTTAAAGACGAGGGGAGGTTACAACCATTAACTTGTGGTTTTTATGATATATTTACATGCAGTATTATTACTTTTCATTAGTCCCTAGAGGGGCTTTTTGTTCTGCCTATGGCAGCCATGCATTATTCAATATTCCACCAATAGTTATAGTTTTTTCTGTCTTAATTAAAGAAAATCCGTACGATACCAACTTGAAGAAGTTGTGCAGGTCCCCTCGCATGCGCAACACCCTACCTACTTACGTTTTTATAGTTTTGAACCAACAGCTGCTTCATTTCCATGGAGATTAGTGGCTACCAGGAGTCGGCTGTTGGAAGTGGAGTTAAGAAGCTCGATCTTTTCTGCAGGTCTTAGTGACCAGAATACTATTTCTTCTGGCAACTCGACCGTTTCTGCTGAACCAGCATTTTCTACTTCTAGGCCCCCAAGCCACCTAAGTCGAACAACTGTCCTGAACGAGCAGCAAACCTGTTTTGCTACCATTCCCGTGACGACAGGTGGCGTGGCCGATCTGAGTACCTCCACTGGATATACCAATTTACATAGGAAAAGAGCATACCGCTTCTCTCCCTCCTGTACACGGAGGCTAAGTATTGTGTGTCCTGCCGTGTTATGGCCTCGAGCTTTTCTACATCCACACCCATTACAGATCCGTCGTATTAGTTGTCCCAACACGTATACTACTACTAGTCCTGCCAGCATCGTACCATATGACGGCCATTCCCCAGACTTGCCTGCTTCAAGTGACTCTGAGTTCAGGGCGGGGCCTTGTGTTCCCCATTCGATCTTGCCCCAACTATCTTCTGGAAATAGTTCCAGGGTTGAGCCGATCTTCCCTGCCAACGCCCCTTTTAACGATCCAATGATCGCGAGCATTCTGAAAATTCTATAGCAAAGATAAATGGTTATTAATACATGTATCATTTCTATCAGCCAGAATACCAGTGGTACCTGCGGCGTTACAGTTAGATCTGTTAGATCTCGCCATGCCTTATATTGCCATGCTTCACCTTGCTCCATGTTACTCTTAATTTCTCTCGCAACCTTATTTACCTCCATTCCTTTTGCAAACTGCTGGGGGGACATTGCTGTTAGCATTTTCCCTAGTTCCTTACCTGTTGGCAAATTTAAATGTACTAAGAAATTAGTGAGGCTTTCTCCCGAAAAGTTTCCCACCGGTATACCAAAACTTCTTGCAAATGCCAAATTAAACCCATGCGCCACAGAAACCTCTACCCCGCTTAATTCTCTACACGTCAGCTCCTTTGGTGCCAATCTATGGTGGTCAATCTGCAGGGTGCATCCGCAGGACACCTCGAACACAGTGATCCCCACGATATTGACCTGCCTTGTACTATTTTTGCATGTCAGTAACCCCTTGGGTCCCTTATTTATAAGCAAGTACGTTGACCCCTCCACATTTTTAACAATGTCTGGCGCCCTTTTCTTCAAGTACATGTCAAACATGCAATACCTAAGAATATTGGCACTATGGTCATTAAATAAAGCGATCATGCAGTCCTCATCCTTTCCTGAATTATCTATGAAGGTGAATGGACATATATAGCTCCCTTTTTTAGTACATTGCATTAATTCAATGGCGTCTACCTCCATTAATTCCCCTGAGCCGCGTTGGGCCAACATGCGTTGTGTGGCCGATCTCAATCGTGTGCATCCATCCTGAGATTCCCTGTGCACATGCAATGGCGTATCAAACACCTCCATTTCATACAACTGAAGGGGCTCCGAATCGTTTGCTAGGGAAATTGGCACCAGTACGTTGATCGTATTGTTAGGCCCTATCTGTACCCCAACGTTAGTATTCCAGTCGATATAATCCCCTAAAATGTTCAAAGTGCTGTTATCTCCTAATACCTGTCTCACTCTCTCTTCCCACTGACTTTCCATAAATACCTTGGCAAGTGACTCATGTATTTTTCCCTCTCTTAATGTTTCCAAGACATCACCCACTATCGTTATATCTTCAATGTAATTTCTTATCGCCAGGCATTTCAAAATTGAGTCTTGGAGCTGCTGTTGGATTCTCCCCTGTGAGTCCACTTCCTCGTGCATTATGTCCGATAATTGAGCCGTCTTATTCGCAAAGCGTAGCCATTTATCTTCTAATTCATCCATGGCGCTTATTGATTCGTTTACATGCGATCTTAAGAACCTAAATATGATATTGGAATTGGCCACTAACTTCATGAGAGCCTCGTCCCTCAGGTGTGGGTTTCTTATTATCCCTGGTGCAAGCCTATGAATAATGTGTCTTTCTACGTTTCTTAAATCAGAGTTAGTTGATAGATCGAGAATCCCAGCCACAATTTTCCCAAACGGGGCCAGATAATTTCTTTTTAATCGTTTAGGGCGCTGCAAAATATTTCTCAAGTGATTTGCACGCTCATACTCCCTTGCGGCCCTCGAATGTAACTCCCTGATATACTTGTCTAAAGACTCCCCCACCATTTCATAACCTCTTGGCCACTCTCCCTTAACTATCTGGATCGGCTGTGGAGGTATAATATTCAGCTCAGAACGGAAGCCTAAACTCAAAGTTTCCACCCCTGTTATCAATGTACCACGGTCAGTGAATACCACTCCATAGTTGTGCCTTAGAACCGTTGTAGCCATGCAACTATATTGCATGCACATCATGATCCTAAAAACAAGAAGTTAGCAAATAATGAAAAACGGCTTAATGCTGAGAAATCCACACTAGCCTTCACTGGCCTATGTAAAAGTGATATACTTCTAGTAAACTCACCTTATTATGAGTCCGAACATCTTGCGAACCTAGTCCTATAGTAAGACACTAGTCCCCGTTCTTTCTATATGCAAGTTCGTTCCTGATCCCTGTACAAAAGTCAAGTGATGCTCCCCCTCTGGCTGTGCTGAGCTTATATCTAGGACCAGACCAGTCCAAGACCTATTGGGCTTGCTCCTTCCCCCCTCCCTCTTCAAGCATACGACACATCCCCATATCAAGTTAGGGTACGGGTGTCCCAGCTCCTGACCTTCCTCTGCTAGATGAAATACTGCATAATGACACCTAGCCACTTATCGTGTATGAGGCCTGTCTTGCAATTTATAGAACAACCCCCCCCCAACCGCTTGCAAGCTACTTATGGGTTTCGACTGCTTGAGCCCAATTGCTGTGTCTAATTTTAACTGTCTTGCCTCCCAAGCTCCACTTTTCATACGTTCCAGCCCCCATCAAAGTACACCAATAATCCCACCATTTCAGGTTACTGGCTCCATTTACCCCAACCTGCACAGTACATTACACTCAATCAAAAGACTAAATGCGCCTTCAATTCGTTTCAATTTTTCTTACATGAATTTAAATTTGCATCTCCTCACAACCCCGACACCCCAATGAGTTGCACGTAGGCATCTTATACCTCCATAATTCTTATATGTATACCATGTCACCATGGATCCAACAGAGCCCCAAACTTATCATAAAGGCTAATATACCCTCATAACATAACCCTGCAAATTTAGATATGTATTGTGTACCTATGGGTTCAACTGTCCAGAACTCACCTTCAAGCCCACGGGCATCCATGACAGAGGCAATCTTAACTCGATTTGATATACATCCACCGGTAACGACAGGTGATGTCTTATAGTTGCCTCAGACATTTCTGTTAGCTTGTCCAGGAATTTTACCGCTTGCTCCATATTTTCAGGGAATATCCCCCTCACCCTTGGACGAAACATGTTTAAAATTTCATATGTTAAATCCGAGATAATGCATACCGTATCCTGTAGCCTTCTTAATGGGGTGAGAGTATGTCTCTGCGAGATATCAATCGTCAAGGACCGAATAGGCTCATAACGTAGGCCTCTTAAAAAATCAAATGCCGCTTTTCTCAAGCGAACGATATGCGTCTCCTTTTGCAGCCTTCTAATGGGCTCAAACTCCGGATATCTCTGAGATGGAGACAGCATGAGGAACTTCAAGATTTCGAGCATTAACCAATTGGCCCTGACCTGTTGATTCAAGATGGCTGCCATTCTGGCAGCCCTATCTGTTCTCCTAATAATTTCCGCATTAATCATCTCACTCCCCCTTCTTGTATCCATCTTTCACCACAGTGATGCAAACCCTATTATACCAGGTCTATCTCCAGTGACAATACTATATATCCCTGGTCCCCCTCCCCCCTCCCACCGGCATGCTTTATATACCCTAGGTCCATCTTCACCTACCCATTATAGTCTTGTTTATTTTTTCCACTCCCTAGCAACTGGTGATGTTTTACCAATCGACCACGACAAATATAGACAGTATATGCTTACACGGGGATGCCCCCATCTTCCACTAATTTGTGAGACTCCATATAACTCACCTTTCTTGTCATTATGTCTGGCAAATACTCTTCTGGTAATACGTCACCCAGGGTCGCAAAGTCAATATCCGATTCCAAGTTAGCGACTATAAGTTTTCTCGCCAGGCCTGTGCGCTTCTGTAGATAGGGAATCAATCTGTGTTGTCGTTTATCTTCTATACATTCCAATCTGAATTCCTCAGCACAATACACGCCCAAGATATTTAGCAACATTTCGCCTACCGCCTTTGCCAAATGTAATATTTTATCGGACACAGTTACTGCTTTCTGGGCTTCGAAGACACTTCTCATTCTTCCGCCCCTTGTCGTGAGCCGTTCTATTGCCAGAAAACCCCTGCTTTCAACATAGATTCTGCAACGTTCCTTCATAATATATATATACGTATCCCTTTCCAATCGTTCTCTAGTGGAAATTCGTGCGGATCCACCTCTATTCACAGGGTTCACAAGGAAATACCTAGTGGCCCTGACCAGCAATATCCCCAAGTTTCTCTTCTGATTTTTCAAGATCTTCAGCTCGTCTGCACCCAATCTAGCTTTTTCCAAACGACACATTTGTCTCTGTTCCAGCTCCATCGTATTCAAAGTTGAGGACTACCGCCACATCAAGACACCAGTGCAGACACTAAACTCCTAACACCAAACTCCAGACCCTAAACTTCAGACCCCCTTTCAAGATCCGCGTGTATTTGTTATTTTCTTCTTTCCATCATCCTTTATTACCTTCCAACTTCCTCTGCCAAGCTTTATTACCCATATTTACCACCCCTGACTCCCACTCATAATTAATGTTTTGAGTTAATACTTCCTGCGCACGCGACCTATGTTGTGCCACTCGCCCCGCCAGACACGACACATTCAGTTTTGCGTATGTTCCATCACTCATTCTCAAGCCACAAAATATGACATAAACATCTTACAGTAATACACACGCGCCGAGTGTCATCACCCCACAAGCCCACCCCCATCATATTCTGAGGAGAGATTATTGTTTTCTCATTGGGCACAAAAAAAATTCGCATCCCACAAGCTGTATATACCATCAACAGATATTAATCCAAACGTCCCAAGCTCACGCAACATCTAGTCACACATACCCCCCAGATCCCAGGCTTATCAATCCCCAGTGAGTTCCTTGTAGACACTCACCGAATTACCAAATAATAGCCCATATATTCCGTCTTCAAGATAAAGACCAGCTGCAGTAAACTTCACCCTCACTCCCTTCATAACATAAAATCATTGCGCTCCACACCTTAAAATGATTCATTTATTTCTACTCTGAAACAACCATTCTTGCAACGACAATTATACATGACATACACTTATTATTATGTCTTACTCATAGTTTGTAGCCTAAGGGCCTCCCAAGAATTTATTTCCCTGCTACACCCGAAAACGACCACCACGGCGTGTTTTAACAGAAACCACACCTTCATTAATTCTATCTGAAATGTATGCTTTTCAGAACGTTATCTTCACGAGTCAAATTCATCACAACATGTCACCTTTACACGACCATATTAAGATAACGCCTCGTTGTATCACACGTTGTCTCGCTCAATCATCATTAGGCGTCTCCTTTCATTAAACGATTTTAAGAACAATCATTCTGCATTCCATCCATTCAAACCGAATCCTCGAATTACAAAATGATATATGTCACTTTCCATATTTGCCGGCTAGCCCGTGACGTCACCCCTCTCCCTATCTGATTCAAATGTATCAACTTTCTCCTTCCCCAAGATTGTCACTACAGACAGAGAATGAAAACTTGACCCACCGCATGCAGCAACCAATCTCCATTAATCCATTCGATTGGTGACATGACGTTGACCGTCCCTTGAAGCAATTCCTGCACTTTTGTTTTAGATAAACCTGACAATGCCATGAACCGCTTGGTGTCCGCCTCCTTGTGATTTTTTCTCTGGCAACAGCGCTTTCTTAAATAATCCGTTGAGTATAATTTCAATAATACATCCAAAATCCTATAGACCTGATGCAAGATCGCACTCATTCTGTCTTTATCATTCATTACCCGCAAACGCTTGGTAGAGTACCATTTTCCTGGTCTAACTTTCAGGGATCGTAGGAGCTTATCACATTTTTCGTATAAAGATAGCAAGTACCATTCTACTTCCAATCGATAATTAGGTAACTGCCTAGGATATCGAATCCAGGGAGCTAGAAGCCAAAATGAATACACTTTAATACACAAGATCGACGCGTTCCTAATATTTATTTTACTATGCTCCAGCATTGTCACCAAATTGCAAAGCCGAGCAAAGCTTCAGAAATGGCTTGTCATTCGGCAGCGCCCCTCCTCTCCTGATAATCTCATCTGTCTATTCCATGCCCCGGGTTTAGGTGGATTATTTCCCTCATATTTTTATTGTCATTAAAATTATGCATCAGTACAACCTAGCCTACTAGGTCGCTGCCGGCCCGTGCTCCCTTCATCTGTATAAATCAGTCTATTCCCTGCGTTGCCATAGTCACTTCACCTGCCTGTCTTATATGGCATCGTGTTTCCCCGGAGACGCTGGTATGCTCACTTCATGTTATTTTTATACTAATCCACCCCTGGACCACTCCTGCTATTCTCATATACCGAAAAAGAATCTAGACAATACCATGAACCCTTACCTGAATATTCCGAGACTCAGTTCACTCTGTCCTAACTATAGTCATCTTTGTCTCCCCAATTTCTATCAACACGTTATTTTATGTAAACATTGGATTCTCAAATCAGCCGACGAACAACATACTACCTCGTCCCAACGAACCCCCACGTTCCCACGAAATTCATATCTGTAAAACTTATTACGACCAGCGTTTCTCAGCGTTTTTTTATGCCCACCTGTCACCCAGTGATTGAAACTTTCTGCCTTTCGTTGACTTTCACACCCAATCTGCTTTTGTCTTATCAGTGACTCATCAACTATACACCGCTCTAATCTTCATTCAATTATATGGTTTTCAATTCATGGATTCTAAAAAAAAATTCTCTCATTATTCCCTCGCTCCTTATCTCTATGAGTGTCATGGTGTCATGATCTTATGACCCGATCATGACTCGATCCCCGGTGCCTCCCCTTCTGTTTTTTATTTTATATATTACGTCAATCAAATCTTTTTAGCCAATTGGCGTGTCCCTACAATGATATCAGAGTGGTTCCTTTGATTAGGCAAATTCCCCCTTTGGTATCCTGTAGACACCATTTCCAGCTTAACTTCTCGCAGCAGCACCCGATTTTCGCCGACCTCCTAGACCAGCTTCCTATCTCCTATATATATTCTCCCGATCTTTAAACCTTTTGGAAACCATGGCAGGCCGAGAAATTCACCTGGCCATTGACAATGACATTGTCATTGTCCAAACCAGAGACGTATGGAGCCTGAGCGATTTAGCTCGGCTCCTCGTTTATGGCCTGTCCTTGAAGGCAACTCGGTGGTTTTATGGGCGGGCGTGTGCTCTTGTTCTCAGGGCATACCGCCGCTGGGCTAACGAGTAGCATATTTTTTATATATTCCAGTAGATTTTAGTTATAGCAGTTACGTATTATGTTTTTAGTTTTTCTTATTCTTTTATAATAACCCATATTATTCATCATATATTATCATACTCAAGAAACCCTCACATTCTACTCTCTTTATCCCTTCCCCTCCTTGCACCCCTTCCGCTTCTGCACCACAACCATCCTTCCCCACACCTCGCACTGGTAAGTCGCTTTATATACCTCTTTATTTCATTCTAATTTATTTTTCCCTGCTTATAAACCTGTCCTTGACTCAGAAATTGCTCCACTGGAAATAACTGCTCACTGTAACATCTCAAAGACCCCGTATCTCTAGTTATACATAACATGATCGAGTCAGATATATTACCTACCCTCAGACAGCGGAATCCATTTTTCCAATGGTTTCTCAATCCAGCTCCATTGTTCACACGCCAGTTTTTCCAAGTCACTAACTGTCATCCCAGTGTTACATGCCAACAACCTAATTATAATGTCTCTTGGGTAGTTGCAACATCCTATTTTTAACATCGTGCCGACGAAATAACTTTTTAACATCGACAGGTATATATACTGCTGCTTTCGTGACCGATCCTCCCAGCTCATGTGATTGACGGCTATTCTCTCCCTTCTATCTGGCATCTCTCTAATCAAGAAACGAGAGGCTCCCCACCAGATATTTTTTAAGTGTGTTTCCATTTCAATTCGCCTCCTAGCGTTAGCCCCTCTGAATCTCAGGTGTGGTTTTTGCAAGTACAGACGAGCTAATCGAATCACCTGTATCACCTCTGTCTTCTCTCCCCTGGTTATAGGTCTACACATTCTCCTCGATAGTCAGTATTCAATGCTCACAGGCCTATAAAACTGTATACTGTGTCCCCACCCATTTCAAAAGTACCTTCTCGCTGCCTATAAGTGAATACACTTACCTTGACTTTCGCCCATGCGCTTGGACACAACTCCTTAATGTTTAGCAGGTCCACTTCTTCCGTGAAAACTGCCTTAATTTTATCTGCTGGGATGAAGGTTAGACCACTTATATATTGATAAAGAACCACTCTATCACATTGTTCGTATGCCAATCGTTTCTGCTCTGCTTCTAGCGATAAAATATTGCATATTACCCGACGTATTAATACGTGGGCAATATATTTATGCTGCTGGTATTTTGTCCTTGCCAATGGGAATACATCTGTGATGCTTTTAACCTCGTTGTCTGGCAATCTCAGATCAGCAAACATGTGCCACAGGTACCACTCGTTTGTCAACCTTTTCTCGGGACATCCTCCGTACCTGTGAGCTGGATGTATGGTAAATATTCTTATCAATCGTATAATCAGGCGTTCTATGTCGTACATATCCTGTACCCCTAACGCTGTACCAGGCAACTTGTTCATCTTTCGACATCAACGGCGATGAGCGTTCCTTCCTCTCCACTATAGTGCCACCGGGCAGCCCTTATTCCCCATCTTATTTTTAATTGCTCAACCCCTACCTTCTTCCGGGGCAGCTGACACTCTGGCACTATCCCATAAGTCATCTCCAAGCTTGACTTATTGGAGCAGCTTACCTTGCTGCTACCATTTGCCTCTCATATCTCACTCACCCTATTATGCGTATTCCGGCCATACCCTTTCAACTTCGTGATACATTATTTCTCCTGTTTTACGTATCTGCTACGCCTGAGCTTGTCATATTAGCCGAGCATTGTTGTCACAAGAATGTCACCCATAGTTAGTCGACAAGCGACTTCATTCTACCTTATTTCACCCGCATTTGCCTTCCTCACTTACTATTCATTATACAAGTCCTTTATTTACCCAATGAGAACTGTCAGTGACAATTAACTTTGCTTACCCTTTTTCTCGGATAAGCAAAGCTTTCCTAGACCTTTATATAATATTAACTCACCCAGGAAATCAATATGGCATATACTAGGGTATTCTCCCATGTCAGACTAAAGCTACGGCACTAGATTCTCTCCCTCCTTCCATCTGAACCCGCACAGGAGCTGTTTAGTTTGTTTTTTGTTTTCTTTTTGTTGTGTCTTTCTTTTTCTACCCTCAATTCCAACCCAACCTCCCTTTTTTATTCACTCGTGATTAAACCCCATTTCGCTGGGATAACTCCTCACACCAGGCGCGGCTCACTCCCATCCACTTCCTCGTATTACTTTCACATAAAAACCACTGTTGCTGGCTTGCAGCTCTCGCCTCGTGGTTACAACCCTATAACCACCACAGCTGTTCGAGAATGTAAACACCGCGTCTCGCTCAAGCTCCCATGCCATATATATATTGTTAATGCGCCCTTGCCAAGGTACTACGTACTACACTCATTTCATACATTCTATCAACGCTCTACAGGATCTGGAGAATCTACTGTGTATCCTCTATCTCATTCTTATCCTTCTCTCCCTCCTCTTCAGGCCAATTGCAGCCTATTTCTTCTGTGCAGGCTATATCCTGCCATCCCTTCTCATCCAGCGGGCCCTTCTCTTCATACTCGTGCAAAGGTAGTAAATCTGGTGAGAGCAGTCTTTCCATAAAGTGACTGGTCTTGGATACACTAACCGGTTTCAAATGAGATACATGCACTGGTTTAGGCAGTGTTGCTCCAGTATCCATCCTCCTTAGTCTGGCTGTGCACCCTGTGGGTCTTGCACAGATGACAAAGGGGCCACAGAAATTCTTTTGCAACTTATATGCAGTTCCAGGTTGTAGTAGGCGATTCACCTTCATATATACCAACGATCCTGACCTCAACCTGTGTGCATTCGCCTGCCTATCATAATATTCCTTCATTTTCGCCTGTGACGTCAGTAATGCTTCCCGAGCTAGGTCCCCATAGATCTCTTGTTTTTCGACGATCTTGCCTAGCTGCTCCAGAAGGGGCCTCATTTCCCCCTCGTATTCTTTTAAGACATTTTCGTGAGGAAGTCGTGGGAATCTTCCATACATTAGCAGGTATGCTGGGTAGTTTGTCGCGCTTGAATCCGACGCATTCATCGCAAATACAATCGGGGCCACAAATTGACACCAATTTTTCTGATCCTTATTTACATATGCCCTCAGGGCCGTCTTCAGGCTACGATTAAATCTCTCGATCTGACCCTGACTCTGAGGATAGTAGCTCGATCCCAGGACCTGCCTAATCCCCATTACTGTGCAGAAATTTCTGAACAATTTGCTAGTAAATGAAGAACCGTTATCGCTGAAAAGAGTGCACGGCACCCCCAAGATAGACACCACGTGCTCAAAGAACTCAGGTATTAAGGTTTCAGATTTTATGTCTTTTGTTGGCCAAGCTACACAGAACCTTGTGGCTACATCACAGACCGTGTGCACATATTTATAGCCTCTGCTCGATTCAGGCAGTGGACCTATGGTATCAATCTCGATAGCGTCCCATGGCACCTGTGACAGTTCCTTAACGGTCATAGGTACCTTAATAGGATTAGGATTCGGCTTCACCTCCAGACATTTCTGACAAGACCCAATATACTCACCTATGTCTCTAGCCATTGATGGCCAGTAGTACCGCGGTGAAGCAATGCTAAGCATCTTCTTTATACCCATATGTGCGCCCAAACCGACGTCATGTATTTGATTCAATAATTTTTCTACCATAGATTGTGGGACCACTAACTGCGCTCTCTCTTCTATCTGTGCCTTTCTCGTCCTTGGAGGTACCCTGTACAGGATGCCGCCTGATAGCAAGAAACAGTCGTGTTGCAGCAAAACTCCCCTTGCTCTTGTGTTATCCTTCGGGAGCTTTTCCCTCTCAATGTAATTTGTCATATCGCTGCAAAACTCGTCAGTTATTTGCTCCTTCTCGAACACCTCTCTCGTGCCTAAGGTCCCATACTCAGTGATGAGCCTTTCATAGAACGCCGTATCTGTGATTTGCACTTCTCTAGCCCTTACTCCCTTTCGTCTTTTCTCTCTTTGATACTTACCAACCAGTGACGGGACTCCCAAAGCCT
This sequence comes from Sthenelais limicola, assembly GCA_942159475.1. NCBI lineage: Eukaryota > Metazoa > Annelida > Polychaeta > Phyllodocida > Sigalionidae > Sthenelais > Sthenelais limicola. The sequence goes on from OW804094.1 coordinate 143,328,095, forward strand.
TCCTCCGTCTTGACACTCCTCTGTGGATTAGGTTTGTCCCCTCCGGTGTCTCTTCCTCAGCCTCTGTCTCCTCCTCTCGTGCTGGTGTGTCAGTGTTGCCAGTATCAGACTGACTATCCCCATCCTCTGAGTCTTCCTTCCCCAATTTCCCTGCCTTGTCTCTTTCCTCGATATATAGCGCCATCCTTTCTGTCACACGCGGGTTTTTTCTGGTAACCATCATTATTTGCTCCCCTGGCGTGCCCAGGCGGGTCACCACCGTGCCATCGATCCTTGGGAAGTCCCTACTATCATCCTCGATAGGTGCTGTGTCTTGCTCTGGTTCTGGTGCACCTACCTGGATAATTGGCGTGTCATCCTTCTCATCTCGCCTCTTATTTCTGAGACGTCCATTTTTTAAGATTGACGGTCTCCTATACTTTCTGATGGGCGATGCTCCCAGTACCTCCTCCTTATCAAAAAATCGGATGTGATTCACCGCCTTGAATCTTACCTGCCTCTGCTGCGGTCCCTGCTCCTCCTTTGCAGTAATGCCATCCCCAAAATATGGCATTCTTGATAAAATATCGGCTGTGATGTTGCATTTCCCTTTGATGTGCCGCAAGGTGAAATCAAAATTACTGAACCAGTCGATCCAACGAGCCATTCTTCCTGTAAGATCCTGTTTAGCGTTCAAGGCTAATAATGCCGCATGATTAGTGTATACCTCAAAGTGGCTGCCCAGAACGTAATGCTTAAACTTTTCCAAGCCATACCGGACCGCCACCAATTCTTTTTCTGTCGCCGAGAAATTTTGTTCAGCAGAAGACAGGCTTCTTCCTGCAAACGCAACCGGCCTATGGAAGCAATTATCATGAAGCTGAGTCAACACGATGCCAATCCCAATTCGAGAAGCATCACACCAGATAGTGAACCCTTTAGAATAATCAGGGTATCTTAGAACGACATCCTCGCACATTGACCGCTTTACTGCCTTAAACGCTCTATCTGCCTCTGTATTCCACTGAAAACGCTCTCTTCTACCAAGCTTCTTCGTCAGCTGGTACAAGGGGACCATTTTGTCTGCAAACCCTGGAATGAATGTCCTATAGTAATTTGCCAGACCGTTAAAGGCCCTCATTTCCCTGACAGTTTTTGGTATTGGATATGAACGAATTATACGAACCTTCTCTGGGTCCGGCTGCAACCCATCTTTCGTTACTACAAACCCCAGAAATTGCATTATTTCATACCCAAACGCACATTTCTCCGCCCTGAACTTAAGCTTCGCCACTTGGAATGCTTGCAATACCTCTTCCACGTGCTGCAGATGCTCCTCCCATGTTTGTGATGCTATAATTACATCATCCATGTAGGGCAGTGCATTTGGCACATACTTTAAAACGCTCTCAATCACCGAATGAAACGCTTTTGGCGAAGTCTTGAGCCCCATAGGCATGACCTTGTACTGGAACACCCCTCTGGGTGTGACAAAACTAGTTTTGGGCTTGTCTTCTGGCCTTAGAGGCACTTGAAAAAATCCTGAATGGCAATCCAATTTTGAGAAAAATCTTCCCCCCAGTCCCCCGACGTTTTCCAACGTCTCGTCAGCTGAAGGGAAGACCCTACATTCGTTCTTTATACATTTATTAATTTTTCTGTAATCTATGACAATTCTATATTTTTTGTCCTGTCTTGCAGCTGCTTTCCCTTTCTCCACTAGAAAGCATGGCGCCGCAAATTCAGACTCGCCATTCGTTCGTTCAATAATGCCCAAACGCATCTGCTCTTCCAGCATTGTTTCCAGTACCCTTGTCATATGAGGGTTTGTACGGTATGGACTTCGGATAGGGGCCACATAGTCTTCTTTCAACTCTATTTTATGTGCAAAAATGTCAGTTGTCGATATCGGCGAATCTTTTGTGGCGAAGACCGCGCGGTAACGCTGTAGCAAACTTGCCATACTTAGTATCTGCTCCGCCGACAGATTCTCGCCCAGGGTGTAATCAACCCTAGTCTCACTGCATTTTGTGCTACCTACCTCCTCGATCGGTCGCTCAGACTGACCGGGAACCCCAGCTTTTACATAATCATCTTCATTGACCACTGAAAATGCTGCCAAAACCGAACCCTTTCCCAATTTTATTGGCGTGTTAGCAGCGTTAAATACGGTAACCGGTATATTGTTTCCCCCCCGCTGTGGCCTCACGAGGGCTCTTTTGACCGCAAATGGGACCTGCACACATCTTTTCAAATTGTCAACTACTCCTACTGCATGATTTAAATTTTGATGCGCCGAAACCACTGCCATGCAAGTAAATTCTGATTTCGGAGGTATTAATTTAGGCTTAGTTATTCTAACGGTGTAATGGTCAGGGTCTTGGATTTGGAAGTCAATCTTGGCCTTTCTTGCTTTCAAGAAATCGACACCTATGATACACTGAAGGGATAAACCCTTCACAACATAAAACCATGCGTTAGTGTGAACTTTTCCAATGTTAATAGACAACAACACCCTTTCATTCGACTTGTGGCGCCCCCCATCGGCTGTGTAAATAACCAAATATGTCTGTACACGGCGGAGCAGCGCCCCTTTTTCCTGCACTACTTGGTTTAACGTATCCGTCGAAATACAACTGATACTAGCTCCCGTGTCCACCAGGCAGCTAATTTTTGCTGAGCCAACTGTGCAAATTGTTCTGCAGTCTTCCAGTTGGACTGTCACTTTCCTCGCGTCACTGTCCTGTAACACCAGGCGTGAGGAACGATCATCGCCCTCCTTACTATTAATTATACTGTTTTGTGTCACCTCTTTATGTTTACTTAAGGACATCATCCCATTGTCCTTTTTCTTCTGAAGTTTCAATTCCTGCACCGCTCTATTATTTTCACGCTGTTCTTTTTTCTTCTCCTGTAATTTCCATCTTCTCCTCTTCTGGTTCCACCTCTTTCTCATTGCTTTTTTCACCTCCTTTTCTCGAAAGGCCATCTCCTGCACCTCCTGAGTTCCTTTCTCTTGACTCATACTTATGTCACTGTCATCTATTGAAACTGAACTTCCGCTTTCATCCTCTCCATCTTCCTCGGATCGATTCTCCCTTTCTGCCGGTATGGCTGGCAACATTCCAACCGGCATATCTACTGAAAATTCTGCCGATACACTCCGTTTTTCACCACCCCAGTTGTTTTTGGTGACTGAACGCTTGATCTCTTATTCTTATCTCTCTCCTGGCGTCTCTCTCCCTCACCTCTTCTAGGAGTCCATTCTCTTTCCTGGCGTCTCTCTTCCTCACCTCTTCTAGGAGTCCATTCTCCTTTCTCCTCTACTGGTAGGCTTCTAGCAGGACTGGGGTGTGATCTGACATCACTGGGAGTAACGTCATAACCCTTCATTGCCAGAGAAGCTATCATTGATTGAGTAGAACCCACTAGGTGAAGTCTCAGTGCTTTTTCATTTTGCTCGTCCGACAACTCATGTTTTCTGGCCGCTCTTCTAGCCTCTTCACAAGTGCGAGGAGCCTCTGTCAGGACCCTCTCCGCTAATCCATCCTTTAAACCTGCTATAAAAGCCTTCAGTTTCTCATCCTCGTGCAGTGATGTCCTTGCCAGCAATACCAGCATGGCGTCTGCATATGTCTCCACACTCTCACCTGTCTCCTGTCGTCGCCGGGAATAATCATCCTTCACCTCACTATACGGCATTTCCTGAAACTTGGTCAAGAATTTACTTTTGATATCTGAGTACGACAGTGTACCCCGTTTTCTAGCTGCAACTGATGCGACTTGTTGGTAATATGCTTTAGCTGATCCCTCCAATCTACCACCCAGCCCCTGCAGCCAATACATCTCAGGTATGCCCAAGGCACTTGCATAGTCCTCATACTCTGTCAGGAATTCAGACACATTTCTGGTCGCCGTTGAATGTCGAAAATTTTCAGGCCCCCTAATGAAGTGTCTCATTGCCGCTCCTCCCCCTTCGTTAGACTTATCTGACCATCTTCCTGTTTGTGCAGGGGTAAACGCTGGGAGCACATTAGGTAGCCTATACATCTCGGTTATATCCCCGGAATCTTCTGAGCAAATTGTGCTACTAACACCTATTTTCGTTGCTTGCTGGTTTGCTCTCTGGGGTGTCCGCAGTGCGCTATTTTTAGGCTGCTCTACCCCTCCAGCGTTCGTGAGATTTCTGACCATGTCTGTAAGGTTCTTCCTGTCCTGTTTGTAACGCACAGACGCATCTCTAAATAGGGCACTCTCCTTCTCATGTTCTATTTTCAGCTTATCCATCTCTTCTGCTAGCCAGTTTGCCCTTGCTTCCCTTATTTGGTTTTCCTTTTCCATTTCCTCACACCACTCTCTATTTCTGGCCTCTCTCACCTCCTCCATTTCATGTCTTGCTATTTCTGCCCTCTCCCACTCCTCCCGATCGCTTTCTTCCTTCCTATTGGCTCTAGCTCTGGCCCGTCTTTCCTCCTCCAGCTCCCTTTTCAGCTCCTCCAATTCCTTGTTATGGTTTTCTTTTACATTCGTCATATATTCGTTTCTCTGTTGTTCTGTATTTTCCATTTTCTGTTGTGCATTTTTCCAGTCATTCTGCAGCGTTACAATTATATCCCTATTTCCGTCTTCTGCAGTTTTCACCCTTCGTCGCGCGCCCTCTTCCCATGCTAGTTTTAGTACGTTAATCCTAGCTTCGTGCCTATCTTCGGCATCTGTTAACATTTTTTCATTCGTTCGTTCCCAATCATTTCTCATATCCTGGACTGTCCTCAGGGTATCTTCCTCCGCTGCCTTAAGAGCGGCTTGAGTTCTCTGCAACTCTTTGCTGACAATATCCACGCTTTGCCTGAGCAGCTCCTCTTTGGCCCCTTGCGGGCTTAAGTAGTCAAAGTCTGGATTATAAGGGAGTGGCACCAATGGCTCTGTGTAATATGGCGGCTTACCAGCGTCCCACGTTACTTCAGGTATTAATGGCACACTAGGGTCATCACAAAAATCTGCTGCGAATGGATTGTTTCTCTTGGGCCTAGCACCTCCCACTGCTGTACTCTCCGCGCTCAAGTTAGCGTAACTCGGTGGTCCCTGGACAGAAGAGTCCGGAGATGAATCTTCTGTACTCTCTCTTTCCGTCTTTATCTCCCTATTCACATGAACCCCCACACTAGGTCTTGCGGACGCCTTCATTCTTGCCAATCTCTTCTCCATTAATTTAGCAAGATTTTTTATTCCATCTTTGATTATGGACACCTTCTCCCTCTCCACTTTGCCGATTCGTTCTGTTGTTTCAGCAAAGTTCTTTGCACTTTGTGTAATTCGAGCATTGTTCTCCTGTATTTCCTTCACCAAGTCCGCCACTGATGACCCCTGTTTCGACATTTATCCAAATACTCACCCTCCCCTCTGCACACAATCTCCAATCCCGTGGTTCTCCAACCAGTGTTGCGCGCGTAGCTTCGGATCTTTATGCTATTGGGCGGTGCATCGGGCCAGGGTGAATATATCTAGCTAGTATTCATATGCATTCGAATATACTCGGACTTCGGGGTATTGCCTCTCATGATGTTTAATATAGAACGCGATATTGTAGGAGACGATAGGCGATATTGAATAGAGAGTCATAGTGATATATAGTAGCTGTAGGTTTCCGGTATGAACAACACAACACGATGAGTTTTAGTACGCCACTACTTGTATATGGTATCTTATCCTGTACATAGATGCTAGGTTGATGATAGTGTAGACATTGAATCATATGAGATCTTATGAGACTCCTTCCCTGTATTCTTACGGTTGTTACTGCATGACAATCCGAGATCAGTGTGATATAATATATTGGTTCTAGCGCACACAGTGCGTCTAGTACCTCTTGGTATCTACTGCATATCTCTCTATATCCCAGTCTATATGAATGTCCCAAGTCTCTCCCGTTCTATGTATATATATGTTCTTTTGTATATCCCAGTATTCCCCGTATATATACCCAGGGGGGTGAGTGTCGGGTATCCGTATTGGTGGACCCTTTATCCTATGATACCTTTCCCTCCCTCTAGCCCCTCCCCTTCCCTTAGCGCATGCCTTAGTAAAAGAAACATATCCTACCCTACTACCCACCCTACTGCCCTCTCGTGTTAACCACGGTTACTACACTAGTGACTATATTATAGATATACCTAAGGATAATTATATATTAATACCATTTTGTCTTCATCATATGACATTAGCTTTATAATATGCAAGGAAAAGCTGGTAGCTAACACTAAATGGCTGGTAACTAGTCTAGTGGTAATGTAAATGTAGCATACATTAGACTATCCATCCCATCTATTCTATTTAATTAAACATCAACATGGGCAACAAACCGATACCAAAACAGGGATCAGGTTCGATCCCTCTGATCTTGCCTTGGGCCGAGCCGGTTCCATACTGGCCTTGGCCTTGGACCGTGTTGGTTCAAGCCCCAGGGCCGAGTTGACTGTGAACTTACCGGCATGCCATAATAATAATAGTAGCCATACTGTCATGACATTAGACATTACCATGGCATGAGGCAGCGGCCATTGCCACATTTTGCAGAGACCAAACAAAATGACTTAATTCCTTTAATAAAGTAAAACGCCTAGATACCGCATAATACAATACGTTTCGAGGTGCAATTATATTCAAACCATAAGCACGTACCCATTTTTAGTGATGGCAGAATGTCAAAGAGCTACAATGTTGCAAATTATAGAAATTTTCTTGCCCTTGCTTTTTCGCCGCTGCACACTTGCCTGGAGATTCAGAAAGTTCAGGTGTACGTACCAAAACTATGGTGACCTTGTTAGACAAAAACACTTTAATCACAAACTAAAGCAAATTTCATGATACTGAGTGCTATAAAATACTACCAAAAATAATAAAACACTACATTTATATAAGAACTCCACGAAAATATGTTATACTTTGTCCAATGTAAAGATCTTGCTGGTGCTACCTGAATAGGTACTTAGCTCGAAATAAAACACTAGGTGGCAGCATTGCGGTACCCGCCGCTGCTCAGCTAATATACCCAGAATTATTGTTTTTTCGACAAAATCTTTATTCAGCGGTATGTACAATATAACCAGACAAACAGTCTCGCTCCAAGGAGCGGTTTTCCTCATGCCCTGAACTTATTGGACTGATATTCAGAGCCGAAATTGAGGTGGGTGATACACTTAATACATGCATTTCAATGCTATCGAGATGTTGAATTTTACTTTTTTAAAAACAGTTTTACTATTGAACTAGATTCGTTATCCCTAAATTGATCTCGACATTATTAAGAGAGTCTAAGTGTATACAATTAAATGAAAAAAAAAAGATATATGAAAGGAATGAAATGTATGTTTGAGATGGGAAATGGAAAAATGAGATGATGGTTAACTATATATAATCTTTGGGGTAGACATGACTATAGGTGGTGGGTGAGTGAGTGGTATCAGACCATATGCGAAGATATAAATGGGATGGTCACAGATTGTGTATCCTTTTGTTGATTAAGATCACCGCAACAATATATACAGATAGGTTTTTGCTACAAGATATGAAATACACTATGATACATTTAGTGGAGAATACCTCTTAGTATATTCCGTTTCAGGGCAGTACTAAATTCTTTGGCAATTTCAAGCTTCCTTAGAGTAGGGTTTAGTTTGTTCCAGTCCCTGGCACACTGATACAAAAGAGATTTTTTGTCTTTTTCAGTTTTTGGTATGAATGTGGGGAGGGTGGGGGCAGCGTTTTGGCGTGTATTTCGTAACAACAAAGGGGGGTTACCATTATTATCATTATTATTAACATTGCTGTAGACTCTGCCATGGGCTAATTTCAAATTATTATATAGAATCCTGTCATTTATCATCATAGTATTTGTTTCTCTGTGCATATCTCGGATAGGAGTTCGTATGTCAGAATGTGTAGCACAGCGAAGAATTCGATTTTGAAGCTTTTGAAGCTTATTTAGATTTCCCTGATTTAAGCAACTCAGTACTGAAAGGCTGTAGTCGAAAATTGAGATAATTTTAGATTTGCATAACATTATGGCAGTTTTGGTATCTAGGTTTTTTCTTATCTTATTGAAGGTGTATAGTTTATGGTTTATTTGTTTGATCAGGGCATTGAATTGTCCTATCATGGTGAGATGTGAGTCTAATTTGATGCCCAGGTATTCGTATGTATCTACTATTTGGAGAACAGTGCCACCCACCCTAACCTCCACATCCATATGCTGATTTTTGTGCCTGGTGTTGAAGACCAGTAACCTAGTTTTCGCGACATTAAGGGAGAGCCTACTACATTTACACCATTCATAAAATTTGACCATATCGGAGGCGACTACCTGCTCACATTTTTTTAGAGTGTTAGATACATAGTATAGGACTGTATCATCGGCGTATTGAATATACTTACAGGACATATCTAGATCTTTAATGTCATTTACATAGACCAAAAAAAGTAGAGGGCCCAGTACAGAACCTTGGGGTACCCCAATTGGAATAACCCCCACAGAAGAAGTGAAGCCATTTAGTTTTACAGACTGAGTTCGATTCTTTAGGTAGGAGTCAAACCAGGCCAAATGGCGGTCAGTTACTCCGAGATCAGATAATTTTTTGAGTAGAATTTCATGATTAACGCAGTCAAAAGCTTTGCTAAAGTCTATGAAACATGCCAAGGCATAATCTTTTTTATGCATTGACGTGTTAATATCTGTTACCAAATTATAAATAGCCTCCGATGTACTGTGTCCTTTTTGAAAACCTAGCTGGTATTTACTCAGGAGATGGTTTTGTTCTAAATACTGTGTTAGGTGCAGTACAATAATTTTTTCTAAGATCTTTCCAGCTATATGGGTTAAAGAGATCGGTCTAGTATCAGTGGGTGTTTTGGCAAGTGCTTTCTTCGGTAGGGGTTTTACAATACTATGTTTCCAGGATGATGGGTAAATACCTGATGATATTGATACAGTGAATACGTGTATTAATTGGTCTATCAATATAATAAAAGCGTCCTTATATATTCTGGCTGAGATATTCTCACATCCAGAACTCTTGGTGATTGTTATGTCTCCGATTATAGAGGCAACCTTGGTCCTATCGACAATAGGCAAGGTGTAGTTATGTATAATATTATAATTGGTTCTCGTGAATGAGGATGGGGGTATTTTGTTTGCAGTTTCATTCCCTATGTTACAATAGAATTTATTTAGCTCATTTGCTGCCTCTGCTCCCAGTAGAGTTTTATTATCATCATTTACAATTTTAGTTATCTCATTATTCTTTTTGTTTTCAATTTCTTCAATCGTCCTCCAGAATTTTTTTGGATCTTTTCTATGTTCAACAAGTAAATGTCTATAATACTGGGATTTGGCCTGCTTGATAGCTCTATTACAGTAATTTCTGACAGCACGAGCGGCATGCAGATCATCTTGTGATTTGGATTTGTTTGCTTTCTTGTACAGACGGTCTCTTTCGATACCAAGTTCTGTTATTTCATTCGAGTACCAAGCCGGTCGATTATTTTTAATTCTGAATTTTTTATAAGGGGCTACTTTATTTGCGGCATCTAGGATTCTACTATACATTATGTTCCAGCATGTATTTGGATCATTAAGTGTATAGAAATGGTTCCAATCGTATGTCATCAGCAATGCTCTTAATCTATCTATCGAGTAGGACGCATAGTTTCTTCCAATGAAAGAGATTTTTTCTCTTGGGGGATTTATTTTTTTGATAACTAGAAATGTAGGCTGATGATCTGATAAGTTGTAATTGATTGTTCCTGATGTAAGATCAGTATTTGTTCTTACTAAAAAAATATCTAGAATTGTATTTTTCTGCAAACCGAAACGTGTAATTTTATCCATATGTTTCACAAGCGAGAATTCAGAGCAGAATTCACCTAGTAGCTTTGCTTTATTATTAGAATTATCAAGCAGGTCAATATTTAGGTCCCCACAAATTATGAGGTTTTTATCACTATTTGGCAGTAAGGTGAGAGTTTGGTTAGTAACATCTCGTAGTTTGTCAAAGTAAGTTTTGACATTACAGTCTGGAGGGCGATAACTGGCAATAATAGAATATGTAGGGTTATCCTTTCTTCTAATGGAGAAACCAATCGTTTCGCAGTTTTCATCGGAGACACAACAATCATTGTTAGAGTGATACTCATAGTCATTCCTAATATAACAGCAGATGCCGCCTCCTCTAGAATGTGTTTGTCTATCTAGTCTTATCAAGGTGTAGTTACAGTGTGATACTAAATTATCATGTAGTTCAATCTTAAGCCAACTTTCTGTAAAGATTATTACATCATAGTCGTGTAGCAGTATATCCTCAGCAATTTGATCCATTTTTGGCAATAAAGAGCGGATATTATATTGTATAATCTTCAGTCCTTTGAGCTTTGTGAGTTCATCCCAATTATCAAGGTTTATACTCATTTAGTGGTCTTTGCTATAAGAAGAGTGAAAAGCCTAGATAGGACTGATATCCGCTTAGGAAGAGACACAGAAAAACATTTAGGTGCCAGATTCACAATAGGACCCACCCCGACAGGATGGGTGTCAGTGTGACAACATGCCCACTGGCGAGGAGGGACCCATTGTGACTTTGCCTTTTGAAAAACAATTATACACAATGTAGGTGGTCCCCGTGTTATATACACATGGATCCATCTTAAGGATCTGAGTTGGGATTAGGATTCCCATAATAACATTACATATAACATATAAGACCGAGTAAATCAAGTATTATCTATACTAACACATATACAACATATATACAAGGGGTCAAACTAGTATCATAATATGTTCCATCTACCGTCATTGGGGGTCATATACTACTAACATTCCATACAGAAATAATGGTAGTGATAAGACCTCTTATTTCCATATTCCAAGCATTTACATTTTTAGATTCAGAGATTTTATCCAGAGAGTAGCGGGATTAGTGTGACCAATTCCCAGATTTGATAATTTTAGTGGTTATTATAGATGGGTGTATCGAAAGAATTATTAAAACAATCAGCGTAAAACATCGGTATCATACATGAGGCGGTTGTGACACTGATTTATAAATAACACATTGCTTTTCTATGAGTGGGTGAGAGAGAGGACCCAATATTTGTGTGACAAATTTTTGGTCAAGTGTTTTTTTAAAACTGCGTAACCTATTTTATAATGGTAGAAAAGAATATATTCACTGTTTTTCTGCGCAGGTTGGTAAGGATAGGCTTGACACGATAGTCCAATTGAAAGAGCTCCCGACGTCTGTTTCTTCTGAATATCTAAAACATACTGTGAACAAAATTCAGTCGGCAGTTCAAGGCAGGATTTATTTCTGTCTAGTAATGAAATCGAGTGCTAGGAAATGCAATACAGTTTGTAAGATTGGCTAGATTTACTTATACACAACTCTCCCATAGGAACCCTGGTATTTGTGTGACAAATTGGGAGGGACCATAGAGGAGCAATTATGCAGTTTGTAAATAGAAAACAATAACAATAGCACATGTTTAGGATTTGCATGTAATGGCAATAGGTGCCAGTGACTAGTTTCCAAGCAGCAGTCAGACGATATAGAATTAAATAGTTCGATTCAGTGATATAAAAAGATGATTTGTATTATTTCTTGGATTATTTTATGCTGATTCTATGCGAGGATTTAAGTAAAGCGCTCTGATTTCTGTGGCCCAACTGGTTAGGACCTTCTCATCCAGATGTACTCCATCGTATAAGCGAGTTAGGGTGTGTCGAGGTCTCCCTTTGAAATGCTTGTGTACCTTTGCGACTAGATGAAGGTGCCAGTTTCCTCTCCGCTCGTTCAAGTTGTGGATGTAATTATTGATTTTCAAGATTGCTGAGTTAATCATGCGTTGGGTGGAGGCAAAGCCTTCTAACCCATTCGCCTTATTTAAATGTATGCCTATGAGACCGCCATATGTTATAGTGCAATACTGCTCAATATGAGTGAGCCGCTGAATGGATGATTCGAATTCAGATGTTACATTTTGTACCAGTGTATCTTCAACAGTCGTTGGAATAGATATTTCCCTGGTCTCTCTGTTTTTTTGTGTGAAATTGCAGATGCCCCCAATTATTATAATGAGATGTGGGTGATGTTTCCAAAAAAGGTCTATGGCTCTGGTGGTTAGAAAGTCTAGTTTGGCCCCACTATATGAAAATATCAAAATGTCAGGATCACTTAAGTAGTTATTTAAGAGTCGGCCACGGGAGTCAGAGATAATAATTGTTAATGGCATATTGAGAAAATTTAATCTGCTACGGATTGATAATGTTGTTGCATAATCATCCGTCTTTCCTCAGGATTTGAATATTGGTAATTCTGAGATGGATCAATTGTTGGCAACACTACAGTTGTGGCTGGAGGATGTGTAGTTTGCGTTGGATCTGAAACTGGTGTAGACGGAGCTTTTTGGCTCCCAGGTTCCAGGAATTTAGAAAGCTTAGCAATCGTATCTTCAGTAGGTGGGGGTTTACCTACCAGTGTTCTTCCTGTATCTTCACCCTTATTGGATGCTGGGTTGGGAGCAGTTTTCTTAGGTGGTTTATCAGTTAGTTGAACTAGCTGATCCGATTTTGTTCTATTTCTCTTTTGACTCGCGGATCTCTGACCATCAACGTGACTCAATGAAAGAGATTCAGTTGATCTTATAGGTGAACGGCCGCGGGGAAGTTGTTGACAGTCCATAGGGACTGACGTAGGAGTCGAATCATGTTCTAACCTTGTGACCTGGGGTGGGTGGGCGTTAGCATTTGAATCAGACAGTGGACCTGTTTGATTGTCCCTAGTAGGTAGGGAAGGCATTTGATTGTTTGTTCCTAGACCAGGCCAGTCGTCCCTATTGTTTGGATCTAATCCCTTAGCATTTGTGTGTTTGAGAGCGGCATTTTTTGGCTTCCTCTCCTTGAGTTTGGGGGATAAGCTTGATGTAGGAAGGGCTATTGCTCCACTGGGTCTAGCTAGATTGATATCGGTAGTGATTGAAGTATAGCCTGAATTTATATGAGAACGAATATCTTCCAGGATTTTTCCGACTACATTTGCCCCAGTGAAATTACCTACTACAAGCTCAGGTGAATTTATATGGGCTCCACATGCCCAGAATAGACATGTGGTGGCCTCATATAGTGGCATATTGCCGGTTTGTAGTAGAAAATGGCGCATTTCGATGTTTTGCGCAAACTTTTCCTCTATTAGTTGACGCATGATAGGAATCTTAATGTCGTTCCATTCATCGGTTGAGACTAACTGTTTGGAAAGTATTTTGGCCTCTCTGGGATCGTACGACCTGTAGATTTTATTTGCGATATCCCTCTTTTGAAGGAAATTTGCGCGCGCGTATTGGTAGCCGTGTTCTACAGAAGAAAATGACAATGCCCCCATACGTAGGATACAGGTTTTAAAGTTGCTTAATATGCTCAGTTCACTTTGAAAAAAAATGGAATCATCAATGACTTTGGTCTTGGCATCACTGGGGCGGAGACCATTTTCAACATACTCTAAGTCGGCATGGGTGTAGGTTATTCCGTTTAGCATTATCGATTCGTTCGTGATTCTTCCTATTTCTTGGTTTTCATCTTTACTCGCGAGATCGGCAACCATTTGAATGTTACGTTTGCGTTTGACGAGCTTATCAGGTATGTCGGCATTTAGAAAGATGCCATAGTAGTCGCCGAGTTTTAGCCTTTGACGTCTACCGTAAATTATATCCCGGACCTTTTCCGAGACGAATTTAACGGCGATTTGCCGAGCGCCTCTGCTCTTGCTTGGCAGTCTTTTTGCATAAATCAGGTTATCAGGACTTATGCGAGGATCAATGGACCTGAAACACTGGAGAACTTTCTCCAGTGTGTCCTCTTTCCGCGTTTCGTACATGCCAGAGACTATTATGCGTGCGCGGTTGTTTTCAATCTGTGCTTTAAGGAACTCATCTTCTAGGTCGGAATGATTTCGTTTGAGCAAGGCATTTTCGGTGCGTAAGGTGGATATGTAATTAACCAGGTATTTTTCATTGTCTGCTAGGGTAGAAACTCTAGTCAAAAGTTCGTGTTGATTTTCAAGAGTGGCATTCAATGTACTTTGAATATCAGCAATACCTATCTCACTTGAGTCTTTAGTCAAAGCAATATGGTCAGGGCGTCTTTCAATAGGGATATGAACAGGCGGGGTGTATTGGATATTCATGTCTTCTAATGATCTAGTTATGTCGGGCAGTAAAGGGTCCTGAAAGACCCGATCGGACATGGGCAGTGAAATGAAACTACGGGGACGTGCCTCTTCCATGGCGATCTTCAGCCGAACGGCACAATCACAATGATAACTTCAAAGTTCAAATATATATAGGTGATCAGTAATATAATAAAGTCCACTCACTCACTAGATATTAAATCACACACTGTTCAATGTAGATGAAGAGCACAAGTACTCGGTATGAGTATCCAAACTTCAATGTCCAACACTATGTGTGTGTGTTGTTCGCGGAGCGAGACAGCACACGTGCACCCACCACGGCGACCTGAACTGAATTGTGATTAAATTTTGGTGTTCCTGGATCATTTGTTTAAATCTTTCCTGGCTATGATTATATTCATGCTGTAAAATGAGTAGGATAGGCCCCCGTCGATTCACTTTATGTATAATCGGCCTATAGGCCTACACTATCTAGATCTAGGCCTTAGTGTTAACGTTTAGTGGTATTGGGTGTGGGGTAGGTCATTGCTCCCTACTATAATGCATTTACAGAATACAAAATCATCATATTTCATATTGCTATTCCCATTTACTCATCCCCTTACTTTATGACTAATTGTATAGGCCTACTTCTATAGTACATGTAGATCTATATGGATGGGCCTACTACTTTGCGCCCTTCTATAATGCATTAAATTATCCACTAGGCCTACAGTGGGCCTATAGGCCTACATGAGGATCATAGGCCTATCTTCGACAACTCCATTATGAGTGTCCGTTTCATCAAGCGAATGTCTATCCGACTGGAAGAAACACTTATTTTTTAGAGTAATTTGTTTCATACACGCTAAGAAAAGACCCTAGAACTAGTAAGTAATAGCGTAGCATGTCATGTGCATTGCGTAATTATAATATAATATAATTCTACGCAGTATCAAGCATTGGGTTTACGCAATGCGTGGATTAGGGAATCACTCAAGCGCGCCCAAATGGGAAGGCTTGCCTAGCCATTGTCTTAAGTAACACCTGGCAGACAGGCTTTCTCTGCATATAACTAGGTGCGAATATGAATCCATATTCCCTTGTAGCACTGTTGCATGAAATAGGTGTCTGGTGAGGAAGTGTATGTATGTAATGTAATGTAAAATTATGAAAATCGAAGAATATCCTACCAGGAATTGTATGTATATATCAATTTTATTTCCATATAACAATTACATTGACTTGGAAAATGGGGAGAAGCTACAACTTAGCCTTGTCTTTAACTCCTTCTGCGAAATATACATTTCTCAGGTCTTCCAGGTATCCCTGAGTGTGTTAGACCTTCTACAATATTTCGTGTATCTTGGTAATTTGATTTTAGATATTAAAACACCTTGAAACATACATTATTGATTTAGACATACAATCCAGAAGTTAATCTAGAGTTTTAAGAAGTTTATAGAAGAATTTATATCGTTTCGAACGACTTGATGCGGCCAACAAAAATAATTTATTACGGGGGAACTAACCATGCGATTGTAAATCCGAAAGCAGGGCTGTCTTCCTGACATTCATGGGGTTCTGGGAAAAATTTTATGTTTAGATTGGAATTATTTTGAGGGACCTATGAGCTATCTAATATTTTTTTTAGTGTTTTGAGACTTGTGACACATTATCTTGCAACACATCACACATATACCTGGATATATTTAATATATATATTCCTGAGAAAAAATATTCCCTGCTCTTCCTCACCTTTCCCTGCCCATCTCTTTCTTACTTTCTTTCAATTGCAATCTCCCTGTCGGCCTCTCCCCCTCTTTCTCTGTCTGTGTTCTGTCTCTGTTTCTCTCTCTCTCTCTCTCTCTCTCTCTCTCTCCCTCTCTCTCACACATACTATTAACATTCAGATTGATTAGTTGAGGCCATATTGATAGCTGTTTCAGTGGTGTAATGGTTAAGACACTGGCTTGTTAATCACAAGGTTGTTAGATCGAACCTAAGCATGTTCAGTTTTTTTTTCTCTGCTTTCTCACACCGTCATGGGTGAGTGCACACGCCTTCACGCACTGCCGCCCACGGCTAGTCGCGCCACCGCTTCACGCTCTGTCGCACAGGCAGGGGATTAGGGAATTTATTAGCTTTGTCTGGGATTCCAATTACGCGATTGAGTACTACGGGATACGATATTTTGGAGGGATATTTCCAGCAATCCCTCTTCAAAATACGCAATCGGCGTTTAGAGTGTAACTTTTCTTCCTAATGCGAAATTTCTTGTGTTAATACTACGTAAATCTAGGTATCTAGGGTTTTGAATTAAACGGTGGGCCGCCTGTAAAAATGGAGCCTCCATATCCGTCTATATGTTTTAGGGGAAACAATTTTGCAGAAACAGAAGCACTTGGAACAACCAGCTTAGGCCCCAAAAATAGAATGTGTTTCCGATTTTATGTCTATTTTATAACAATAGTTGTTTTGCTTTTTGACAGTTCCTTGTTAGGAAAACCCGTTTTCCTGCTTTTATATTTTCATTTTTTTTTGTCAAAAAAATGAAATCAAAGAGAGGGGGGGGGCCTTATCAAACCACGACAATCATGCTAACATATTATTATGTGGAAATGCGTTGACACCATGCAGTGTTATTAACTTTGCAATTACACCTAGATATAAGAACGATCGACTGTGTCTCCTCCTTGAAACTTGGAACATCCAATCTTATGAAAGTTACCGTTTACCTCACTTGGATTACTGTGAATTTATTTTATTATTTTTTTTAATGATTTTATTTATCCAGCTTCTCCAGACATATGTTCATGATACAGTCGAGGACAGGTAACACATTACAACTCTGTGGCGTTCTACCTGCTGCTGCAGTCTACTTGATTAACAATGATAATAAAAAATACTACAGTTTGTGGTACAATTGATTGATACATTGCAATACATGATTAAATTAGTGATATGCTCAAAGATAAGCAGGTCAAGGGACAAGTTATCTTAGAGGCGAGCAAGTGGTTTCTTTAATTATAGGTGGCGACAGTAATTATTAGCATTATTTATGATTCAGGACCCAAGTATCTACTACAAAAATTGTAAACACAACAGAATGTAGCTTTGTGTATTATCTTTGACAAAAATAAATTTGACAATGTTAGCAATGAACATTATCTTTTAAAAATTCTACGTCTCACCGATAGGAGAGAAAGACAAATCATTGGAATTGCTCACCACTTAGCTAAAAATCAGGAAAACTTAGACAATAGAAAACCCCGGTAGAAAACTCACAACAAGTCATACAAATCAAAATTCTGTTATATACAAATGTCAAATTGGATGGAATTGAAGACAGGTTCGCCTTTATAAGTATGTTAAGAAAAAAACGATGATTGAGTGTGATGTAGTTTGAGGAGACGACATCTTGATTGTGATTCAGCCTATTTCTCATTTCGCATTGATTTTTCATAGTTGTATTAATATCTATTAATTTGTATCAATTTTGATCATCTTTATAACATATAATTTTCATGATTTTACTTTTAGGCGATGTGTGTACATGAAAACTGATTACTTACTTAATACTTATTACTGTTACTCAGGGTACGTAGGGAATACCTTTTCGGGAACCGGGATTGGGGCCTATTTTAGGTCGGGATTCGGAATTTAAAAGGGCCTACGGGATTCGGGAAAGGGGTTCAGATCCAGATTTAATTTTTTCAGGTAGGGGTTGCAAATAGAAAAACGGGATTCCAAATTGAAAACCTACGTGATTCGGAAAATGGAGCTTATAAAAAACGGGAAACGGGATTCAAGAGGGGGTCTTCCCTACCCTGTGTTACTGTGAACGTAGTTTAGTTTAGTCAAAGATAGATCTGGAACTAAGAAAAAAGATAACAAGAAACAGGGTAGGGAATACCTTTTCGGGATTCAAGAGGGGGTCTTCCCTACCCTGAAGAAAGGCATGATCGGGAAGACCTCTTTTTTTAGATGACCACAACCTGTTTGTCGAAACTTTCTTATGGCATATAAAGAATTATCTTATGTACAAGTCAATAATAAATACAGTTTGGTGTCCATTCGAAAACCGTATTCCAGAATAGAAATAAAACTATTCAATAAGTCCATTTTGTAGGCGAGTTAGGAAAAACAAGTGCCCAGACCCGGGATTGAACCGGGGACCTTTAGATCTTCAGTCTAACGCTCTCCCAACTGAGCTATCGAGGCACAGATATCCTATTAGTCAGAAAAATATGACTTTACTCCGATGCAGATTGCAGACTTGCATGATTAAACCAAATTTTCATTAAATACCGTATCAAATACAAAGGAAGAGTAATAATGTAATATTGTATAAATATAAGCTACCACGCCTCAGGGCTTGGTAGGATTAACTACCCTCGTTAATCTGTTTGTTGACTAACCATGCATGGGTATAGCAACCTCACTTAATCTGGCTTGGGGAACATGTTTAAAGCATGTTTTCCCGCCAACTCTCTTGATTATTGTTTGTTTATGGTTGGCTATTTTATATGGTAAATGTACTGTAATGGCAACCATAGTGCATGGATACAGAGCCATTTGGGGTGTATAGGGAGGGTACTGGGTGAAGTAAGGCAGACCTGATCTGACTATAACTGCTGGTTGCTACTACTTCACCATTACTTTCTCCAAGCCTATATATACTCTAGACTCTGTGTTTCATAGTACTTGTTCATTTATTTGACAGTACTTTGGAAATACAGTTTAATTGATATTGGCCTTGTGGGTTTTCTTTAGCAGTAAAGCCCGTCGATCAGAACATAGTCATTATAGATTAATGATTATTTAAAGGTAAAATCATTCCTAGTGATATGATTGATATAGCATAATCATATTTACATTATTTACTGGAGTGATATATATGCAAGTCTATTGGGAAATGCTGCATTTTTCTTTCACGGTTTTGGGAATAAAACAAAAATGGAAACTACCAAAATTTTCTACCACTAATTTCTTTTCTTAAAATTATTCGCAGCCGAGTGTAACAAGCGCCTGGACATTGATACCGTCATGGACGAAACGTCCGAAGGTGACGACGTACAGGGGAAAGATCTACTGTAAGGGCTGCTTCGTGAGACGTAACAGAAATAACAGACATAACTTTATGGAGGACCCTAACGCTGGAAAATAAAAAATGATTCGCGTGAATAGTCACTGTAAAGATATTTATTTTCGCCTTCTTTACACATTTTCGCGCGACATAAATTCCTCCTATGTCAATAATGACACAACTTAATATTCGCGCTCACTTTAAATCCGTGCACGAGGTTGTAAACTGGATTCAACAAATTGAAAATAGCCGCAATACCTTAAGTTATTAAGGTTCTTATTGCTAATTTCACCATCATTGTACCCCACCTCATAAAATATATTACCTGCCCATGTCGCAATGACCTCAACATTACTATAACTGACAAATGTACGTATCATGTACCTTATTGTATAATATCTGTGTAGTATCTGATGATTGCTGTATATGAACATTCTAAATTTAAGAACAAAACCGAATGTCGAAAACCATTATGTGCCATGGTTTATGTGCCTAGGTCGATTGTTGTTGTCACGTTTAAAGTATCAATTCCCAATAGCATCCCATTGACAATAAAGGACGGCCTAGAAAACCTACATTGTAGGTCAGCCCTACTCGGTAACATACTTGATTGTGTAATGTTTACTGAATAAAAATTGAATATAATAATAATTTTATTGATTACAAGATCCACAGTATTACAATTGTCATTTTGACGATGAATTATAAAATCTATTTCCACTCATCAAAAGACTTCGATCTCTTTTTTTTTTTTTTTACAAATACACAGTACCACTACCAACGAGACTAGGGGAAGATCTTCCCCTAGTCTCGTTGCCACTACACAGGACTTGAATGTTAAACTTTGTGTTTTATGCTGGGGTTTTGTTTACTGTCTCGAGATACTAGGTGTCGCCACCTGGTAGCTAAACAGATTTTAATCATAAACTCTATATCTGAATCGCGTTAGGAATAAAAGAAATAATCACATGAATGTATACATTATTTTATTCACACATATGATTCTTAACAACATATCAGTGCAAATGGGACGAGATTAAAATCCAACATAAAGATGTAATATTTAGCTAGAAAATCTGACTTCAGCTACTAGTGTATTTTCCTTTCTTCTTTGTTCACTTTGTAGACTAGAGGATTTATCACAGACTTTAGAAGTATAGCGTAGATATTTCTGATGTGTACATTGCAAAACTCCCGAGTGAGTTTGATAATGAATGCTGACTTGTCTTTATTTTCTCGCTAGCAGAACGCATCCTTTGAAAGAAGCGTATCTCACATCGATTTCTCCCTCCTCGAGCTGAAAGGTGAACATGGTGACACAGCATTTAGCTTCAGGGATAGTGGACAAGAACGCCTTGGAAAAGTACACAAATTCAGCAAACAACGTTTATGACATCAGATATCATAGCCAACAGGTACAAAGTACTTATTGTCAAGAGAAAAATACATTTTTGAGAGAAAAAAAAAGACTAAATTCTTATTCTTCTACTACCTGTACAGAATATTTCAACACATATATTTTGACCTCCCCCCCCCCCCCAACACACACCCCAAAAAAAGAATCTTAATTTTTGAAGGACAATACCTTTTTCCGATGTTAACTAGATTTGGTTATAAATGATGGAATTTGGGGGAGATTTGAGAATTCTTCAAAGTTTTCAAGAATATTGTTTCCAGTACAAATTATGAAGACTTGCATCCCTGACATGATTTTGCAACTCAAGTATTAATAACAAACGAAAAAATCTAAATTGTTCAACAAAGGTTGTCAAGGCAATTCAAAACTCTATAAGTATGTTTTCTCTATTAATAGTCAGGAAACAAATTAGAGAATGATCAATTATAAGGACTTACTGGATCAGGGGCGTAAATGTCGTTGTAGCATCTCTCAGACATACATTTTCTAGTACACTCTACCTCTTTTAGATTGTAATCAGATCCACACTGTGCTTCACATGAGGATTTCACATGCCTGATTTTCTTTTCCTGTAATAAACGTTAAGTAAACTTATAATTGAATATACAGATATGGGTATGTATCAAAAGGTAACATGAATATAAATGTGATGTCTGTCGTGGTTTTTTTTTTAAAGATGGAAATGCTATAAAAATTATAGATACATGTAGGCCTATCTCTCTCTAAACAAAAATCAGCTAATAATGATAATGTCACTCACACGTGACGGTAACTCCCTCTCTAGAAATTTTACAATTAAAACACTGGTAGAATAACTAAAAGGGAACAATAGTACAATAAAATAATTGCTTTTCTCCATTGAACCTGGCACAGTTCAATGTTCATTACAGGAAAAGTATCCGCCTTTTAGTCATACCGATACTTTTCCTATAATGAACATTGAACTGTGCCAGGTTCAATGGAGAAAAGCAATTATAATATTGTGCTATTGTTCCCGAATAAAAGATCTTAAATACAGAAACTATAGGCACAGCGTAACATTTGATGTGGATAATATTAAATGCTTGTAAAATTACAAAACATAACTTATACGGTACCGTAGCTACGGTACTTAAACTCAAAGTCAAACTAATGTCACACAAGTAGGCCTACTGACGTACTGTCGATAGTAAATCGATATAGAATATACAAATTGTCTTTACTTACGTTCTTTTGTTTCTTTTTGTAGTTATATCTTTTATAACTATATAATGGAGGGGTGTTTGCATCCACAATGAATGTGTCGGCGAAGAGTAGAAAAATAAACACTGATATCAGAAGAACACGATGGACTGATGCCATTTTCACCTGGAAGAAAAAGGTGAGCGTAAAGTGAATTATAAGTCATACACCGGCCAAAATATGCCTGTTGCCTGTTGTTGATCAAGACTTCAAGTTTAACTTTATTAATTAATTAAAGCAAAATAACCATTTTCATGATAAAACGGAAACGGGAAACAAACTGCAGGCTGTTAGTTTGTTAGTGAATCATGTAGCTGACTTCGGTATTTAACAATCCACTTATATCTACCTGAATAAACTATTTGTAACTCAAACTTTACCATCACTAAACAGAGTATCCTTTTATGTGTGATTAGGTTACATAACTTACCTTTTACTATGAGTAAATACTAAGAATTCGAACGATTCCGGCATGCCAAAAATGTCATATTTACGCCAGATTTGGCGGAAGTAGTAGCCACAAAAACGACAAAACACTCAGTAATACGTTGAATCGGGTAACTCAATAGTTCCTAATCTCGCTGCAAGAGGGCTATTCCTTGAAGGTCAAGGCCGATGTCCAGGATCCTCGTAGATTGACAGCTAGATGTTTATGACTTTAACTCTTGTTATTGAAGGTATGAATTAAATTTGGCGACTATTTAAGCTTTATACTAACACATTTTGGCCACTTCTAATGTTCTTCACTGACTTACCTAGCTGACAACCTAGTAGATTGAGGCTTTTCGGGGAGACTGAGGGTCCCATAATATGACATGTACGTGATAGGAAAAGCCCGGGGAAGTAGACTTGTCCTTTTCCTTGATTTTTGTTTCCTTTTAAATAAGTCTTAGTTTCCTATTATGTTTTTGGGGTTAAGGTTGGTGCACTTCAAAATGATTCGTGCATGCGATTACTTTTCTGCAAATGCTTGTGATGACTTATATTTGCATAGAACACTTTGTGATGGTAGGTACCGGCATAGAAGATAGAACTAGCGCTAGTTCTATGGTACCGGAGATAAGATAGCTGCATGACCTATCTTTCCCCTACCGATGGGGATGCCATACCACACGTTCTAGTGTGAATGGCAATTATAGTGTATGGGTAAGAAAAAGCTGACTACAGAATATAGATATGCAATATTCATATATTATTCATCAAATAATCATCCTTATACCAAATTTCCAAAATACCACATTAATCAACACTTATTTATTGATATTTATTTACTCGGTCGATCAACATTAATTACCCGACCAGGTTTTCATTTCTTTCTTTATTTTTCTCATTCTACACTTAGGAATTTATCATACCGATAAGCCTACAATGCCGTACTAAGTTATACCATTTTATATACTGTTATATGATAAATATAATAATAGATTTTTATTTCCATAAACGTCTACAAGTTATAATACAAAGTCAAAGTGCGGACTAGAAATTAAATGGAAAAGGGAGTACCGGTATTATTAAGTTAAATCTTAAGTGTTTCAGGGAAATATTGGTGTTTATAGAAGAGGGCCTATACTTCTCTGGAGTCTCCTCATAGATAGTAGAAAGACCAAAAAATTAGAATTACTATGTCTTGCACATAATTATACCTGTCTGGTTTATCAACTTCCATTGCCAAAAGAAATAACTGCTCCTGATTTTCTCAAGATATGTTGTTGTTTAGGGTTTGACCTCTCCCAGTATCTGAACCTGGCAAACTTTCCCCGTGGGGTTATCAGCGAAGATGGGAGTTTTTTTTTAAAGGGACCAAAAGTGTGACACCTTGGGAAAAGATGGGATTTGAAGGGGTGGTATGGGAGTTACGACGGCAGCTGCTGTGGGAATACCTGGTGGGTGAATTCGACAGAAAATCTAGAATACACCTTCACCAATCCTCTCTAATAATCCAAATATTTAAGACAAAAATAAGGTGCAAAATTCAGTTCAACATATGTCATAACCAAACAGATGGTTGGAATCAAGGCAATATCAAATATACTCAGATATGCCTAGTATTGACTATTATTCAGTCTAATTTAACAAGATTTACTAAATATGTAGATCTGCAGATTGTACATTTTCTGAAGATCTGACCTAGGTATGACATGAATTTTATGAATCGAGTGAGGCGATGAGATTTCGGAAGATTTGGGATGCTATCATATGTAGGCCAAGGAGAAAAATAAACCTAGACAGCAAATTTATAGGTTTATTTTCCACAAACAAGCAGCCATGGATTTTCATCTAGGTCCTATTACTTGGAATTTATCGGAATGAAAAACAGCAGTGAGGTTCGAATAAGAAAAAAAATCTATGAAACAGTTTTCAAAAGTGGAGTTAATAAGGGATTTGCATAGCCGCTATTTTGAATCTTGATTCGCATGGAATTATGGGACTAATGGTAGAGTATAACATCTACAGAAAACATGCCATCTTCACCATGGGCTATATATCAATGTTCTAATATTAATATGCATGTGTTTACATGTTACCATGGCACAAGTCCCCATATTTCCCATCATGCATTTGGTATGTATATATCATTTATAAAAGCTATGATATCAGTGAAAACATTCTTGCAATTTTCGATAAAAAAATGTTGCCAAATATTTGTATGTCAGATTTTATCAGAATCCATCCCAGGATGCACTATAACAGACACCCGCAGTGGCACATGCAAATCCTCCATTGTCTCAATTCCCATAGTATCAGGGAGGATTTTTTTTTTATTTTTATTTCTTCTATTTGGGCAGTAGTACATTTCATGACCTCGCCCTGAGGCGGTATTCTTACCTCCTGCCTTCACTAACTTAATAATCTTATCATGTTAGTAGTGTTTTTGGATTTCATTGTGTCAAACAGTCACTATGTCTTGTGTCGAGGGGGCGTGTGAAAAAGACGGTGGGCGTGGGATACCCCTATGTCATTTTACATAGTGGCTCAGTTTATCTCAGATTCTTAATTTGTTCAGAAGTCCTCAGCATTCTGTCTTGTCATGATATTCCTTTTTAATTGGGGATGTACTAATCTGTACAGTATATTTACCTCCCTCATAGTAATTGATAACATCTTTTCAGAGTAATCAGTGGACCTGTCATTTGCTCTAGCTCTTATAATACCTACTCTCACCGAGGAACTATCCAACACTAACAATCCCAGAAAAGGGTGGTCTCCACTGGCTGCAGTAAGCTCTGCGGTAAGACTTGCGATGGTGCTGTGATGGTGAGAAGTGGCGAGGTCCTGCCTACATGGCCAGTAATCCATGTAGGCAGGACCTCGTCATTCCTCTCCACCTACAGAACCAGCACAACCATCGCAAGGCTTACCGCAGAGCTTACCACAGCCAGTGGAGATCCCACCCTAAATACATCATTTCTACATCTACTTAACAGCTGTTAACAGTGTTCTCTTGTTAATATGATGAAATACGATAATTTCAATATGAGGATTGCAATAGAGATTGAGTTACTCCCATTTCAAGGCAATCTCGGTCCAAACCCTCAGATCCGATCAGAATGATATGTCAATGATTAGCCGCCTACTTCGCTAATCGGTTTCCTGGCCTAGGACTAGGCGTTCTAATGGGAATATAATGAAATTTTGCGGTCTTGATGGAATTATAATGGCACTTTGGGGTTTGAGGCGAGAGGCTTTCCCTCCATTTGAAGGGACTCTCAACTTTGGGCCTAGACTGAAGCAATCTTTCCAGTTGTTTTAATCAAGCTGCGATGGGTGGAACAGTATCGATATACCAAAGTTACCACCAGAATAATAATATCTAAGTCTCTTAATATTTCTAAATCAAATATTCCCAGGGGCACAGAATGGTAGCATAAATGGGACTTTTTTTTATACACAAATATGTGTAATGAAGTGGATGCAAAATAAAATAAAAAACAAAGGTTTATATTTCAATAGGGATCGTTTTATTTAAAATATTTTCTCTGCTAAGGGCACATACAAATCGGAATGCATTGTGAAAGTTCGACATATATTGTGTGTATTTCAAACTTCGAATATTACAACATTAAATGTTAAGGAACATAGATTTAGCTTTGTATGCCAGCCTAAACTTATTATTATTCAAGGTTTGTAAGGAAGACCTTCTTAGCAGGTGATAAAAACCCTTTTCTGATATATTACATCGTGTATGAATTTGTATCGGAATAATAATCCTATATATTAATGTGTATACAGTTAATTATGAGGCCAAGGCGGGCTTTCTGTCTCTTTTCTCTGTCTCTCTCTCCCTACTTCTCTATCTCTTATTTCCTGGGTAAGACCATAAAGTGCCTTTCTGTCTCTCTTCTCTGTCTCTCTCTCCCTTCTTCTCTATCTCTATTCCCTGGGTATGATCATAAAGTGCCTTTCTGTCTCTTTTCTCTGTCTCTCTCCCTTCTTCTCTATCTCTATTCCCTGGGTATGATCATAAAGTGCCTTTCTGTCTCTTTTCTCTGTATCTCTCTCCCTTCTTCTCTATCTCTATTCCCTGGGTGTGACCATAAAGTGCCTTTCTGTCTCTTTTCTCTGTCTCTCTCCCTTCTTCTCTATCTCTATTCCCTGGGTATGACCATAAAGTACCTTTCTGTCTCTTTTCTCTGTCTCTCTCCCTTCTTCTCTATCTCTATTCCCTGGGTGTGACCATAAAGTGCCTTTCTGTCTCTTTTCTCTGTCTCTCTCCCTTCTTCTCTATCTCTATTCCCTGGGTATGACCATAAAGTGCCTTTCTGTCTCTTTTCTCTGTCTCTCTCCCTTCTTCTCTATCTCTATTCCCTGGGTATGACCATAAAGTGCCTTTCTGTCTCTTTTCTCTGTCTCTCTCCCTTCTTCTCTATCTCTATTCCCTGGGTATGACCATAAAGTGCCTTTCTGTCTCTTTTCTCTGTCTCTCTCTCCCTTCTTCTCTATCTCTATTCCCTGGGTATGATCATAAAGTGCCTTTCTGTCTCTTTTCTCTGTATCTCTCTCCCTTCTTCTCTATCTCTATTCCCTGGGTATGACCATAAAGTGCCTTTCTGTCTCTTTTTCTCTTGTCTCTTTCTCCCTTCTTCTCTGTCTCTATTTCCTGGGTATGATCATAAACAGCCTCCCTCTCAGCTCTCCCGCCCTTGATATAACCATATTAAATGTGTTGATAAGGGCGTAAAGCAACCAATCTCACTCACTCACTCTCAGCTCTCCCGCCCTTGATATAACCATATTAAATGTGTTGATAAGGGCGTAACGCAACCAATCTCACTCACTCACTCATGGACTATGTGTCTGCTCCTTCTATGAAGTCATTCTCTGATTTACAGATTCATAAGGCATCACATGTTAGTGTTGTTACCCGGTTGCACTAAGGTGATGTCATAAATAGCCACCATAAAACTGACATCACATTTGATTACTTCTTGCTATAGTCTGTCCCAGAAGTAGTTGACACTTGATTCCTTAGCCCCTTTAGTGGGAGTCTGGGACTGGTCCTGGGTAAGACCATAAAGTGCCTTTCTGTCTCTTTTTCTCTGTCTCTTTCTCCTTTCCTCTCTATCTCTATTTCCTGGGTATGATCATAAACTGCCTCCCTCTCAGCTCTCCCGCCCTTGATATAACCTTCAATGTGTTGATAAGGGCGTAAAGCAACCAATCTCACTCACTCACCCTTTAGGGGGACCGACTATAGGGGAGACGAAGTCGACTTAACATGCACGATTGAAGTTGGGAATAATTACAAAAAATGGTTTGGTAATGTTTTTTTTATTTTGTCAATTCTCTAATACAGTCTAGGCTGAAACTCTCGGATCAAATAAGAATGGTATGTCAGTGATTGAACGCCTACTTCGCTAATCGGTTTCTAGGACTAGGCGTTCTAATGAGATTATAATGATATTTTGCAGTCTTAATGGAATTATAATGGCATGAACTGACTCGCTCATCTTTGGGCCTAGTGAATTAGGGTACCTCTATCAACTCAGTGGAAGCCATGCATTCATCGGTAGCCCTTGGTTTACAACGGATTGATCTTGATACTTTTCACATTTAAATATATGTATCAATTATTTTACCTTATAGAAATCATGATACTATCATTTATACATTCATATAATTATTTATCTATCAAATAAGTTTATAACGGCTGCTTAATAACGATAATATACAGACTGTTTTAAATCGATTAAAAAAATTATAAATGTCATAGCCCACCTAAGTGAATATTTCTAGGAGGCCTTACAAATTTGGTCCAAAGCGCCAGAGTTTCCATTTATTTCTAATGAATTCTCAAAAAAAAAATATTACCAATATTTGCACACTAAATATAAACTGGGGTTCAAAATTATAAATGTATTAGAACGTGTGTTCAGCCTATTTATGGATCTAAATGTATAGTCACATATTTCAGTTTATTACGTTTTTAAAATTTAAAAAAGATTTAAAAAACCAATTGTACACATATTATCCCCCTGTCCCGGCCCATATATGGGTCAGATTTTCAGAAAATGTACAATTCAACTTCGCCAATCTTCTCAAATAACCCACATTTCAGACGAAAATAAAGTTCAAAATACAGTTCAACCTAACCAAACAGATTGCTAGAATCAATGCAATGCCGAATATACTCGAATTTACCTAATATTGACCAAATTGCAGCCTAATCTAGCAGAATTTATGGATGGATTTGGCACTACTAACTGTATTTAGAAAACCGTTGTTGACTGGTGTGGCTTTTGTTGAAGAACAATCAATTCGTGGATTTGGAATTTCTTGTTTTTATTGATTAACCCAACGTTTCGGTGCTCTTTGCACCTTCATCAGGGGTGGCGTGAACAATAATCAACAGAATTTACTAAATGTGTGCAGCGGCGAATTATACATTTTCTGACGATCTGAGCCATATACGGTATGTGCTCACGCGGGAGACAGCTCACCTAATGTCACAATCATATGGAGTTATTATAGCAATCAATCTCCTGCCATTTTAGCAGCATGCTATATTTACATGCCTTGACATTGGTCCGATGGTGCCAACGTGGCATTTTGGATTTATGTATATATTTCTTTATTTCCAGTTCACATTGTACAATTAAAATAGTAGTAAGTACTAATAACAAAATAAGATGGGGTGTGTACTGTTCACTACTAACTGGTGGAGATAGAGGGCCACGTGAACGGTTGTTGATCTTCAGAGAGATGACGATTTTAAGTGTTTGAATGTTCCTTTTATTATTTACCCAACGTTTCCAGAGCTTTGCTCCCTTCCTCAGGTGTGGTGGATGGTACATTCTATAACATAATAACAAAATAAAATAAAATCTAGAAATGGGCACCTTCTATGTGAACCATAGCTCATCCAGGAGTTGCCTTCTACACTAGTTTAGTTTTAATTACATGTGGTTCTATGAATATATAAGTCAGTTAGACTAAACACAAATACAGGTATGGAATAAGAATACAGTTGTACTTGTTTTTTTACTGTACTGTGACTAGAATTTATTTTCTATTATATGGAATCAATTTTGGAAAACATGTTTTCAGGGCGTAAAATGTTTTTAATGCATGAAATTCGGTTTGGCTCTAGGCTCTTACAGCCTCTCTCAGATCAGATAATAATGGTATGTCAGTGATTGGACGCCTACTGCGCCTGCATGGCTTTCCTGTCCCTAGAATAGGCGTCCCAATGGGATTACAAAGGTATTTCTCGGTTTGGAGAGCACTCTCTTAACTCTGAGCCTAGACCGTATGTGTTGTTGTGATTATATATCTGACTAACTTATAGGTATACAGGACAGTTCAATGAAAACAAATTGACCGGTACAAGTGTCATCAAAACTTCAGGGATTGTTCCTTACTACAGAAGAAACAATAAATAAAAAAAGAAAGATATGTTACCCAATTCGGTTTTTTTCTAGTCACCTGAAAAAAACCCCGGTGGTTTACTATAGCATTCTATGGGAAAATGTGATATTTTTTCACATTTTACTAAATTGGTAAAAATTTTACTTAGATCCGATTTTATTTAGATTTACTACACCTTTATTTGAGGTCATATCTCATAGATTAATACAAAAAAAACATATCTTGCCCCGCTCAAAAAGTTGAGACCACTAAAATTGACCATGTTGTGCACTTTTAGTGGAGCTCTGCCTGATACCATTCATTTCACATTCATATTCGTCATTGCACAGACTTTTAACTGGTTTACTTGGGTTATCATCAACGATCCTATAGCTACAGGATCGTTGTTATCATCATCAGCCGATGGGGTTTTTGCATCAATGTGATCATGATTATACTTCCCACAATGAAAAATTATCATTTGTCATGGCAATAAGAGGATCTGAGAGAAAATTAGTTTTGAAAAAGACAGTAGGCACTAGAGGGGACCACCACCCTACCTTTGTACATATGGTGACCACTGGTCATTATCACACAACCAGGCGCCACCTAGGGGCTTGGGGTCAGACGCTCCTGTAAACCTTTAATATCCAGTTGGGGGGGGGGGGCTGTATTGGAGAATCATAAGACCCCCAGAGGGTGTCACAAATGATTTTTTTTAAAATCAAATCCGCAACATAATATTGAAAATGTATGCAGCCAATGTCAGGAATTACTAAGTGCCGGTGGTAATGCACAAAGTATATGGCATAAGGGCCTCATTCACTAAGCCGATTCTCATGCGATTTTCCGTCGCAGAGGACTCTTTTCCACTAACTTCTGTGAGAATCGCATGAGAATAGGCTTAGTGGACTAGGCCCTATAGTTGGGTGTAAAACTGTATTAATTTTGTATTTAATATTTTATATTGAGCCAAACATTATGTAACTGGTACACTATTCTCAGTAATCGCTGATTCTCAGTAATCGCATCACTACTCAAACCTTATTATCCTTGTGTCATTATTTACTCACTTAGATTTACACAAAAATGGATATATATATAAGAGTATACATAGAACTAAAACAGAGTTGCTAAAACCATCACCAGTGCATGTTTCAAGATCATGACACTCCATTAGATTTCATTTCAAATTGTTTAAGTTGACAATATTCCAACTAATACATGGGTCAGATCTTCAGAAAATGTACAATTGGCAGCTCTACACATTTAGTAAATTCTGCTACAATTTGGTCATTACTAGGCGAATTCGAGTATATTCGGCATGGCATTGATTCTAGCAACCTGTTTGGTTAGGTTGAACTGTATTTTGAACTTTATTTTCGTCTGAAATTCGGGTTATTTAAGAAGATTGGTGAAGGTGAATTGTACATTTTCTGAAAATCTGATCCACATATCATTAACGAGCAGGGTTTACGACCATGTCAGATTGTTACTACTTTATCGAGTTTGAACAGGAAAAACTATAGGGTTGTGCAGAGACCAGGCAGGTATCTTTAGTATTCAAAAATAATTTCTCACATAACTTCTTTGTATGGGTAGAAAAAGATAATTGTCTTGAATCTTTTTTGTTTTTAAAAGGTTTTATTCAACATATCCTGCCATTGAGGCTCTTACAATTCTAATAACACGTTTGTAGTGTCCTTAAATTTTTTCTATTTTTTGTGGGTTTTCTAAAAAAATTCTTACTTCTCCACTGACAGTTCAGTATACATGCTTTATTCTTAACAATAATATACCAGCCGCCTAGCAGCTATTAACAAAGTATAGATGTGTCCCTTGCCTTTGGACTATGTATCAGAATCTAACTCTTTTTTTTTTATATAATTGTCTTGAATGTTAATGCCTAATGAATAAGGAAATGGATGCACCAATAGAAAAGCATCGGTATTGATTATAATATTTAGGATTTTGTTTTGATCAGGGTCCCCGCAGGTCCTGGAAAAGCCTTGAATTTGGAAAAATAAATTCAAGGCCTGGAAAATGGGCATTTTGGTCGAAGGGCCTGGGAAATCATTGTATGGGCATTGAATCCTGTTGGGATCTGTTAAATGGCCTTGAAATTTTCGAAAATTCTGCTTCTACACTTTCTCCTGATTCACCCTTCTCACACCTTCCACAGAGTCACTCGTAAAGTAAAAGTTGAAAAACGGTTATTGATATTTTGTATTTGTATTCAAATATCTTTATTCAGCAAAAAACATTATGTAACAAATACACTGTATGTCAGTAGTCGCTGACTCTTAGAAAGTTCAATATTTTATCAATTCAATTCAATTCAATTCAAGACATGTTTTATTTGCATAGATGATGGCTACAAAAAGGAAGGCCCAGTTTTGAAACCTAGGTTCCAAGTCTTCCAATGGGTTCCTGGTAGTTGGTTATTGCCAAAACTGATTTACAATAGAATACTCCAATATAAATTTCATGGCTATTTAATTTGATATTCAAGGGCTATTTTCTACCTGTCTATGTTTAGCTGTTTGTTTAAGGGTAGGCTTAGTTGAATGATATATAATAACTACCTAACAGTATCATACAAAATTAGAACATAATTATAGTAGTCATTATAACGAAATATACAATATGAAATAAATATGAAGTACAAATAGCTTAAAACCAACACCGACGCATCGTTATATTCGTGACAGTCAGTGAAAGATTTTTATCTAAAGGACAGATTAAAAAATATTCCATAATGTATAAAATCCATAATATATAAAATATTAATACAAAAATTGTTAAATACATCATTGGCCTATTGAAAACAATAACTACAACCCCCAGGTCCCGTCATTAGGTTCTGACAAATCATTGAAATGGGCCTGAGAAATCACTTAAATGGGCATTGAAAATCACTTCAATGGGCCTGAGAAATCACTTCAATGGGCCTGAAAAATCACTTCAATGGGCCTTCATTATTCTTAAATGGGCCTGGGAAATCACTTAAATGGGCCTTGAAAAATCATTTAATGGGCCTTGAAAATCACTTAAATGGGCCTGAGAAATGACTTAAATGGGCCTGGAAAATCATTTAATGGGCCTGGGAAATGACTTAAATGGGCCTGAGAAATGACTTAAATGGGCCTTGAAAATCATTTAATGGGCCTGAGAAATCACTTAAATGGGCCTGGGAAATCACCTAAATGGATCTTGAAAATCACTTAAATGGGCCTTGAAAATCATTTAATGGGCCTGGGAAATCACTTAAATGGGCCTGAGAAATCACTTAAATGGGCATTGAAAATCATTTAATGGGCCTGGAAATCACCTAAATGGGCCTTGAACATCATTTAATGGGCCTGGGAAATCACTTAAATGGGCCTGGAAAGGCCCAAAGCGCGGAGACCCTGCAGATGCACATACCATTGTTTGAAGTGACAATAATACGAATGTAATGTGGCATGTACAAAACACCAACCCTTTGTATAATCATTTGCGAGACCATTTTCCAATAAATTACTTTATTTCTTCCATTTGCAGCTCGTTCTCTGATAGCACTAGAGGCAGTCGAGAAGACGGAAAACACATTTTGAGACACAAATCAACTAACTCCAAATCCAACTCTCCAGTCCTTCCTAAATCCCCCTTTGAAACCAACCGCTCTCAGCTGTCATTCCGTCAGAGCTTGGAGAAGTCGCAGTGGAAATAATATCAACCAGCTAAACAGCAACAATTCCTGCCACTGCCTAGTATTAAAGCAGCCAAGTTATTTAAGCCTCAGATTTTCAGAAATTTACAATTTGTCTTCAGCAATCCTTTCAAATAACACAAATTTAAGACAATAATAATGTTCAAAATTCAGTTTAACACAACCAAACACATCCTTTAAATCAACTCAATAGCAAATATACTCAGATATACTTATAGTTTGACCATTTTTCAGTCGGTCTTAATTCTAAATAAGTAGATCTGCCAATAGTAAATTTCTAACAAAACTGAGCCTTAACCCCATTATTCTACCAGCAAGAGCAAGCCATAGAAGTCTGTTACTTCTGCTGCCGCTGCTACTACACCAACTGCTGGCGTACTTGTGCCGTGTGTACAGTCACCGCAGCAGCTCCTCCTCATCATATAATCTCCTCTCAGCTCGCCCCAGCCAGTCAGTAGTCCTCTGTCGGGAGCAGTGGCTACCATCAGCCCAGCAGCCCAGTCCATATAGAGAGGGAAAAGCACCACCAGCTACCACTACTACCACTACCACTACCTATAGTAGTACTACTACATCTACCCAGGCAGCAGCATATATATACAGAGAGATAGATATACGCTTGTATATATATATACACACACGTATTGCAGTTCTTGCACCTATAATATATAGATAGATATAGATAGGTGTGGTTTTATGTGAACAAACTATACTTTTGTTGGTGGACAAATATACTGGAAAGCTGCTGCAAGAAAGGAAAAAAAACTACACACTTCACTTGTCAAGTACATTTTTGTGTTTATTCTTCGATTTTTCTGTTGATCGTCTTATAGTGTTTATATATATAAATATATAAAGTTGGTGGAGTTTGCACTGTTTTGGAGAGGAGCGTTTCTGGGCGACTAGTGACCACACGACTACCACTGCCCCTTGGTCTTTCTTGACCACACTCGGACTTATATCAGCGCAAGGCTTGACCGGATTTGCTTTAGCCCACTGATAGGATAAGTTATCTTACTGATTCAGCTGCCAAAGAGGAGGCATAGGCTTCTGTGATTAACCACAAGAAGGTAGGGGGCAAGAACCTTAAGAGTGGGAGGAGTGGAAACCAAAAAAAAGGAGTAGAAAAACAACCAACTCCCCACTACATCAAATCATTTTTTCGCAGCACGCTTAATACTACTATACTATCTCCACCCACGATTATTGATAGTATTGCCGGTTCACTACACTGTTGTGGCTGCAAGGTGTGGATCTACGGATTGAACTTTACTTTTTTGTGTGGATGTGGATTCTTCGGAGTCTACTTTGTACCAAACTCATGGAGAGGATACAGGTGGCGAGGTTCTCGTTCAGACGCAAGGGTAGCAATCGTACTAAGAACAAGGGCGATGAGAGTGAGAGCTTTGACTATGGAAAAATGACTTATCTAAGGTAAATAATGCATCTTTATTCTTATTTATTTATTTATTTTATATAAAGTGTTGGGTTGAGGATTACCAACGAGGATCTTCACGTGTTAAATCGTTGTTTTTTTTACCAAGGAAGAGGCATTTTTAATTCATTTTTTTTGTTTTATTTCTGAGTGATTTTTTTTTTTTGTGATTTTTTCATTTACAGGCCAAATCATTAAATTAAAGGGTGATGTTGTACAAACAGTTTCGGACCATTAGGTCCTTCATTAGGGAAGACTCAGAAGTTACTCTTTTTATAAAGGTTTTATTGAACAAAACAAGGGCGATGAGAGTGAGAGCTTTGACTATGGAAAAATGACTTATCTAAGGTAAATAATGCATCTTTATTTATTTTTTTATTTTTTTATAAAGGTTTTATTCAACAAAACCTGCCATGTCCAACGACATTGGCCATGGAGTCATTCCCAAATGCCATCTAACGGAACTCAATCTTATTGGCTAATTTTTTTATTTTTTTTTTTTATTAGGAGTGTTTATCAGTCAATCTACATAAATAACAATGTGGTACAGACATAAAGACAATCAAAAGATAAAGCTGATAGTATATTGAACCAGTAGGAAGTAGCCTCAGTCTTAGTCTAGCTAAGTCTGGTAAGTTGGCCATTACCTAATAGACCTTGACTTTTATCATGTAGCTGTATAGAGAAAGAAAGAAAGAAAACTATCTAAGGACTAGAGAATGCTAAGGTGATGGATGAAGTGATGAGGAATAGGAGCACATTAAATAAAATTAAATATATAAGGGTAACAAGCTTTCGGCCTTGGTCAGGGCCTTAAAACGATCATATGATTCAATGTTCCTGGTTTCAGGGTCTAGATTGTTCCATAGCTTTGCTGTTTTTCTTTGTATACAATGTAAATCAAAGTTCACAGTATTAGGTCTTTTTGAAATTAAAATTGGTCCATCCCACTGTCTTGTCATTCTTCTTTCATTATCTAAAAATCTGTTCTTTTTGCTTCTTCTGAAGGCAAAGTTCAAAATATGTGCTTTTCTTCTGTCTTCAAGTTAATACACCGGTTTAAGAATAAGACCAATCAGAGGCGAGATAAAAAAGCTCAGAGTCTAATTAAGTGTTATGCTATGGAAGCCCATGTTATGATGTTTAACTGATACAAGACTGATCCAGAAATTGAATCAGATGAATAGTGGTTGGTCACCTCCAGTCATGATCAACGAGGTGAGAATTGTCAATCACTTATAAACAAATACAGCTACAAGAGGGTTTGAAAACCTCCCCCCCCCCCCCCCCAGCTGGAGAAATTGCCCGCTTTATGCGATTTTCTTTAAAAGGTTTTATTCAGATTAGCGTGCCATCTTGGTGCATACACTTCTAAAGGCAAGAATACTCTGCGTACAATTCATGCAATTTTTAATTGAAATAAAAAGTCTTCGTCACGTTGTCTCATATCTAATATATAATATTTAAAGTCCTGTAACATCATGTCTCCCCATGAACATCTAACTTTTAATTCAATTTACAAAATGGTAAGTCTGAAGATTATACAATATGTTGTGTACATACGTACAAGTCCAATATATTGGTGGAATTCTGCCTACTGGTAGACACTGTGAAGGATCACACAGAGATGGATATATACTCACGGTATAATTACCCTAAGGACAACTCAGGTGGTTGTATCTATTACTGTAGTATTTCATTATAGCCTGTCCGCTGTATATATGGGTGAAGTCGCCGGAAAATGTACAATTCACCTTCACCAATCCACTCAAATAACCCAAATTTCAGACGAAAATAAAGTTAAAAATACAGTTCAACCTAGTCAAACAGATTGCTAGAATCAATGCAATGCCGAATATACTCGAATTTACCTAGTACTGGCCAAATTGCAGTCTAATTTAGCAGAAGTTTCTAAATGCGTACAGCTGCCAATTGTACATTTTCTAAAAATCTGACCCATATGTACAATGCGGTCTAGGGTAATGATACTAATCAGTCCAGGCTTAGAGTTGAGAGAGTCCCTCCAAAATGAGGGAAACTTCTCACTCCAAACCGCACAATACCATTAGAATACCATTAGGAAGCCTACTCCAGTGTGAGGAATGCCATTAGCGCAGTAGGCGTCCAATCACTAACATACCATTCATATCTGATCTGAGAGGCTGTGAGTCTAAACTGAATATACATTATATACCTCCCTGGTGTATGTATACATACGTATATGGGTCAGATCGTCAGAAAATGTACAATTCGCCTTCACCAATCCTTTCAAATAGCCCACATTTAAGACAATAATGAGCTTCAAAATGCAGTTTAACATAACAGAACTTATACTTTAAATCAATGCGATACCAAATATACTCAGATATACCCGATATTCTTCATTTTTCAGCCTAATTTAGGAGAATTTCCTAAATGCGTAGAGCTGCCAATTGTACATTTTCTGAAAATATGACCCATATGCATGTACTTACATAGGTGTTATACATACATACATACATACATACATGTTTGTTTTGTTTTGAATGGTTTATTCTGCAGATACATTAGGCCACGAGGACGTTATTCTCAGTAGTACAGATTTTAGAAATAAAATGTTTATAAATAGTCTAATATACATCGAAGTGAGTTAATCTCGTTATATCAACATCAAGAGAGGAACTTATGTCCATCTAGAATTACCAAATAGATTATATAATCAAGTATTTACAGTAAGGACTTGAATAGTCAGTCGATCTAGTCAAGAGGACGGCTCATGTACAATCATAGATCCCCAAAGTAAGATCAATAGGGTCAGATTTTCAGAAAATGTACAATTGGCAGTTGTACACATTTAGTAAATTCTGCTAAATTAGGCTGCAATTTGGTCAATACTATGTAAATTCGAGTATATTCGGCATTGCATTGATCATAGCAATCTGTTTGGTTAGGTTGAACTGTATTTTAAACTTTATTTTCGTCTGAAATTTGGGTTATTTGAGAAGATTGGCGAAGTTGAATTGTACATTTTCTGAAAATCTGACCCAATACATGGTTACAACAAATCTAAACCCAACATACGTACGTGTAAACTTGGACACACTCACACATAATATATGTGTAGTGAATATGGGTATACCAATCAAGCATTGATTGGGGCTTGAGTGTTTGTTTACCAACTGACCATATCTGGACCAGTACTGCTAGAATTGGCTGCATGTGCCTTGCTGTGCTGGTGAAAACAGGCCTTTCGGATTCCCGCCAAAACTTACATGGGTCATATTCATTGATTCCTATATTACAGGTTACTCTTATCTAACTGTACTTTATACCACAATTAGTGTGTTGGTCTTTCCGGATGTTCCGGCGAGATTCCTTTTATGTACCATAACCTGTTATTACACTGGACCTTCTTTTACCTTCCTTTTACCTGAAACACCTTCATTGACTGTGTACCAAAGTTGCCTCCTTCCTGAATCTGCTGTACCTTGTTACTCTTGTCTTGAGTGATTGCTCACTCTTGCTGAGTCATTTGGACCTAAGCTGGGTCTGAGATTAACTGCTGGTTGGTCTGTGTGGTGGAATAAAGCCTGAGATACTAAAGCACTGTGTTACTGGTTTTACTTCCCCTTCGTTGAGATTGATAAGATTCGAACTTGGTTAGTGAACTAGTATTACTAGGCGGAAATCACTACAATTGGTGCCGTGACTAGTTCTCAACCACAGACCTTGACTAGAGTTGATTTTCTGTCCTATATTTCTCCGTGAGAAATAGCACTGCTTTTGCAGAGAACCAGGTTTGCAGATGTCTGCTGGGAAACATTCCCTGATACAGACTTTTGTGGACTCATATTCTCTCGGAGAATAGAAATGGAGAATTGAAGTGCTGTGTCACTGATAGCAATGACGGATCCTCAGGATTTGAGTACCGCTTCTGCGGAGATGCTGGCTATGGCAACTATAGCTAGGAATGCTGCCTGGTTGGATTGAGGGCCTTCAGTCAATGCAGTAGCTCCTAGTAGACATTTGTTTGGAGCCATAACTGGTACCTTTAGTGGTCAACAGTATGTTCCAGCTATGCCTTCATCTCATTGAAAGATTAATTATGGTAGAGCCAGTAGAGGGAATCTGTAATGTTGGAAAAAAGAGAAATAAATTGCAGTATTCAGTGACATTGACTTTGGTTGACCTGAAGGTGACCTTTCCGCCTACAGATGGTTGTCCGTCTGTTGTGGTGTTGAGAGGCCCTGAGGAAGTAGTTGGACGTGTGACCTTCTCTTGGGAGACGTTGTGCTTTGGTGGCAAACGTTGGTACCTATGAGTTGGAAACCGGCGTGGGTGCTGAGTCTGTGTTTTGTGTAAGTGGAGACAAACTTAAGGGAAACCTATGATGCATAGTGTAGCGAGTGCATTACTTCTACACATGATATCATTGGGTGAAGACATGGGGGCATGGATTCTACCTCCCCTCTGTTTGTTTCCGGGGACTCATTGCATTGCTCAGATGTTATGTTGAAGATCAAAGGGAGAAATTCCGGTGATCAACAGAAAAATCAATGTGATTTGGAGTAAACCCACTTGAAGGTGGCTACTGTGATTCCTCCTAAGGCTCCGTTGGTATGGGATGGAAGAGAATGTGATGGCCGGGTATTCCGCGAGAAAGACGGACCAATGAGGGAAGTCTGAGAAGGCGGAAAACTCTGAACGGACCTCATAGAGAGTGAGGTGAGGCCCGGGGAATTGTCTGCACTTCCTAGTACTACAATTCATGATCGTTTTGTGTTGGAGATGGAGACTGGGGGTGGGGCTCTAGCTTCTGTAAGTAGTACTGAGCCTGGGGCTGTCCGCCAGGGATGTACGAAAGCGGTTCGGACTAGTCAAGCGGAAGAGACCACTCGTCCGGAATGGTGCCGATTCCAGGGACATACCTGTAGCGGAAGATTCCGGCGATATGCGCTGGGGTCAGACAGGTTTCCAAGCTGAATGAGGGCGTTTAGTGACAGTGGAGTGGGGTCCCATCACAAACGTGAGTGTTCAGAAAGTTTCTGTTGAAAACCAGAAGGTGTTGAAGCTTCGTGATTGAAATATTGCGGATAGATGGTACGCTGCAGTATCAGTGAATGGGGATGTTAATGATTTCCTTTGGGGATCCGGGTTCTAGAGCTGGCCTGGTAACAAAGACGTTCTACAACTCCCTGCGTCGGCCGCCACCATTGGTTCCGTCCCTCTTGGTGTGCACGATGATAAACGATTCGCAGATTACTGTGCACGGTGGTGCGCTGTTCCTGTGGACGTTAGGGAAACGGATGTACAAAGTAACATGTTTGTTGTTGGTTTTATCTGGCCCGGAGTCCAGAGTTCTGGCACAGGTTTTATCTGGCCCGGAGTCCAGAGTTCTGGCACAGGATTTTGATCTTGTGCATAGATGTTATGTGTACTGGTCAGGGAAATTGGCTTTGAATGACAGGAAAGACGCTGTGATGATGCATCACTGGCATGCTGTTCCGTCCAAGCAATTGAGCCTGACTAGAGCTTTCTGAAGGTTTACACTGTGGGATGCCTTGGTTCAAATATCTTGGCTGGCGCTACGGCGACGGTGGCCTTTAGTAATCCGTCCGTGGAAACCCTACGTCTTGATGTTGACATGGTGGTTGGACAAGTGAGTGAGGTGACACTGCTGTTGTCTCCCACTACTAGTCCGGAGGGGGTGAATGTATCTCCGAAGAACAAAACATGTTCTTTGTTCGAGAGACCCTCCGTCTGTGAGAAAGAAAAAGCAGATAGTTCATGAGTAGCACCTCTCTTGAACTAGGGACCATCTAAGATATCTGGAGATGTCACGTTGACTATCTCTAGGCAGCTTGTACTAAATGCAGACCTATTTGTTGGGTGGACTTGTATAAGGACACTAGCTGATGGTATTTGTTGGTTATAGCTGGCCAAAGATTTCCTCAGATTGGTGGCAGCAAGATTCTACCTTGCTCAGAGAAAGTAGAATGAATTTCCGTTGCAGAGCAGACTGCGGGGGTAGGAAAAAGAGCAGAAGGTTACGGAAGCTGAGTTATTAATGACCTTCCAAGGAAGGGCTCTAATTTCTCCTGAGTTGTCTGAATCGCCGGAAAAGGAAATAGACCTCGGAAAACTTTAGTGGAACTGAAGCTTCTGAACCAATCTCTCTAAGCGAGGGAGAGGCCATGGAAAGCTAACAGTAGAACTTTAGTTGGATGGGAGAGAAAAAGCTGAGCAGGGAGGAGCAATAAGATTGCTGGAAAATTGTAAAGAGGAATGGATGCGCCTTCCTCCAGAATGGTTACAATTAGGATCTTGAGCTGTACATATGCAAACTGAGAATTACAGTCTGATTCTCCTTAAAAACACAACGAGAAGTCGACCGGGGTGGCAAGGCGGAACAATGCACCCTGGGTCCCCAAACGGCGTATGTGACTTTATTGTTTTCATATGGCCGGGAAAGAACCTAAAATCGTTCCGATGGATTAGTAACTTGTCGCATGAGAACCGTGATGTGGCTTGGACTAGGCCTATGGGGCATAGAGATTCTAACCTCATAACGCTATTGGTCCTGGATCTTGGTTGAAATAGCTTGAAAATGCTGCCTGAGGCGTCATGCTTAGTGAAGATCCCCGGAACTATGATTCCACTTTGTCTCAGTGGAAGTATAGCCAGTTTATGTCCTGTGTGTGGGAATAACTGTGCTAAGCTATGAAGTCTCAGTAGAGGAATGGGTCACCTACATCTTGGAATTAATTTTCCGAAGTATGGCTGATCTTGCATGGAAGACTGGTAGTTGGAAGCTATAAAGGCTGGCCTGAGTAGCACCACTGTCCAGTGTTGTATATATGAAGCTAGAGCCCTCCTAGAGGATTAGCTGTGATAGTTGTTGTTCCTATTGATGACTCCTGTCTAAGATTTTGTAAATAAGTTGTTCTGACTGCAAGTGTTCTAGTAACTCATCATATAATGTTGTGGTGCAAGTTCACTGAATTAAAACTGCAGTCACCTTATTTATTTTGGTGCTGATGATGAGATTCCTGTTGGTGGGGAAGCTCTCCACACAGGAAGCAGGAAGAAACTACCCCTAAGACACTCCTACCGAGCTGTGGGCAGTTCTACCAGAAGCTAAGGCTCTGCTGTACTATGTTCCGTGGGAACATTGGGTAGCTCACTGCGTTCCGGGAAGAAAACGGAATGCGGGGCCCGGCTTATCCAGGATCTGAGAGATCCGTGGAGTTGGCAGGCAGTGTGGCTGAACCTTCAGTTTCCATGCTGTCTAAGCCAGTGATTAGTGCAACGGTAAGCAGTCTGACCTTGAGGCCTCCGGCCATGACTGTTTTTGTGTAGATGACTGATACGGAGCGGAGCTCAAATGATGGCTTCATTCATGAGCGCTTCGCCTCCAATGCCCATGCCTATGGTCGCTGGATTCCCTAGGTTCGGGAGTCCCGGCATAAGTCCGCAAGTGATGGCTTCTTTACCACCATTTGGAAGCCCACTGCGAGGTCCACCTTAGGTTGCATGGGGTGTTCCGCCTCCGTCTCATGAGATGATGGAGGAGGAGAACACTCTTGGGAATGTGCCTGAGGAGGAGGAGTAAGTTACTGATGACGATACGGAACCACCCTGGACCTGGACTGGACATGGATTGGACTTGCTAGCGTTGCCCACCCGGAAACCGGAACCTACCATGGAACGCCCCTGAATTGTGACTGAACGTGGACCTAGACCGATAATGACATTGAACGTCCCGGAAGTTCTACCTGACGACGGAAGATGTTATTCCGCGTATTTTAGAGAAGTTTTGGTATAGTAGAAATTTAATTTTTAACCTGTGCTGGATCATGTTTTGTATATAGATAGGACTCTGAAAGCTCCTTGTTGTCGTGATGCTGCTGGATGGTTAAAAGACTGCTGAAGCTAATGCTTATTATTTTCTACTATTAGAGATGTCGCAACTTGTTAATTATGTCGAGAGGACACCTATATGCTCCTTTTTGTACTTGTTTTGACTTGTTTGCATTGATAATTCTCTTTTTATAACTTCTTAGAACTCTTGCCTATTTTGTATATTCACAGTTTCTTTTTAATAATTTATACCTCCGGAAGATTATTTCCTTTGGGGTAAAAATCTTTAAATTTTGGAGGGGGTATTGTAGTGAATATGGGTATACCAATCAAGCATTGATTGGGGCTTGAGTGTTTGTTTACCAACTGACCATATCTGGACCAGTACTGCTAGAATTGGCTGCATGTGCCTTGCTGTGCTGGTGAAAACAGGCCTTTCGGATTCCCGCCAAAACTTACATGGGTCATATTCATTGATTCCTATATTACAGGTTACTCTTATCTAACTGTACTTTATACCACAATTAGTGTGTTGGTCTTTCCGGATGTTCCGGCGAGATTCCTTTTATGTACCATAACCTGTTATTACACTGGACCTTCTTTTACCTTCCTTTTACCTGAAACACCTTCATTGACTGTGTACCAAAGTTGCCTCCTTCCTGAATCTGCTGTACCTTGTTACTCTTGTCTTGAGTGATTGCTCACTCTTGCTGAGTCATTTGGACCTAAGCTGGGTCTGAGATTAACTGCTGGTTGGTCTGTGTGGTGGAATAAAGCCTGAGATACTAAAGCACTGTGTTACTAGTTTTACTTCCCCTTCGTTGAGATTGATAAGATTCGAACTTGGTTAGTGAACTAGTATTACTAGGCGGAAATCACTACATATGCATGTATTGGATATGGGTCTGAATTTCAGAAAATGTCCAATTCACCTTCACCGATCCTC
Organism: Sthenelais limicola; assembly: GCA_942159475.1. Taxonomy (NCBI): domain Eukaryota; kingdom Metazoa; phylum Annelida; class Polychaeta; order Phyllodocida; family Sigalionidae; genus Sthenelais; species Sthenelais limicola. The sequence goes on from OW804094.1 coordinate 143,371,788, forward strand.
TCAAATAATCCACATTTAAGACAAAAATGAGCTTCAAAATTCAGTTTAACATAACAGAACTGATACTTTAAATCAATGTGATACCAGATATACCCAGATATACCCGGTATTCATCATTTTTCAGCCAAATTTAGCAGAATTTCCTAAATGTGTAGAGCTGCCAATAGTACATTTTCTGAAAATCTGACCCATATATACATAATATATGTAACACTTTTTTTCATTAAATACTTCTATTGACAAAATTTCACATTCGTGATACGTTTTATTTGTCACAAAAGTAAGTTAAATTACAAATTCTTCTATTATACATTTACTACATCGACGACAACTCTTAATTTGACACTAATAGAACCTAGCTAATACATACAAATGTATCTGGCCAAGATTTTAAAGTTAATTTATCTCACTCAAAATCAACACTTTGATTCCTATAGCTCTTTGATGTGATTTTTTATTTATCGAATAGAATACACTTGAAAAATACGACTGATTGGTTGACAAACCTGTGGAGTGAAACTCCATGTATTCCAGCTGTTACCGTAATAAAAGATTTAGAGTTAACTAAAAGGGAGCTACATAAGGGTTGAAAACGTTTATTCGGCACATAGGCCTACTTTTATGTATCTGGCCAAGATTTTAAAGTTAATTTATCTCACTCAAAATCAAACACTTTGATTCCTGATTCTTGAAAACGTTTATTTAGCACGTACATAACATCAAATGTGTTCCGTTTTAGGGAAATGAGTCATAAGTCGCAAAATATGGATTTTGAGATAGCAGCATATTTGAAAAGAGGAGATCAAGCTTATTCCAACTATAGTAAACACTAGGACACCTAATAAGTGTTTCTATATTTTAAGTTTGATATTTTTATTTTGAAAAAAAAAAGTTTGCTATGTTTGTTCATGGGTAATTACCAGTAAAGTAACTAAATATACTCCATACGAATGTCTTCAAAACGCAAGGATATATTTAATACAATGTCCTGAAATTTCTTACATAGATTCATATGACTATAAGTGCTAAACCCTCTAAAAATTAGAACATTACAATAAAGAGATCTTGTAAAAAAAACACAATAAAATATCAATTTTGCGACTTGTGACTCATTTTCCTGAAACACATCACATTTAAGGAGAATGTTCAAAGAGAAAATAGTGTGCATTTTCTCTAGGCAGTGTAACGATGCCAATTGCTATTTCTCACCAAATCATTCCGGGAATTGTGCGACGTCACGGAATGAAATACTTTGCCTGATTTTGTCGATTAGGAATCCTCGTGAATAGGGAAAGGTCAAAGCGTTTTAATCAGGACATCCGCTGTGCTGTGCCTTTTCAAATTGTTATTGAAAATAACTGTTTCCTTCATTGAACTATTAGCTTGTTAGGAAGCTTCCACGAATTGTATCGTTAGTATTGAATTGCCGAGTGTACGGAGAATAAAGTTGTACAATGGGCGATGCACATCTGGTTTATTAACCCAGGTCTGGCTGGTCAATAGGGGGTTTGCATAGCCGCCATTTTGAATTTAGATTCGCATGGAATTATGGGACTAATGTTACTGTATAAAATCGATAGAAAACATGCCATGTTCAGCATGGAATATTTATCAATGCTCCAATGCCAATATCCATGTGTTATACATGTTTCCATAACACAAGTCCCCATCTTTCCCATGATGCATTTGGTTTTCATAGATCATTTATTGAAGCTGTGATATTGGTGAAAACATTCTTGCAATTTTCGATAAAAATATTCCCCCAAACTTGGTGTCAGATTTCAACAGAATCCATCCCAGGATGCATTGCCACAGGCATGCGCAGTGGCAAGTCCCCTATAGGGGGTTTGCATGTCCAGTCTAGGCCCAAAGATGAGAGAGTCCCTTCAAATAGAGGGAAAGCCTGTCGCCTCAAACCACAAAGTGCCATTATAATTCCATTAAGACCGCAAAATGTCATTATAACCCGATTAGAACGCCTAGTTCTAGGACAGGAAACCGATTAGCGAAGTAGGCGTCCAATCACTGACGTACCATTTTTATCTCATCTGAGGGTTTGGGCCTGGATTGTATCCGCCATCTTGGATCTCGATCCACATGGAATTATGACAGTTGTCAGTGTAAAAGCTATAGAAAATATGTTATTTTAAGCATGGAATATTTAACAGAGATTTCATGTAAATAGCCATGTGCTTTACATGATTCTATAAAACAAGAATTTATCTTTCCCATCATGGATTTAGTTTCCATAAATCATTTATACAAGCTATGATATTGGTGAAGAGACCCTTGCTAAGTATTTGTTTGTCGGATTAAAACTTATAATCCATCCCAACATGCACTGTAATAGACATGCGCAGTGAGACATGCAAATCCCCTATTGTTGTTTTAAATTCATACTTTCTTGTTTTCAATATAACTGACGTCATAAAATGATTAGGTAATAATATATAAATGGTGAAATTTGGATATAAATATTGTATTGATGTTCTAATCTACCTTTTCCTGAAGGGCCTAGTCCACCAAGCCGATTCCCATGCGATTCTCACATAATTTAGTGCAAAAGACTCCTCTGCGGCGCAAAATAGCATGAGAATCGGCTTGGTGGACTAGGCCCTTAACTGATATATATCTATTTGAGTGATGACCTCTGAAGGTCGACCGAACGAGTTTACAAAACCAATACATGACAGAACAAACTACGTTTTGTCTTTTTTTTCATAAAACAGGGGTCATAGGCCTATAGTGTCTTCAAATGCTTATTAACCTTGAAAGGCCTTGAATTTATCTTAATTTTCCAAGGCCTTCAAAGTCCTTGAATTCTTTTTTAAAAAATGAAATTGTACACCAGTCATACTGTAAAATTTAGACCTATACTTTAGTGTTTGAATGTTTATTGGAAGTCTTATTCAGAAATGTTGCGTTGATTCATTTCTCGCTCAACTGCTGACCCTAAATATTTATCGGAGAATGACCCTGAATTCTTCAATATCATATAATTATATTTCCAACAGTGACTGTAGACAGAAGTCATTCCAGCAGAAGAATGAACGATGCACAGGAATGCACCATTTCATTTAGACGCCTACTCTCGAGTCAGGAAAAACAATTAGCGCAGTAGGCGTCCAATCACTGACATACCACCATTATAACAGTGATATGACAGGCTCAGTCAGGTTCAGAAGGCAGATTTGGACCCCTGAGTCTCAGGGTGTCATTAACACTTTAGCCTTAGTCTTAGCCTTGCGGTTAAACTTATCGCTGGATGTGGAATCGAGGAATGTGGGTGTCTGGATAGGACTGGGCTGTGAATGAGCAGAGTTTCTGCAATGTCGATTTGTTCACTAGGGGTCTGTTGATGTACAGGTTAGGCCTGTCCTGGCTTTGCTGTACAAGTACAGTGCACTGGAGACTACTGGCACTGCATGTTCAGTCTAGGTCCAAAGATCAGACAGTCCCTTCAAACGAAGGGAAAGCCTCTCGCCTCAAACTGCAAAGTGCCATTATAATTCCATTAAGACTGCAAAATGTTATTATATTCCCATTGGAACGCCGAGTCCTAGACCAGAAAACCGATTAGCATTCTTATCTGATCTGAGGGTTTGGACCTAGAGTATGTTGGACTTTTCACACTCTAGTCTAGGCCCAAACCATCAGACCAGATAAGAACGGTATGTCAGTGATTGGATGCCTACTTCGCTAATCGGTTTCCTGGCCTTCTTGGACTAGGCGTTACAATGGGAATATAATGACATTTTGCGGTCTTCATGGAACTATAATGGCACTTTGCAGTTTGTTGAGGCAAGAGGCTTTCCCTCCGTTTGAAGGGACTCTCATCTTTGGGCCTAGACTGACTTCATATTCTTGTAATTTCAATTCCCAGCTCCTTAAGTTAGAATCAGATAGCATGGTCATTTCAATGCGCATGCATTTGCTGTCTTTTCTCTGTTTATCTACAATGGTATCCTTAGAAAATTGTTGTATTATATACTTTTGACTACATTTTCAATGTATGTGACCCTATAATCATGATATCAGTCTGTGGCCAATAAAAACATTTAAAAAAAGTCTAGGCACAGTTTACACAGTCCCTCCAAACTCAGGGAAAGCCTCTCGCTCCAAACCACAAAATGCCTTTAGAATCCCATTATGATGCCGACCCCAGGGCGGGGGAAGCTATTAGCGCAGTAGGCGTCCAATCACTAACATAACACCATTCTTATCTGATCTGAGAGGTTCTGAGGCTGGACTGGGTAATGACTTTTGTACATGGTTTGGGCCACTATGTGGGTCAGATTTTCAGAAAATGTACAATTGGCAGATCTACACATTTAGAAGATTCGGCTAAATTAGGCTGAATAATGATGAATACCGGGTAAATCTGGGTATGTTTGGTATCGTGTTCATATATAGTATCTGTTTTGCTATGTTAAACTATGTGTTGAAACTCATTTTAGTCTCAAATGTGGGTTATTTGAGAGGATAAGTGAAGGTAAATTGTACATTTTCTGAAAATCTGACCCATGTAACGAGTGGATGTTAAGATCCATTGACAATCACACCCAACATCACATAGCCGTCCTTCATATTTACATACAGGCACATGCCACATGCTTAGGGACTGTGCATAATTAACCACGGGGGGGGGGGGATTTGCGAAAAATTCTCGTGCAAAATTTTATGACCCTCCCCCCTTAAACTCTTGTGCAAAATTTCTTGCCCCCTTGAAAGTGTACAAAATTTCGTGACCCCCCCCCCCCTCTCCTACATCATTGTAGATCTGAGTCTCTGCAAAAAAGATGTCCCCACACACACACACTCACCCAGAATTTTAGAGTCTGCGCCAAAAAAGGTGCGCCCCCCCCCCCCCTTCAGAGTCTGTGCAAAAAAAATGACCCCTTCAGAGTCTGTGCAAAAAAAAATGACCCCTTCAGAGTCTGTGCAAAAAAAAATGACCCCTTCAGAGTCTGTGCAAAAAAAATGCCCCCTTCAGAGTCCGTGCAAAAAAAAATGCCCCCTTCAGAGTCTGTGCAAAAAAAATGCCCCCTTCAGAGTCTGTGCAAAAAAAAATGCCCCCTTCAGAGTCTTTGCAAAAAAGTGTCCCCTTCAGAGTCTGTGCAAAAAAAATGCCCCCTTCAGAGTCTTTGCAAAAAAAATGCCCCCTTCAGAGTCTTTGCAAAAAAAATGCCCCCCGGCCCCTCTTCAGATTCTGCCTGAAAATTCTCCTCGCCCCCCCCCCCTTCAGGTTAAACATGAAGAGTCCCTTAGTAGGTATACCTATAATGTGTGTTCAACATATGGGTCAGATTTTCAAAAAATGTACAATTGGCAGCCGTACACATTTAGTAAATTCTGCTAAATAAGGCTGCAATTTTGTCAATACTAGGTAAATTCAAGTATATTCAGCATTGCATTGATTCTAGCAATCTGTTTGGTTAGGTTGAACTGTATTTTGAACTGTATTTTCGTCTGAAATTTGGGTTATTTGAGGGAATTGGTGAAGGTGAATTGTACATTTTCTGAAAATCTGACCCATATGTCAATCTACTCAGTTGATTACCATGGTGGGGGTCTCTTCACAACCAAATTGAATCTTAGATAGATTTTATTGATTGTTCCTTCCCACTCTATGAAGCCACACGCCTGTGTACTTTGTCTCTCTGCTTATATTCTAATTCTTTCTTAGTTCTTAGATTCTGTAATTACTGTTAGTGATTACACGCAAGCTTGTCTGCAGAGCACTTGCCTTGCCCAAAAAATCCCCCCCCCCCAAAAAAAAAAGAGAAAAAAAAAGAAAAAGGAAATTTCTATTAGTGATTACACGCAAGCTTGTCTGTAGAGGACCCCCCCCCCCCCCACACACACACACACATACACACAAAGGAGAGGGAGGGAGAGAGAAAGAAAGAGAGAGAGAGAGACAGGGAGAGGTGGGGGGAGAAAGTGTGTTTGTGTGAGGGAAAGAGATACAGTGGAGAAAACAAATAAAGGGGATGGAGGGGGGGGGGGATAGGTACAGACAGAGAGAGGGACAGACCGACAGAGGACAAAGTGAGTCGATCGCAGAGATAAAAAAAAGCAGAGGGAAATAGGATTCTACAGAAAAAGGTAGATAGAGAAAGGCAGACAGAGAATGAGAGAGATAGAGACAGAAGGAGACCAGCCAGATGCAATTTATTGGCTTTATCTTTTTGTAAACTGGGCGCATTAGAAGAACCCAGAAAACTGGGATAATGCCAACCCAGTGGAAATAAAATCTTTAAAAAAAATACTCAGAGAGGGAAACAGTGACAGGGGAGAAAAAAGGGGTGGGGGCGGAGACGGGGGCGGGGGCGGGTACGGGGGTGGGGGCAGGGGTAGATAGGCACAGAAAGAGGACAGACAGGAGGAGGACAGTTGATCGCAGAGGTAGAACGGGGAGAGATAAAACAAACAGGGAAAGAGGATTTTACAGAACTAAATAGATAGAGGACTCAGAGAGAGATAGAGAGAGAGAGGGGGGGGGGGGAGGGTGAGAGAGAGAGCCCGACAGACAGAGAATGAGATAGATAGAGACAGAGAATGAGAGAGACAGACAGAGAATGAGAGAGAGAGGGAGAGAGACAGAGAATGAGACAGAGAGACAGACAGAGAATGAGAGAGGGACAGAGAGGGAGAGAGACAGAGAATGAGACAGAGAGACAGACAGAGAATGAGATAGAGACAGAGACAGAGAGAGCCCAACAGAATGAGACAAGCCAGCTGCTACTTCCTACCCCTAATAGGTTCAGTGGGTGTGAACCCTGATGCCTCACATCCATATACACATTTATATAGTACCTTGTTGGTAGTATCGGCTGTTTGTTAACCTTGGCCACATCCAGTAAATATTGCCTACACACGACCTCAAACATGCCAAGCCGTTTTACCAAGCTGTGCTCTAATGACGGGTCCTGCCGCTTCTGGCGCTATAATCACTATATAGCCGGATTCCGTTGCTAGGGAGGTAAATATACAGTGGATCGGATCAGGTCATTTACCAAACGTTATAGGGTTGGCCTCGCATATGCTAACGTTAGTACAAACTTATAAGGGACTTGTAATAGGGGACTTGTATGCAGAATAACCATGGTCTCCCACCAACTACTGTGTCTAACTACACTAGGCTTCAGGTATCAAAATCAAATCAAAGTTAAGGAATATAAAATCGAGTAAGGAGAGAAAAAAGTACAAATTAAGGATGAGAATAACAAGATAACGTTACATCTAAATCCTCTTTTGGGTGTAGCCTTACAACACAAATTCCTTATCAAAAGTATACCAATTATATTTAAAAAAATACTTTGGAACTTATTTCACTTATTTAAGTAATAAATCCTCTCAGATGTTAAGTTACTAATTGCTGTGGAAGTCTGTGTGGGGAAAAAAAATAAAGATCGGTGGAAAAAATCACAAAATTTCGAAGCCTAGCTTAAAAGCAATGTCCTTTTACTTTGTTTACATACACATCCGGGTGTCAGCCTCTACTACCAGGCACTCCCAGGTCCCTAAACAGAAGACCAGCCCTTGTAAATTTCACATCAGGCTCGTCTGATGATTTTATAATGACATTTGTAATCCTTCCCAATCACCGAGTGAAAAGAAATGGAGCAAAAATATGAACCGCCCGAACGCTTGACATTTTGCATTGGTGGTTGGGTAGGTAGGACGTACGCGTGGGTCAGATTTTTAGTAAATGTACAATTCACCTTCACCAATCCTCTAGAATAACCCCTATTTAAGACAAAAATGAGCTTCACAATACAGTTTAACATAACAGAACAAATACTTTAAATCAATTCGATACCAAATATACTCAGATATATCAGGTATTCTTCATTTTTCAGCCTAATTCAGCAGAATTTCCCAAATGTGTAGAGCTGCCAATTGTACATTTCCTGAAAATCTGACCCTAATATTTGTGCCAGACCATTTAAGATAACGACTTACGTAGGTCTATTGATTTTGCTCCCATGAGGCAGTTTTATCATACAGGCTGGTGGGGCATCCTCCCCTCGGAGTTGCCTTGTCTTGCAAACGGCTTTTTTATTCTGATATACCAGCCGTACACTGTAAGAACAACTGGCTTCAGTTAGAGAGAGCCCTTTGAGATTTCTGTCTCAATGGAGTCTGAGAAGCCCCTATAGTATAGGGTGAAGTTTCCTGAAAATGTACAATTGGCCTTCACCAATCCTCTCAAATAACCCAAATTTAAGACTTTTTTTATTCTAATATACCAGCCGTACACTCTAAGAACAACTGGCTTCTGTTAGAGAGAGCCCTCTGAGGATTCTTGCTCAATGGAATCTTGAGAAGCTCCTGGTATTGGGTATAAAGTTTCCTGAAAATGTACAATTGGCCTTCACCAATCATCTCAAATAACCCAAACTTAAAACTTTTTTTATTCTAATATACCAGCCGTACACTGTAAGAACAACTGGCTTCTGTTAGAGAGAGCCCTCTGAGATTTCGGGCTCAATGGAATCTTGAGAAGCTCCTATAGTACTGTATAGGGTAAAGTTTCCTGAAAATGTACAATTGGCCTTCACCAATCCTCTCAAATAACCCAAATTTAAGACTTGTTTATTCTAATATACCAGCCGTACACTCTAAGAACAACTGGCTTCTGTTAGAGAGAGCCCTTTGAGATTTCTGGCTCAATTGAGTCTAGAGAAGCTCCTATAGTATACGGTAAAGTTTCCTGAAAATTTACAATTGACCTTCACCAATCATCTCAAATAACCCAAATTTAAGACTTTTTTTATTCTAATCTACCAGCCGTACACTGTAAGAACAACTGGCTTCAGTTAGAGAGAGCCCTCTGAGATTTCGGGCTCAATGGAGTCTAGAGAAGCTCCTATAGTATAGGGTAAAGTTTCCTGAAAATGTACAATTGGCCTTCACCAATCCCCTCAAATAACCCAAATTTAAGACCAAAATCAGGTTCAAAATACATCTCAACACTACCAGACAGATTTATTGAATGAGTACAATACAGAATACACTCAGATATACTCAGTATTTATGATTTTTCACTCTAATTTAGTAGAATTTGAGGCGTGTGTAGAACTGTAGATTTTCTGACGACCTGACCCTATAGTAGGAGGAACACCTTCTAAAGACTTGAGGAAACTTGGGTATTACAAAGGGCGTTTACCTTTCCATCTACTTTACGTTGCATATAAATAAGGGTGGAAGTGTGAATAGGGAGGTTCAGCAAGTCTAACCTATACCTAAACCTAAGCGTATCTGTATCCCTGATATACTAACACACGTTAAAAGGAAGAAAGAGGTTCAGTAAAACATGGCAGGGAAAACGTAGCGTAACGCAACAAACTAACATATCAAGCAAAATGTTTTATCTCACAATTTATTTTCTTTACATAAAAATGCGATGTAATTCATAAAACTGTTACGTAATTGAGATAGGTTTGCTGCTAACCCTCCCTATTGTCAGTTCATACAGCAGAGTTATAGAGACATATGTCTCATATGTGTTGAAATCTCCCTATGTTTGCTTGAGAAAGATAGATAACAACAAAACTCGTATATTCTATCATTACTCTGTTTAATCAAAGTTTGTGGAGAAAGCTGATGAAATCGTTCATACACATCAACGGGTGTAGTACATAATGAAGTAGCACAGCAGTAAGGGAGAAGTAAATAAAAGAAGTGGCCTGTGGTATATAGCTCCATCTTGTGGATAATATTGGAGCTACCTCTACAAAGAGACGTTACTAGTATACCAAGAGAGGTTAGTAGTATTCCAAGAGAGGTTAGTAGTATACCAAGAGACGTTAGTAGTATACAAAGAGACGTTAGTAGTATACCAAGAGACGTTAGTAGTATACCAAGAGACGTTAATAGTATACAAAGGGACGTTAGTAGTATACCAAGAGACGTTAGTAGTATACAAAGAGAGGTTAGTAGTATAGAAAGAGACGTTAGTAGTATACAAAGAGACGTTAGTAGTATACAAAGAGAGGTTAGTAGTATACAAAGAGACGTTAGTAGTATACCAAGAGACGTTAGTAGTATACAAATAGAGGTTAGTAGTATACAAATAGAGGTTAGTAGTATACAAAGAGACGTTAGTAGTATACAAATAGAGGTTAGTAGTATACAAAGAGACGTTAGTAGTATACAAATAGAGGTTAGTAGTATACAAAGAGACGTTAGTAGTATACCAAGAGACGTTAGTAGTATACAAATAGAGGTTAGTAGTATACAAAGAGACGTTAGTAGTATACCAAGAGACGTTAGTAGTATACAAAGAGACGTTAGTAGTATACAAATAGAGGTTAGTAGTATACAAAGAGACGTTAGTAGTATACCAAGAGACGTTAGTAGTATACAAATAGAGGTTAGTAGTATACAAAGAGACGTTAGTAGTATACAAAGAGAGGTTAGTAGTATACAAAGAGATGTTAGTAGTATAGGAAATATATAATAGTTTATGGCACGACATATAGAACCAAAGGTTTAGATGTCACACTAATTACCTTTGTCTGGGTCTGTTTGTTTAAAGTGGCTTTTTCCAATGAATTCCGGAGTTAGGAAATGGCTGGAAATTGTTTCAGCCTAATCACATGTCTAGCTGTTTCTAGGTGTTTTTTTTTAAAAATAACCCAACGTGTTTCAGACCAATGTCCTTCTTCAAGGCGAGATATATTACACTTGAGTTCATATTACAGGAGCCAATGGAACAGAAGAGGTTGGTCTGTGGATGAAGAGCATTTTCTTGACAGTCTAGGCTCAAAGATCAGAGTGCCCCTTCAAACGGAGGGAAGGCCTCTCACCTCAAACTGCAAAGTGCCATAATAATTCCATTAAGACCGCCAAATGTCATTATAGTCCCATTAGAACGCCTAGTGCTAGGCCAGGACACAGATTAGCGAAGTAGGCATCCAATCACTGAAATACCATTCTTATCTGATTTGAGGGTTTGGGCCTGGACTGTTTAAAAGAAAAGGTCCATTTTGATCGACCTTTTCCATAAAGAACCTCCATCAATCTTCATTTCTAAGACTGTAATTCAAAATATATAAATAAAGAAAATCCAAGGACAAGTCGAATTTTCGGAGCTAGCACATTTGGGTCAGATTTTCAGAAAATGTACAATTTGTCTTCAGCAATCCTTTCAAATAACACAAATTTAAGACAATAATAATGTTCAAAATTCAGTTTAACACAACCAAACACATCCTTTAAATCAACTCAATTCCAAATATACTCAGATATACCTAGTTTTGACCATTTTTCAGTCTTAATTTAGCAGACTTTACTAAATATGTAGATCTGCCAATTGTACATTTTCTGAAAATCTGACCCTTTTAGAAGTGTCCATCATCAACTCAACTGCCAGTCTTTGCACAAAGTTCATCAATTCTTGTCAAATTCAATTCCTTTGGGTGAAAAATCATTTTAACTTTACAAAGTAAGGATTAATTTTTTCGCATGAAAATTCTGATTGCAAAATCGGTCTGGAATTGTTTCGTTGTTATCCGACTCAGACCCGTGTAAAGAGGATTATCTGAAAAAGAAGGAAAGGAAAATATTTTAAAAAGGAATTTTATGGAATTCGTTCTTGAATTCTCTTTCTTTGGGTTTTATTCAAGGTAAATATCCTTCGTAATACACAGGTTTTATGCATCTTACAATGATAATGTAGTGAAGTCAGGATATCCTCCAGATGCCAGGGTATTATGTAATATACTGTTATGTAACATTACGTAACATTGCTAAACCTAATAGGGGGTTTGCATACCTCACTGCGCATGTCTATGACTGCATCCTGGGATAGATTCTGATGATATCTGGGATACAAATATTTGACAACATTTTTATCGAAAATTGCAAGAATATTTTCACCAATATCACAGCTTGTATAACTGATCCATGAAAACCAAATGCATGATGGGAAAGATGGGGTGTTATTGTAACATGTATAACACATGGATATTGACATTAGAACATTGGCAAATATTCCATGCTGAACATGGCATGTTCTCTATACATTTTACACTGTACCATTAGTCCCATTATACCATGCGAATCAAGATTCAAAATGGCGGCTATGCAAATCCCCTATTATATGGACAGTTGATTCTCTGACTTACACACGACCTCACATCTTTCTGTACTTTTCATAATCAGTACATAACAATACCTCATCAAAAAGACCAAAGCTGTTTACCAGTAGTTGATCACCTGGTAGTTTTTTTTAGCTTATTCTTCATTTACTCATGAGAGCAGAATGTTTTCCCGGAGACAGTCTAGGCCCAAAGATGTGAGAGTCTCTTCAAACGGAGGGAAAGCCTCTCGCCTCAAGCCGCAAAGAGCCATTATGATTCCATTTAGACTGCAAAATGACATTATAATCCCATTAGAACGCCTAGTCCTAGGCCAGGAAATATTTTAGCGAAGTAGTATATCACTGATATATCATTCTTATCTGATCTGAGGGTTTGGACCTAGACTGGACTGTTTATACCTTGGGTGTTATATATATATTTTTTTTTAAACTTTTTTATTTTCGTAAATACCAAAAATGCAGATAACACATCGCTAACATCAAGCGTTTTTCAGATTATCTGCTGAATATCAGGAGTAAGTTGGATGTTCCTTCTACATCACGTTTTTAAGTCATTGAAAACAATTCTAGTATGAACAATTAGTATGAATTAATGACTTGACTTAGTATGAATTAATGACTTGGCCTTAAATGGAATAAAAAAAAACAAAAAACAATAATAGTATCAGAGGTGGGCCTACATCAAATTAATACATCAATTTTTTATTTTTATTTAGGATGTTTATACAGCAAGTCAAAAAATACAGTGAAACATAATTGTGACGTAGACTCACGGGTTTAATTCATATACAAATTGCCATGGTTATTCTAGCTGTTAATCAATTAATTAATACATAAGTGGATAGGAAATGATGTGAAGAAGAGAAATGAAAAAAAAGAAAAAAAAAAGAGAAATGATGATGGATGAATATGAACTTATCTTTAGGGTACATAATTCCTTAAAGAGGTGGGAGTGAATATATATATCTTGTCAGTGCAAATCATGCTGATTTGTCTGGTCCTTTCCCGGATTAAAGTGAAATAGACATTGATATGGGAAACTAAGAGTCTGGTTTCACTTCCACATTTATTTTCGGTGGAAGCCGTTCGATCCTGGTTCTTTGTTACTTTGTCTGGGGCAAGTAACAGGAAGCATCTCAGACAATTGGACGTGCTAGAAACAGGACAGTTCAAAGTTCTTTAGTTTGTCCAGACAAAGTACTCCACCAATTCCTATTAAACTGCATGTGCTTAATCTATAACATTTTGTTATGCTTATTACGGTACATTCTTGGGAGAGGATGTGCAAAATACATAGAGAAGTGCTAGGTTTATTATCGGCAAATCTGTTCCAGAATCTTTTAGATATTGAAACATGGCACTCCGACTTGTTTATGCCTCAGTGCGCATGCCCAAAAATATGTAAATGAGCTCAAAAATGGTGTGCGGCTACAACTGCACAGTGTACAGTGCACAGTGCTTACGTTGTAACCCCTATACAAAATGGCTACCTTGCTGGGTTTTTTTGGTGGAGCATATGAAAACTCTTGTCTGTAGTTGTTTAATTCTTCACATCCAGTATTGAAAGGTAACAAGTAGAGACATAAGATAATAATCTTCGATCTTTTTGTCTTTGTGAGGGGTTAGAAACTTCTACAGCTCTCCACAAACTACCACAACCCTAGCCACCCTGCTTGAATCGAGTCTAACTCAAAGCCCTGTCTGTATAGGGCTAACAAAGCTACAGGAAGCACAATGTATCAGAACCAAGTCTCTACAATACGATATAATAATAATCGTATAGCTCAGGAGGCCTAAGTAGTTCTTTAGTAGTTTTAAACTTGCTTCTACTTTTCACCAGTGGAGAAAGGTGTCGCAAAGTTGCAATTTCCACAAAAAGGCTGTTGCAACTTCTGGCAATATTTAGAAATTTAGATCCTCTTGCAGACCGCTCCTGGCTCCCCTCTGGCCACAACAGTAGGCTCAGAATTGAGAGTCTCCCTCCAAACTAAGGGAAAGCCTCTCGCTCCAAACCCCAAAATGTCATTATAACGCCTACTCCTGGGCTGGGAAAGCCATTAGCGCAGCAGGCGTCCAATGACTGACATGCCATTCTGATCTGGGAGGCTGTAAGCCTACAGTCTGTCTGAAAAGTAGTTTACACGTGATTCCTTAGCGCCTTTAAGTGGGGGGAAAAGTGGGGGATTTGTTACTTCTATTTATGAAAAGGACCTGGAAAAGGAAAATTGCCCAGGGAGCTGCTCTTTGCAATCAACCATATGGAAACAGGGCCAGTATAACCAGCTCTTCCTTCCTTCTAAGCAAAACAACAGCTGCTGCACATGGAACAGAGGCCGCGCAATACATAGACAAGAGTGACAGGGGGATCACAGAGGTGCATATTGCCCGAGGGCGTAGCGATTTCAGTGAGTGCGTGTGAGCGCACAAGCTGAAATCGCATAGCCCATAGGCAATATGTACCGGAGGGATCGCCCAAGGTCAGTCTTGTGTTTATTATAACTTTTTCCGACATTTAACCTGAAAAAATCCCAGTGAAAATTGACAAAAAATTAGCTGAATATCGCTCCCATTCAAGTGAATTGCAACTTTGCATAGGCCTAGGCCTAGGCCTATATGACTTTCAAAATATTACAGCTAAAAATACTCATGTTCATGTAAAAGTTTCTGCATGGGTGAATGACATCTTTTGCTATAATTATATTGAATATTTAGACTGACTGGCGGTAAAATCAACTTAAGACAACCATTGAAACAGACTATAGTCAGTGGGGAAATGGACAATAAGCGCGGCGCTGACAGCACCTTATACATCATGCATGCTCCATGTTTACTGTAAGCAGCAGCAGCGGAGGCTGATGATCATTAAAAGTGTTTTAAAACATCATTTCTGCCTACCATACAGCAAACTATTACTCACTTTCTTTTAAATCGAGTAGAGATCGAGTCTGTCAGGCTAGGAATCCGATCTGATCAAGTTTGTTTTTGTCCACAGCCATGTTGTCATATATATAGGCGCTGTCTATTTTCGATTCAATAGGGGAGTTGCATAGCCGCCATTTTGAATTGTGATTCGCATGGAATTATGGGACTAATGGTACAGTCTAAAATCTATAGAAAACATGTGATGTTCAGCATGGATTATTCATCAATGTTCTTATGTCAAAATCCATGTGTTATACATTTTCCATAAGACAAGCCTACATCTTTCCTATCATGCATTTGGTTTTCATAGATGATCTATGCAAGCTATGATATTGTTGAAAACATTCTTGCAATTTTCGATGAAATATTGCCAAATATTTGTATGTCAGATTTCATCAGAATCCATCCCAGCATGCACTGCAATAGGCATGCGCAGTGAGACATGCAACTCCCCTATAAAGTCCTTTTCTCAGCTTTAAATCTTTTTAAAACAAAGTAATGGTTTGTGACAACAGGTAGGCTTCGATTAAACATGAAAGGATTTTAGTTTATTATTTCATTTGATTGATATTTTACCGCTCGACCTTCCTGCATTGACACACACGCACACTGTACCGATCATTGTGTTGTCAGTAGGCTGAAAATAGCCATGTGTTATACATGTCAATATCCATGTGTTATATATGTTTCCAAGTCCACATCTTCCCCATCATGCATTTGGTTTTCATAGATCATTTACACAATCTATGATATTGATGAAAACATTCTTGCAATTTTTTAAAGAAAAAAATGCCAAATATTGGTATGTTAGATTTTAACAGAATACATCCCATGATGCACTGTAACAGACATGCGCAGTGGCACATGCAAATCCCCTATTGGGTAGGATTTATCTCATATACCCTTCCAATCAATGCCAATCAAAGAACCCTTATTTCTTAGAGTGTTGACCCACAATGATACTGAGCTGATAAGGTAAATCCCCTTACGATTAGCATCAATGAGGTGGTGCGACCAGATCAATCTGCGTCCTTACTGCGTCCTTACTGAATTAAATTCACTACCAGGAAGATTGTCTGAACCTTATCTTGTCTGTGATTGGCCAGATATCTATAATGGAAAGTAAGACTTCTTCTGATTGGACAGGACGGAAGGTGTAGGTTAGTTGGTTTATCTTTAACGCCAGAAGTGTCTGTGATAAATTGATGTTCTTCAATTTGAAAGTTTCATTACATATAAAATAATTATTAATTTTGGCTACTTGTAAGAAAGAAGCGCTGTGTACCCAAATTGGCAATTTCCCTTGCATGCACGCAAATATGGGTCAGATTTTCAGAAAATGTACAATTGGCAGCTGTACACGTTTAGTAAATTCTGCTAAATCAGGCTGCAATTTGGTCAATACTAGGTAAATTCGAGTATATTCGGCATGGCATTGATTCTAGCAACGTGTTTGGTTAAGTTGAAATGTATTTTGAACTTTATTTTCGTCTGAAATTTGGGTTATTTGAGAAGATTGGTGAAGGTGAATTGTACATTTTCTGAAAATCTGACCCATATAGACTTATGCAATTACCTGCTTTTGACATTTTGTCATTTGATGATGGTGTCTAATGAGATAATCTCAATCCATTTTTTTTCGACTTATGACTCATTCTACTGTGACACAACCCCCCCCCCCAATCCCCCCGATGGTCCTGGGTATCAGACCATATAGTGCCTTTCTGTCTCTTTTCGTTGTGTCTCTCTCCTTTGTGTCTCTCTCCCTTCTTCTCTATCTCTATTCCCTGGGTATGATCATAAACTGCCTCCCTCTCAGCTCTGCCACCCTTGATATAACACTTCAATCTGTTGATGAGGGTGTAAAGCAACCAATCTCACTCACTCACTCCCTCTCAGCTCTCCCACCCTTGATAAAACCTTATTAAATGTGTTGAAAAGGGCTTAAAGCAACCAATCTCACTCACTCACTCACTCACTCATTCTACTGTGACACATCGCAACCCCGCCCCCCCCCCCCCCCCATGCTCCATCTAAATCAACTATTGGGAAGTATAGAGAATGTCATTTGGTCGTGTTTAAGCCATTAATCACTCTGGAGCATGGATCTCCTGCGCTCAATAAGTGTTCAATATTTCACAGTGGAGATGGGAGTGCCGCCAGTGTGTGTTTGAGTGGTGGCGGAATAGGGGAGTTGCATGTGCCACTGCGCATGTCTGTTACAGTGCATCATGGGATGGATTCTGATGAAATCTGACATACAAATATTTGGCAATTTTTTTATCGAAAATTGCAAGAATGTTTTCACCAATATCATAGCTTGTATAAATCATCTATGAAAACCAAATGCATGTTGGGAAAGATGGTGACTTGTGTTATAGAACATGTATAACACATGGATATTGACATTAGAGCATTGATAAATACACAGTGCTCAACATGTCATGATTTCTATAGATTTTAGACTGTAACATTAGTCCCATAATTCCATGAAATCAAGATTCAAAATGGTGGCTATGCAACTCCCCTATAGGGCGCATGCACAGACACTTTTCAACAAATCAGGCACACAAAACCTTACCAAATTCACTCATATGGGTCAGATCTTCAGGAAATGCACAATCTACAGTTCTACACATGTATCAAAATATTCTAAATTGGAGTGACAATTGATAAATACTGAGTATATCCGAGTGTATTCTGTATTGTATTCATTCAATAAATCGGTCTGGTTATGTTGAACTGTATTTTGAACCTGATTTTCGTCTTAAATTTGGGTTATTTGAGAGGCTTGGTGAAGGTCAATTGTACATTTTCTAACGATCTGACCCATATTATGACTTATAGGACTGCATTTATCACTATTCTCCTGCTGTTATATGATTAAACTAGAATTTCAAGTGGGGTAGGACGAGAACAAACGGCCGCCGGTGAGCGAAAATAAGTGAAATTTGCACAGGAAAGGATAAGGGGCGTGGCCTCCAAATTTATGAAGCCCTATAGCAAAAGCAACTGGCCAAAATCCTCTAAAACTTCGGTCAAATTATTTAGGCAAACAAATATTTCTTCTTATGTTAACCTGTCTCCCTCCTGTGTTTGAGTGAATAAAGAGTATTTTTTGAAGCAAACAATTTATTTTTATTTTAATCAGCCATCCTAGTATGAACAGGGCAGATGCAAGTCCGCTATAGACAGACAAAGTTGCCGTGTGGGTGTTTATATTGATAGAACGACTCCATTAGGCCTGACACGAAACTCACTGGTAGCAATTACATAGCTCTCAATGGTCCTGGTTTGGGCCTCGCAAACGTATCCACAAAGCAGAACTAAAGGTAGAAAACAGACCCAAACAGTACATACTCAAACAGACTTAATTACAGTACCTAAAACTACCAACTCCCACACACACAGACACATGTGTCTCTCTCACCCCTCTCTCACTCCCTCTTCCTCTCTCTTTCTCTTTCTCTCTCTTCCTCTCCCTCTCTCTCCCCCCTCACTTTCTCTTTCTCTTCCTCATGCACTCTCTCGCTCCCCCTCTCTCTCCCCTCCCTCTCCCTCTCGCCCTCACTCTCTCAACTCTCCTCTCTCCCTCTCTCTCTTTCCTTCTTCCTCTCCTTTCCCCCTCTCTCTCCCACCCTCTCCCTCTCCCGTTTCTCTCTCCCTCTCTCTCCCTCTCTCCCCTTTCTCTCTCTCTCTATCTTTCTTTCTCTCTCTCTCTCCCTCTCTTCCTCTCTCTCCCCCCTCACTCTCTCCCACCTCTCTCTCTTTCTCTCTCTTTCTCTCTCTCTCTCTCTCTCTCTCTCTCTCTCTCTCTCTCTCTCTCTCTCTCTGTGTCTTCCCCCCCCCCCTCTCTCTATCTTTCTAATGACGTTTATCACTGTACTTATGTTAGTTTGGGCCGGCAGAATGAGGAACCACCTTCCGATGGTTTACAGGGCTAGTCCCTCAATCACATTGATGTATTACGCAATCTACTGCCATCCTGAATACAAATTTCAATCAAAATAATCCCTAGTATCTGAGTTAATTAAAAGAAATGCAAATCATTGTGTAACAAATCCGACGGTACACATCTAAGTGGCCAGCCCATGTTCATGTCACCAATCGCCCTTGGCGACCCCGTACCACTACCGCCTCCTCCCCGCCCGCTCCCCCGGGGGTCGGGAGGGGTTCCCCCGGGGGTGGGAGGGAGCTCCCCCGGGGGTGGGAGGGAGCTCCCCCGGGGGAGGACGGAGTGGTAAACACTGTTTTAATCCATACAAAACACATTGTTCACAATCAGTAAAAACTCTCTCCACTCATGTTCATCCTGCTCCCGTGAATCAATAGGTAATCGTTTGGCAGGGCGAGTTGGGCGGGAGAGTAGTAGAGTGGGGATGCAAAGGTCCTGGGTTCAAATCTGCTTTTTTGACTGGGATTTAAACAGTGAGGTGTATTTGAAGTGTGTAAATCAATGAATGGTGGGAGTTCTTTTAGTTTTCTTCTTGAAAGGCAACGCTGAAAAATATTCACATTGTTTTTTGTATCTAATCATTGTAAATGTCTTGGCCTGAAATCGTAATAAACAAAATTTAAAAAATGGTAGAATGTAAGGTGTTACTAAATACAGAGGCATACGCCGCAAAAAATGGGTTTTGAAATGACATCATGTTTGAAAAGATGACATTTAAGTGGATTCCAACAATGCTAACATTTAGTAAAGCTAAAAAGTATTTCTATATTTTGTGTTTGATTATTTTTATGTTTGGAAAGAAAGTTGGCAATATTTCTGGGTCTACAATTACTAGTAATGTAGCTCAATATTATATATACTGTCTTGAAATTTGGTACATGTGTTCATACAACTAAAAGGGATAGATACCACAGAAATAAGAATATTCCTACCAAGTAATGCTGTCGTTAAAAGATACACTTCATCTTACTTGTTTTTCTGTGAAAAATTACAAATATTACTATTAAAACTTTCTTCATCTATTACTGGGTTGTAATTTCGCTTGTCAATTTCATGAAATTTTCTTTCTTTCTTTTCAACTTAGTTACATAAAATCGATTTTCAATCAATAAACGGCAGCCCAAAGGCTCCACAAAACGAAATATTACAAAAATGGAAATCTCATTTAAATACAAGATATTCAATGTTATATTAATCTTTATCATAAGGAATCTATACGTATGACATTAAAGATGAAAATACTTCTACACTGTTCATTTCGATATAAGTAATCGCACCGGAATGGGTAGAATCTAAGATTTCTTCCCCGCCAACATAAAATAGAAATCTGAAATTGATTTTACTACGGATCTCTTTAAACATCTGAGTAAATAAATTGATGAACAATTATTTGAATGAATAAGCTATAGGCTGCTATAAATGGACGGATGAATATAGTCTTTGTAATCAATCAAAGAGAAGATGGACGACTAAAGTAAATACTCAATCCATGAATAATTGAATGGATTTATTGATGAATGAATAGATTTGTGATTAAATCAATCAATCAATCAAAACACTTGCACTTCTAGTTCTTTGATCGTTCATTCAAGGAAATTGCACCTGAATTAAGGCTGCATTCTCGGCTATTATGACAAACAAAACCTTACCAGAGTTACTCATATTATGACTTATAGGGCTGAATTTATCAATATTCTGCTGCTGTTATATGTTATACAAGAGTTACTCATATTATGACTTATAGGGCTGAATTTATCAATATTCTGCTGCTGTTATATGTTCATACAAGAGTTACTCGTATTATGACTTATAGGACTGAATTTATTAGTCTTCTGCTGCTGTTATATGTTTGTACAAGAGTTACTCGTATTATGACTTATAGGACTGGATTTATCAATATTCTGCTGCTGTTATATGTTTGTACAAGAGTTACTCATATTATGACTTATAGGACTTAATTTATCAATCTTCTGCTGCTGTTATGTGTTAATACAAGAATTTAAAGTCAAATCGGCCGAGTGGAAACTGCCGCCAGTGAGTGATAATAAGTGAAGCCACCATAGAAAAGCATTACGGCGGTTCGCCGAAATATAAAAGTGGACTTTTATTAATCCCTGTAGCAAATACAACCGGATAATTTCCCCAAACTTTGGTCAAGACCTAGATGGGTTGGCAAAGAATGGAACCAAAAGATCAAAATTAATTTTTGACCGATGTTAGCTGAGAGTGGAGCTGAGTCTACTGACCTGCTCTTCCGTCCTGCTACAAAAAAAGTGACTTTCAAAACGGATGGAAAAAATATAATTAGGTTTTATGATTCAATAAATCGAT
The DNA here is from genome assembly GCA_942159475.1 of Sthenelais limicola. Taxonomy (NCBI): domain Eukaryota; kingdom Metazoa; phylum Annelida; class Polychaeta; order Phyllodocida; family Sigalionidae; genus Sthenelais; species Sthenelais limicola. Next base: position 143,393,108 of record OW804094.1, read on the forward strand.
TAAACAATCCAAAATGGAAGAAAAAATACATTTGTAAATACCAGTGTTCACTTAAAAAATGAATGAATCATGGAATTTTCTTTAAACTTTGAATTTAGAAAGAACATGGTTGGAGGAACCCAAAAAGCCCCCACAAATCATATGTCGTTGGATTAGTTTTTATTTCAGGGACCACTGAAATTTATTACTGTTCACTATAGAAGTCTATGGAAAAACGTGTATTTTCTGCATTTTCCCCAATAGCATATGATTGAATCATACGATTTTCTTTTAAATCTGCATATACATTGCTGACATGATATTCTACCCTCCCAATTAGAAAAAATACGGGGTGATAGAACTAAAAAAAAAGGTATTCAGCTAAACTTGCATCACAATCAGCTTCCCCCATTGAAATTAATAGTGAAAGGAAGTAAATTTCACTCATCCCTAAAACACAAAATAATAAGATAATATATACAGTTTTTTTTTGCATTTTGTATTCCCCCGACCATGTTCTTTCTCAATACAAAGTTTGAACAAAATATATTGAATTCTATTGTTTCATGCATTAGTTCCTTGCCTGCTGCAGTGCTGACAACGCTGGTAAATATCTTCAACTGCCGATATGTTCCACCACATTTTTACTCAGTTAAAGGCAATTCTGTATCTTTAGCCTGTGTTAAAGACTTGACATGCAGAGGAGTGGGAGAGTGAAGAATTTAATGTTTTACATTTTCAAGGTCATTTTCTGAGCTCCTTTTTTGTGGTTGATTCATGAGCAACCAACAGGGGGGAGGGAAAGAAGAGGGGGGGAAGAGAGGAAGGAGAGATGTATGTAGGGGAAGGGAGAGAGGGGAGGGAGAGAAAGTGGGGAAGGGGAGCATGAGGAAGAGGGGAGAGAGGGGGGATCGGAGATGGGGTTGGGAGAGAAAAACAGGTATGAAAGTCAGAGAAGAGGGGGAGGGAAAAGAGGGAGAGGGGGAAGTGTGGGGAGAGAGGGTGACCGTCCAGAGGACGGGTACTTTTGCTAGTGATTCAATAAATCGATTAAACAATCCAAAATGGAAGAAAAAATACATTTTTAAACCTTTGATGCTGCAAAATATTACACCACATAGTCGGGCGGTCGAGTTAGGGCGGTCGAGGAAGACCTGCAAGGGGGCAGAGGACACAAACCTTTTCCTTATTTATGTGATATTGTAACTGTTTATCATGAATGAATAAAAGCATTATATATATATATGTACCTTGTCCCTGCTACCCTTATATTAAAAAAAGGGGAGAGAAAAAAAGTTGACTTTAAAAGAAATAAGTGACTGAGTGTTTGGGACAAATTCCACCCTAGCTGTCCAGACAACTGGAATAAATTGCGCTGGTCGCCCAGCCTAGGTTTGAGGGATTCCACTCCCTTCAAAACTGACACCACTTGGGATTCAGTTCCGAGGGGGCACCCGATTCTGACAGGGGTCGCCCTAGAAAAAACAGCATTAGCAAGAATCCCAATTCCATGAAGCATCTGATGGAAATGAGCGGATTCTTGCCAGTGACACGCTTAGTCTTGAAGCTGCAGTATTTTGCAGAATAATCTGAGCATTTTTCATTTTATACTCGGAGCATGTTAAGAGGAATTTCCCTTGAAAATAAATGTCTTCGTAATCTCAGCTTTTAGAATAGCCGCAGTGTTTCATGAATGTACAGCGGGAATTTGTTGTTTTGAGGCGCCCCCTTAAAAGTGTTTTAGCCAGTAATTTGTGAGGTGACATATTACGTCATTGCGTATTTCACTAGTGAGTTATGTGGGGTTGTCTTTATGTGGGGTTGTGAAATTCAAATTTATGACTCGGATTACTTTCTATTTTTATGATTGAAAGTATATATGATAAAACAGTTAACTAACCACGCAACTCGTGCAATATTCAAGCTAAAGTTTGCTCGGAACAAATATAACATATCACTATATAATATATTAATATATACTTTATATTCTTTATACCAACCTTTCAAAATTTCATTATGCCAACCACCAGGGACGGACCAACTAGCAATAGAAGACAAAATAACCAAAAAAAGATGATTAAATTCGCCAGCATGTCTGGTCTGCTCCTGGCTCGATCTATCACGATAATTCCATTGGAACAAAACCAGACACCAGCAACTAAAAGTGGTTTTACCTATTTTGTATATTGTTTATGCTTTAGTAGTCATTTATTCTACCAGACTATGACAATAGACATTACATTGCTTTTGTATGAAATGCTGGTCTGCACTCTTCTAAACAGATCGCCCCTGTCTGGTTTTTAGCATAATGTATTAATCTTTTTATTATCATTTTTATTTTATTTTGGTTTTAGTATATATTTTATGTATGCACTTACTTTTTCTGAATGTAATGGAGCGAATACAGTTTTGTCTTACTGCGCACACCAAATAATTAATTACTCTGAGCTTATCTGTTTATATCACTCTTCTAAACAGATAGCCCCTGTCTGGTTTTATAGCATGAAATATTAATCTTTTTATTATCATTTTTATTTATTTTTGTTTTAGTATATATATATATGTATTGTTATAGGATAGAACACAGGAGTATGCTTCCCTGCTATGTATTTCTCTTTATAGCTAACAAAAGGTAAATCGCCTGGTGATTCGCTCATGCTGACGAATCGTCTGATAGTGTTTCCTTAAAAGTAATATCATGATGGCGAATGACGATAGATGATTCGCTTATCCTTGTAGTATATAAACCCCTCTTGTTGACGATTCACACACAATAAACCTGAGACCCGAGATGTAAAGACCTCTTTGACTCCATTCCTCGTGAACGCGAAGCAGCGCAGAACTATCACTCGAACCTCACTTATATCTGAGATTAGCAAGTAATACTAGAACAAGATCAACTCGATTCAGTAACTTTATTATGGCTTACGAGACGAATTCACTTGATCGCCTGTGGGATGAGACCCTGGAAGACCAGGCCCACCGACTCATTGAACAAGGGCATAAAATGGGAAAGGAAAAATATATCTGAGTATATTTGGTATTGCCTTAATTCAAACAATCTGTTTGCTTATGTTGAACTGTATTTTCAACCTGATTTTTGTCTTACATTTAGACTGTTATTAGAGAGGATCGATTTCACCCATTACAAATCCTCCGCCACACCCATATATGATTTCAAGCAACTCCCATTCCCTCAATAGCATACAAAATACTTTACAAAATAACAATAGGCCAGATATATAGCCATTAACAAAAATACTGCATTTCAACTGCGTATTTTCGTGACCGAGATTATTTAATCTGCAATTAATATTCAATAATATTTCGTTTCCATAATCTCCTATACAGATCGCTTTCCCAGATTTTTTTTTATAAATAGAGGAAACTCAGCTCACCTGCCGTTTTCAAACAAAAGCCGATATTAGGGGAGTTGTATGTGCCACTGCCTGCGACAGTTACTGTGCATGCTGGGATGTATTCTGTTGAAATCTAACATACCAATATTTGGCATTTTTTCTCCTAAAAAATTGCAAGAATGTTTTCACCAATATCATAGCTTGTGTAAATGATGTATTAAAACCAAAATGCATGATGGGAAAGATGTGGACTTGGGAACATGTATAACACATGGATATTGATATTAGAGCACATTAACATGAAATGTTTTCTATAGATTTTAGACTGTACCCTTAGTCCCATAACTCCATGCAAATCAAGATTAAAAATGGTGGCTATGTTAATCCCTTATTAGTTAACCTTGTAAGCTTGTAAGATTTTGATCAGACTTTTTCTGATAACAGATAGGCCTAATTTTGACAGAATTAGGCAAAACATTCATTTAATAAATAGGCAGTTTTTATTTTTGTGTGACCTATATATATAATCAATAAAATCCCAAATAGAAACTATAGAGCTCTAGCTAGCTCTGATGACTATCCCATGCTAAACACTGCATGTTTGATCTAATTCTGACTTGCATCTGGACAACAAATAACTCTATGCAAAACAAGGGTCCATGCAAATCCCCCTATTTTTCCAAGTTTGGAGGACCACCCATGTTTTTTCCCCTGGAAACAGTTGTATAAATTCCGCCTGTCTCTCTCACCTTTTCACCGGTGCAAATATCATACACTGGATAAAAAAAACCTCTGATACAGATGGGTCAGATTTTCAGAAAATGTACAATTCGCCTTCACCAATCCTCACAAATAAACCACATTTAAGACAAAAATGAGCTTCAAAATGCAGTTTAATATAACAGAACTGATAATTTAAATGAATGCGATACCAAATATACTCAGATATACCCGGTATTCTTCATTTCTCAGCCTAATTTAGGAGGATTTTCTAAATGTGTAGAGCTGCCAATTGTACATTTGCTGGAAATCTGACCCAGATACAGACAGAGCAGGTGCAGCCACACCTATTCCCTCAATGGAAATGAATAGGAGGATGACAGATGAATACGAGTTCTTTCCACTACTGTAGATAATTTGATGGTGTAAGTCTAGACCCCATTGGGCGGATGCACTTTATTTGGGAGGGGAGGTGGTTAGGTGAGAATGGGGTGATCAGAAATTTGGCACTAAACTCTTGATGTCCTATAAGTGATATTACTGCAATACATAACCATTCTTAGTCATTCCAAGGTGTACTTTATTGGCACACAAAAGGCAATTAATAATTTATGTAGTCAGAAGTTCCTCACTTAAAGCTGCATTCTCAGCTATTACTTGTGGCTGTCCACTGAAATATTAATAGGGAAATTTAGCAACCACAACGCACCAACACAACATTAACGCAGCCACTAACTATTTGTACATTACTACTGCTGTGGGGATATCTCGAGAGGTGCTAGGCCGAGGGCATCTGCAATGCAGGCCTCTCGAGATATCCCCACAACGGTAATAATGTACAAATAGTTAGTGGATGCGTTAGTGTCATGTTGGTGCGTTGTGGTTGCTAAATCTCCCTATTGTCTACATTTACAACCCCTCAGCAAAACCCTTCAGCAAAAACAACTGGGAGAAATCCTCCACAATTCTAGGCAAATAACTTTCAGATGGGCAGTAAAACAACCTAAAATAGAATCTAAATCATACAATTACAATCCAAAAGTAGAAAACCTTTAGTTTTGTTTGGCGATAACTTAGCTGCATTCATAGCTGACATGAGTCATATCATCCTATAATACTGGCCAGTTTGTTGGGCACTATTTATTGGGCATTACCTATAAAACAATTATTAAACTAATTATTCTTTTACAGAAATGAAATGTATCATATAATAACCAACTTTACTTTGGTCGAATTTCTGGTCTATGAGAATAGCCTAAGGGACTCAGTGCTAGTCTACTAGCCACTATTCAGACACCACATAGTAGTATATGAAAATGAGCAACTGACTCTGGCATGAGAAAGCTAGCTATGTGTTTATCTCTGAGAGAAATAAAGTATCTCTCTTCGGATATTAGGATATCCATAAGTCATGTTGATTATGTGTTGGAATATCTTAGAAAAGGAAAATGATATTTGAAAAAGAAAAATGTTGGATATTTAGTATGACACATTTTTATCCTGACAGTTAGGGGACAAAACAATATTGGCCAGTTGTTTGGAGAGGAAGGTGGGGAGGTTGGCCGAATATGGTGAAGGTATAGGGCCACTGTGTGAGTGTCGGACCCAAGGTAAAGGCGGGAAGAGCTGGGTTAATTCCAGAAGCCTGTAGACCTTTTTGTCATCTTTCATATATAAATGTATATCTTTGATAAATAAACGATTATTCAATTCAATTCCAATTCAAATCAATTGAGAGTTTGGGTTATTACCACTGCACTGTCAATTGTGATCCGTTTTAGGAAAATGAGTCATAAGTTGCAAAATATGGATTTTGAGATATCACTATATTTGAAAAGAGGAGATCAAGGTGATTCCAATGATACTAAACACTAGGCACCTAATAGTATTTCTATATTTTAAATTTGATATTTTTATTTTTGAAAAAAAAAAGGTTTGCAATGTTTCTGCATAGGTAACTAAAGTAATTAAATATACTCCATACGAAGGCCTTCAAAACGCAAGGACATATTTAAAACAATGTCCCGAAATTTGTAACATGGCTTCATATGACTATGAGTGCTAAACCCTCTAAGAATCAGAACATTTCCATAAAGAGATCTTGTGAAAAAAACACTTTGAAAAATACGAATTTTGCGACTTGTGACTCATTTTCCCAAAACACAATTTGTAAACTGTGCTATTGAGTCCAATCGTTCTCATCATTATAGCTGGGAATGCAGCTGCTTAAGTCACTTCTGAGGACAAGTACTAAACCCACCAGATGTAGATACAATTTGCAGCCACGCCTATATGGGTCAGATCTTCAGAAAATGTACAATTGGCAGCTCTACACATTTAGGAAAATCTCCTAAACTAGGTTGAAAAATTATGAATACCAGGTATATCTGAGTATATTTGGTATCGCATTGATTTAAAGTATCAGTTCTGTTAAGTTAAACTGCATTCTGAAGCTCACTTTTGTCTTAAATTTTATTTGGGTTATTTGAGAGGTTTGGTGAAAGTGAATTGTACATTTTCTTAAAACCTGACCCATATCTCTGATAGCAATACAGTCATACCTCTGCTTGTGATCTCCTTTTTAAGTCACAATTTTGAAAAGTCATCTGATTTTCTCCAGAAGTGCTCCAGGCATAGTTTCAAGTACCCTGAATTCGAAAATGCCATTTATTAAGTACCTTTTCATATATATTTCCGAATGCCATACTTCTACACATTTTCACATATTTCACCAGGAGAAAGCCATCAGATTTCTTTCAAATCCACGTATCATATTCTCAGTTTAGATTACAAAACAGACAAATATATTGGGGGACAATGTGTCAGGTCAAGGTTGAGGCAGAGGTCGGGTTTGCCGTAAATGTGATTGTTTACATCGTTGTTTGCTGTTGTCAACTCTAAGTTAGGTGGGCTAGACTTAGATGATACTTTTCTGATCGATTCTACAACCTTTACATGTCTGTTACCTAACAGAAATTTCCATGTTTTACCCTGAAACATTAGGCCGTCAGAGAATTGCCAACAAACAAAATAGTGCGAGATTTAGCTTAGGAGTTAAACCGTATGTTGTAAAATATGCCAGAAATGCCAGACACCATTTATACTTAAAACAAAGAACATGCACTTATTCATATTCCATTTCTCAATATGGTTTGTGAAGAATTGTCTGTTAATTTGAAATTTTGACAGTAAAGGTATTTAAAAAAAATTACTAGACTAGATATGTTGCAAAAGACAAAATATGACGACCATATAACGGCAAGTTCCGACCATGGTCAGTTCAAAACTTACAGTAATGGGACAGCATTGATATTATAATGACCTCTCATTTATCCGGACACCTCGCCACTGCGAACACCTGAGTCCATTGCCAAGGATGTCTGAGATAGAGAGGTGGTACTGTATGTGGGTGAGATTTTCGGAAAATGTACAATTGGCAGCTGTACACATCTAGTAAATTCTGGCAAATTAGGCTGTAATTTGGTCAATACTAGGTAAATCCGTGTATATTCAGTATTGCATTGATTCTAGCAATCTGTTTAGTTAGGTTGAACTGTATTTTGAACTTGATTTTCGTCTGATATTTGGGTTATTTGAGAGGATTGGCGAAGGTGAATTGTACATTTTCTGAAAATCTGACCCATGTATAAGTAGGCGCTTTGTAAAGTGCTTTAGCAAATGTCAAACTTTTATAAATCGATTGTTGTTGAAAAGAAGTTTCTTTCTAAAAGAGAAATACTATTTCTGTTTATACTTTTTCATGTAGTTTCAGGTAGAAAACATTAAATAGAAATGGTTTGTTGACACTTTCTGTAATAATTAGATTAGTTGTGAAAGAGGCTAATGATAGTAGGTCATTCCTCCTTTAACCAATGAAAATGCTAAAAATGTAGGTCATCGCTTCGTTTCAAGAAGCCTTTATACTGCCGTTTATTGAGCGAAATACATACAGTGATTACAAAGAGAGAAGAAATATAAATGTATTAAATAGTGGGTCAATGTTACATCGAAGTTACAGAAAGAGTCATTATAATTCACCAAGTAGAACCGGAATAGTTAGCAGCAGATTTCTTAGGTTGTCACTTCCGCTTCCGGTGTATATGGGTCAGATTTTCAGAAAATGTACAATTCACCTTCACCAATCCTCTCAAATAGTCCACAATTAAGACAAAAATGAGCTTCAAAATGCAGCTTAACATAGCAGAACTTATACTTTAAATCAATGTGGTACCAAATATACTCAGATATACCTGGTGTTGTAAAGTTCCGTTTTAAAAGCAAATCATTTAAAGCTGTACCGTGCTCATGGGTTTTAATGTTTTAGCAAACGTATACCTTGATCAGCTTCTAGCCTCTTATGCCTCCTATATACGGGTAAATAACTACACTCGGGCTTTCACACTAACCAACACATTGACTATTCTATGCAACTTTTTATTAAATTATGTTCCAAATGCATTATTTCTATGGCCTTCCCTAAACTACACGACTGTTAACCACTCTAACGTGGGACAATGGAAATACACTCCATACAATTTCTGCCAGTATATGGGTCAGATTTTCAGAAACTGTACAATTCACTTTCACCGATTCTCTGAAATAACCCAAATTTCAGAAGAAAATAAAGTTCAACCTAACCAAACAGATTGCTAGAATCAATGCAATGCCGAATATACTCGAATTTACCTAGTATTGCCCAAATTGCAGCTTAATTTAGCAGAATTTACTAAATATATACAGCTGCCAATTGTACATTTTCTGAAAATCTGACCCATATGTATATCTGTGTATAATAACACAACTTTTAACCTCTTTATTGTGTGGAGAAATAGCCAAAATGAGGATTTATGCCCCTGGATTATTGTGGCTAGAATCTCACTTGGGGGAATTGTTCAACACTTTGTGAAGTAAGGTATCTTTGGCTCTATTTCTCCCCGGAGGTCTGGGTGGTGGCTCTGTGCTTCCATTTCCTAATTATTTAGCGCCTACTTTAGCTCCCTCTTGCGCAAATTATGCATCCCCCTTGACTTATGCCGGAGTGCAGAAATAGCTGAACTTTTAAACTCTTTGAAAGCTGCTGTATTCTGCTGACTTTATTCTGTTGCCTTTGAATCTTGAGCTTTCAACCAGTGCTCACGAAGCAATCACAAAATATGATTTCAAGAAACAGATAGAAAATGTTTTATCTGACATTAAGTCCATGTACTTGTACTGAATGTATTCATACGACATTATATTATATTATATTATATTTTTATACCATGTATGTAGCCATACGGTGCCATCTCACACCAAGCAGAACTTGGTCACTAGTGACATACCGTCCCTATTTACCATCATTTAATACATATTGAAACTTTAAAAGTTTTATCTCTTATATTATTTACAATCTTTCTTAAAAAGATTATTATATTTCAAAATTATTGCTCGGACCAACGAGATGGTAACGTCTGGGAGAACTGGGTCTGATCTAGATGACTGTATACCAATTTGTCTCTTTATATGTTATTATTGTTATTATTATTATCCTTATGTAATGTGAGTTCGATAAATAAAGTAGTATCTTATCTTATCTTATCTTATCTTTTGTATATGGGTGAAATCGCCAGAAAATGTAGAATTTTGCCTTCACCAATCTTTTCAAATAACCCAAATTTAAGACATCAATGAAGTTCAAAATTTAGTTTAACATAACCAAAATGATTGTTTGAATCAAGGTAATATCAAATATACTCAGATACACCTCGTATTTATCATTTTATACCCTAATTTAGTAGCAGAATTTGATAGATGTGTAGAACTGTAGATTGTGCATTTTCTGAAAATCTGACTGATTTTGTAAGTTCACCAAATTACTATACATGACAGTATACAGCTTATTGAAACTGCTTACAGCTTTGTCTTCACTGCTTCATAGAATCAACAAATCTCTCACTGTCATATGGGACTCACTTCAAAGTATGAAAACACTTTGATGTGAAAGTGAAGAATGGATATTGAAGGGGACTTTGCTTGAATATAAACTGATTTTAATGTTCGTTTGTTTGCTTTTCAGGTGAGTGATATTTCTCTACTGTCAAACGTGACTGGCTGTTGGTGAAAGTGAAGAGGGTAGGTGGGCGATAATAGCCACCAAACAGATTGCTAGAATCAATGCAATGCCGAATATACTCGAATTTACCTAATATTGGCCAAATTGCAGCCTAATTTATCAGAATTGACTAAATATGTACAGCTGCCAATTGTACATTTTATGAAAATCTGACCCATGAACCCCCAGGTACTTGTGGAAGAACAGTTGTATGAACTGACTTTAATTCCTGGTGAAGAAAACAATGTAGAATAAAAAGTTGTTTTTTCTTGTGTGTTTCTGCGATACTGCTTGTAGTTGATGGTTGATAGGATGGTCCCAAGGTACTACATGGGTGATGGTGAATATTTCAGTGATAGAGCCCCTCCTGAGCAGGTGAGCTGCTCCCATGGGTGTGATCTGGACCTCTGCTATGTACATGTCCAGCAGGGCATTCTGTCTGTGTACCTGGCCCAGCTTATATCTCAGTATATATCTGAGTATATATTTGCTATTGACTTGATTCTAACAGTCAGTTTTTTTTTCTGTTTTTTGAGTTGTAGGTCTTACGACTCTCTGAGTCTGAGTTTTAAGCATCACAACTGGCACTCACACCAAATCAACCAGACTGTACGATCCTATTCAACATTTGAATCTTGAGTTTTGTCATCTACAGCAGCTCAAAAACGGGCCTTACAACTGGAAAACTAGTTGCAACTCGTTGGATGCGTACAGTGTGAGGGGGCCATTAGACTAAATAGGAACCTAATACAGAGTCTTTGTAAAGTATTTACCGATACCTAATTATGAAACAGGGCCCTGAAATACTCTTGGTGTACCTGCATCGCATGGCAAACATCACAATGTTAAAGTATTATAGTCAGCTGGCCGTGGCAGTGGATGGGAGCCTTTATAGGGTGACTCCACTAGTATTGACCAAATTGCAGCCTGATTTAGCGGAATTTACTAAATGTGTACAGCTGCCAATTTTGTGAAAATCGGACCTTAGAGTCTGGTAAAATGTGATGTGTTCTAGGAAAATGAGTCATAAGTCGCAAAATATGGACTTTGAGATATCACCATATTTGAAAAGACGAGATCAAAGTGATTCCAATGATAGTAAACACTATAGGACGCCTAATAAGTATTTCTATAATTTAAGTTTGATAGTTTTATTTTTGAAAAAGAAGTTTTCAATGTTTCTAGATGGGTAAATACCAGTAAAGTAACTAAATATACTCCATACAAAGGTCTTCAAAACGCAGGGATATATTTAATACAATGTCCCGAAATGTGTTACATAGATTTATATGGCTATAATTGCTAACCTATCTAAAGATCAAAACATTTCAATAAAGACATCTTGTGAAAAAAACACCTTGAAAAATATCAATTTTGCGACTTGTGACTCATTTTCCTGAAACACATCACAAATGTCATACATCGATTAACAGTAGTATACTACTCCAAGAGACTAGCCCTGGAGCTAGTGAAAGAGTAAGAGTAAAAGTAGAAATATCTCAGTTAAACATGAGATAGGGAAGAGATATCGATTTATAATCTGGAAGATCTTATTTTATCGATAGCAGTATTATTACGTAAATCTGCAGTCATAAATTAGGGAATATACCCGATTTTAGAACTTAATCTACTTGAATACATCAATTACGTTCAATAATACAGGACCGGACAAGAGAAATCTGCATGAAAACCAGGAATTCTGTAGACAGTAAATATCCGTGATAAGCAAACTATAGGCATGCATGCAATATACAACACAGATATCATAGAATAGGATTTATCTTAAACATGAAAAACGTTTTATGGGAAACATGATTGTAACATTTATACCTGTTATGCATGTGGGCAGCATGTAAAATGTTAAAATATATCCAGAATCTGGAGTAATACACGTAATAGGGGATTTTATTGGCATCATTTAATCTTTTTTTTTTAAAATATTATTACTTTTTAATTCACTGGGGTTAGTTCAGCACATACGGTTGACTTTCTCATAGTCCCTAGAGGGAGAAGGTGAAATCACAGCCGCATCCAAGCCAGCAGTTTGGATAACTCTGTCACCAGTAAAGGCTCCTATCCACTGCCACGGCCAGTAGTTTGGATAACTCTGTCACCAGTAAAGGCTCCTATCCACTGCCACGGCCAGTAGTTTGGATAACTCTGTCACCAGTAAAGGCTCCTATCCACTGCCACGGCTTGTAGTTTGGATAACTCTGTCACCAGTAAAGGCTCCTATCCACTGCCACGGCCAGTAGTTTGGATAACTCTGTCACCAGTAAAGGCTCCTATCCACTGCCACGGCTTGTAGTTTGGATAACTCTGTCACCAGTAAAGGCTCCTATCCACTGCCACGGCCAGCAGTTTGGATAGCTCTGTCACCAGTAAAGGCTCCTATCCACTGCCATGGCCAGCAGTTTGGATAGCTCTATCACCAGTAAAGGCTCCTATCCACTGCCACAGCCAGCAGTTTGGATAGCTCTGTCACCAGTAACAGGGTGACTCCACTAGAGGAAAAACGCCGGCGACAAATGTTGCCCACTAATTTGTTGCAACGAATATCCATACAGAAAACAAATTAGTAGGCAACAACAACATTTGTCGGTGCCGTTTTTCTCTCTCTTTTATTGTATGGTGTTTTACCACAATGTTTCTTGCTATTAAAGCCTTGGACTAGATTATGGAGCAGTATACTACCTCATATTGTGAGGTACCAGGCCCATACTCTACTCCATTCAAGGAGATACTAAGACAAAAATGACCAAGGGACATCGCGGGAAGCCGTATTGTCCCGCGGCGGAGGTATCCGACGCCAAGGGACGATACGGATTTCCCCCGATGTCCCACGGATTTTTTTGTATTTATTTCGCCGTCATTCTTTAACATGTAATTAAGCATAACCGATTTAGTGATAAACTTATACTTGTTTTCGTTTGGTCGACAGCCATGTCTTTGTTGACATCATGACGCCCGTCATGATTACCGTCATGACGCACTTATATTTCTACGCCGTTTTTCCCGACCCGCGGGGGTCGGGACTATATTTTAGCACGCAAACTTACTTAATCCTGTGCTGTCGTTTACGGTTTACGTTTACACTAAATTACTCTAAAAACATATTCAAGTATTTATTTTAATTCCCTTATAGGCGCTGGTACTATAATCTTTTGAGAACTATATTCTTTCCGTATCGGTCCTGAGGCCTGATACGGCCGTCGTATCGTCCTCAGGACTGAGTTGCGCTCTCAGTGTTAACTCAATGGGCCCTGCGTATCGACTACATTCAAAGGTGAAATAATAGTGGTTTCTTTCTTCTGTCCACAGTTATTAGCTGCCATATACAATATTGTCAGACGGTGGTGAAGATCAGCGCAAACCAATTATTCATTCATAACTATTATATTATTGCCGTTGTCCATGGCATACATACAAACATGCCAACTCTTGATATTTTCCCAATACTGGTTCAATTGTTATCAATTTTGATTACATCTTTGTTATTGCAAATCCTCGTACCATATTCCAAATACCACCGCCCCCCTTGACCCCATTCACATGGAGTGGCTGTTTGGGACCCTGCATACAGTATAGTACCAGGCAGGCTTCTCTATGTAAATTCTAAGCGCATTTGCCATTAGTATTCAACATAAGCATACAGTCAATATGAAGACAAGGAAAGTGTAAATACTCGTATGTCTGCTGACATTTGGAGGCCTACAATTGTATGTTTACTACTCATGGAAAAATATTGAGTATTGTCTAGTCATGTCGGCGGAGGTTTGGATGATAATTCAAAAGCCACTTGCACCTCTGTCAGCCTGTACTTCTTATTCTGGGTCAGATTTTCAGAAAATGTACAATTGGCAGATGTACATATTAAGTAAAGTTAGAAATTAGGCTGCATTTTGGTCAATACTAGGTAAATTCGAGTATATTCGCCATTGCATTGATTCTAGCTATCTGTTTGGTTAGGTTAAACTGAGTTTTGAACTTTATTTTCGTGTGAAATTTGGATTATTTGAGAGGATTGATGAAGTTGAATTGTACATTTTCTGGTGACTTCACCCATCTCAAGCCCACTTGCACTTCTACTCCTACCCCTGTTTCTCCTATTCCTTCTAATCTCCATACCATGATTAAAACTCGCCCATTTTCCTCCTTCTTTGTGTGTCTTGGAGTCTTCCTTCTCCTCTTCCTACTGCTGCTGCTCCTCTTCCTACTTCTGCTCCTCTTCCTACTTCTTTCTGCTACTCTTCGTACTTATGTTCCTCCTTCCCGTTGCTACTTCTGCTCCTCCCTCTACTTCTGTTCCATCTTACTTCTCCTGTCCCTACTGCTGCTCGTCCACCGATGTAGCTCTTCCTCTTCCTCTTCCTCCTTCACCTGCTCCCTCCTTCCCTCTTTTCTTCACCCTCTCTATACACGTCTTCTCTTCACCCTCTCTCTACCCTTTTCGTCACCCTGACTATACCCCTTTCTATACCCTTCTTTTCTTCACCCTCTCTATACCCTGTTCTTCTCTTCCCCCTATCTATACCCCTCTCTTCTCTCCACCCTCTCTTTACCCTCTATACCCCTCTCTTCTCTTCACCCTCTCTATACCCCTCTCTTCTCTTCACCCTCTCTATACCCCTCTCTTCTCTTCACCCCCTCTATACCCCTCTCTTCTCTTCACCCTCTCTATACCCCTCTCTTCTCTTCACCCTCGCTATACCCCTCTCTTCTCTTCACCCTCTCTATACCCCTCTCTTCTCTTCACCCTCGCTATACCCCTCTCTTCTCTTCACCCTCTCTATACCCCTCTCCTCTCTTCACTCTCTCTGTACCCTCTCTACTTTTCACATCCCTTTCCTGACCTGCCTCTCATCCTCATTCACTGTAAAGCCGTGTTTACATGTTAGTCACCCAAGTGCTGTCCCCACCCTCATATTGCACATCTCCAGTGACGGCGGCCGTATAAAGGTCTAAATCTCCATAGAGTGGAGTACAAACAGCCCCTCCTCCACATCCTCCAGCCTATTGCTATCCGCCCTTTCTCTTCTCTTTATTCCATGTTTTTATTAATTGTCCCTTTTTGTACCTTTTCCATTTGTTCCCTTTCCATTTCCCATCACCCACGCTTCTCTCTCTCTCTTGCCAGAGCTAACTCATCTCTCTTTTCATTTTCATTCTCATCTCTACCTTTTAGCTGCTCCTACTTCCCTTCCTCCTGCTCCTGCCCTTCTTCCTTCTGCTCCCTTCAAGCCTTCCTCCTCTTTACCTTCTGTTTATAGTCTCTACCAATTTCTATCCATAGGGCGGAGCCTGAACAATTTCTCTCCAGAGTCTGTAACAGTTTCTCTCTAAAGTCTTTAACAGGTTAACAGTTTCTCTCTAAAGTCTGTAAGAGTTTAACGGTTTCTCTCTAAAGTCTTTAACAGTTTAACAGTTTCTCTCTAAAGTCTTTAACAGTTTAACAGTTTCTCTCTAAAGTCTTTAACAGTTTCTCTCTAAAATCTGTATCAGTTTCTTCCTAGAGTCTGTATCAGTTTCTCTCTAAAATCTGTATCAGTTTCTCCCTAAAATCTGTATCAGTTTCTCCCTAGAGTCTGTAACAGTTTCTCTCTAAAATCTGTATCAGTTTCTCTCTAAAATCTGTATCAGTTTCTCCCTAGAGTCTGTATCAGTTTCTCTCTAAAATCTGTATCAGTTTCTCCCTAGAGTCTGTAACAGTTTCTCTCTAAAATCTGTATCAGTTTCTTCCTAGAGTCTGTATCAGTTTCTCTCTAAAATCTGTATCAGTTTCTCCCTAGAGTCTGTAACAGTTTTTGTTACAGAGTCTGTTTACATTGATAGTCACATTTAAAGTACAAAATCTTTTTCTACAAACTCTGCTACCTTATCTAACACAGGTTATATATATATTCATAATCATTTATCATATTTTATCATAACCACCCACAAAAGGATTTATTTCAAATGATTTTGTTGACCATTTATTTGACCCTTGTGCCAATCTTATATCGAATACGATCGTTACAAACCCCCAATTAATTAACATACCTCTCAGACCCACTATCTATCCAGCCATTTCAGAAAGAAGCAGAAGAAAGAAAAAGGTCCTTTCCATGTTCAGAACTTTCCCACTGCCCCCTTTTTATCAAAGCCTTCACAAAATCCCCCCAGGACATTGCTCAAGTAGGAGAGGGAGGAGAGGAGGAGTCTCAAAAGTGTCAAAAAGTGCTAGCACACATTGCTCACTTCTTCATGATATTACTGCTCATACCGTCCCCCTGAGCCACTCGCGGCTATTTATAGCTGGTAAAGAAGAGTTGTCCATTGGGCTGGGAGCTGTGCATTAGCTTGGGTCAGCACGCCCGCCTTCAGAAACATGGTCTAATTGCCTGTGTGTTTTCAGGCTCAAAGAATGCCAAAGTTTGCACTGACAATTGAAGAATGAGAGAGATAGGTCGAGAGTGAGCGAAATATGTCAAATTATCTTTCTTCCAAATGATGTTTTGAACTAATCTTGAAGCAGTACCTGTTATTGAAGGTATCCAAGTCAGAGATTATGGGTCAGATTTGCAGAAAATGTACAATTGGCAGCTGTACACATTCAGTAAATTAGGCTGCAATTTGGCCAATACTAGGTACGTTCGAGTATATTTGGCATTGCATTGATTCTAGCAATCTGTTTGGTTAGGTTGAACTGAGTTTTGAACTTCATTCTTGTCTTAATTTTGGGTTATTTGAGAGGATTGGTGAAGGCAAATTGTACATTTGCTGGAGATTTCACCCTTAGATGAATTGTACATTTTCTGAAAACTTGACCCTTATATATCCAAATTGCACTCACTGTGATTCTTAGGCTTCATATGATTGTTATAAAATTATTAGCAATGTCATATTTGATTAGTTATATACACGTAAATATACTTTAAAAAAGATCTATGTCTGATAGACCTTTTTACTAGTGATCTTGATTGGCTTGGCAGTCAAATTCGAGGTTCAAGCATCTCAGTCTTGTCCATTTCTGAAAATAGATATTATTCAAAGTTATTATGAGTATTTCCATCTAGTTAAACTGGAAATATTTTAAACAGCTAGAATCGATGATAGAGCTAGTTCAGAGAACGAAGGTGGATGATTACTAATTAGTATAGTATGTGGGTAATTAGCCCACTAATGAAGAAGGTAAGAGGAGTTGTCAGTACAACTGTTCATTAAGAACTGATCCCTCATTTCATAGATATCAAGCAGGTAAGGTTACCTTAAGGTCACATGACAGTGTAGGCCAATCAGGCCACAGTATGGTACATATTCATGACTCATTAACCAATGAGGGTCAAGTTGGTCATGTGATAGCCGTGCCTGACCTTTTGACCTGGCGAGCATGGTGCTACCTAACATGTCGCCCTGTATTAAGCAACATATAGATATATGAACATGATTATGGATATACTTATAAATACAGTTGTGAATATTAATAGTTATGCTAATTTATATTGATAATGTTACGTAATCTTACGTAACCCAAATGAGGTAATAGGTTAGCATAAAATGGGTGTGACAAGAGGTCGAAAAAATAATTTTTCAATCATATTGTTAACTATTTCAGTCTGTATTTTACTTATAATTGTTAGAATTAAGCTATAAGCCGAAATGTCTTAAATATGCCTAGGATACCTGGGAAGAACAGCTTTGAGCTGACAGGTTTCACCCAAACTCTCGCCGAATGATTAACTATTGCAAATGATGAGAAATAAAAAGATTTTCAGAAAATGTACAATTGGCCAATCTACTGTACATATTTAGTAAATTCTGCTAATTTAAGACTGAAAAATGGTCCAAACCATATGAGTATATTACGTATCAGGGTTTTCCACAGGTTTTGGGAGGTCTCCGGTGGTATGAGATGAAATTCAGGGGTTTAGCGGCAGAGCCGCTACCCCGGGCCGCTTCTGCGGTCCGGGGGGAGAATGCAAGAGGGGGTTTCCCCCTCTTGCTGGTGGGGGTCTGAGGGGCCTCCCACAGGAAATTTAGAAAAATTAGAAGCAAATTGTTGAAGTTTGAAGCCAATTTTAATTACTTTTGAGCTGATATTTGCTGTAAGATTGGTCAGACAAGTATACATAATTTCCTGAAAAGAGAGTTGTAAATAATCTGCCAATTGATTATGATTGCCTTTTTCAAACTATTTGTCACCTGTTTAAACTTAAGGGCAAACATAAGTCAAAATATAATGTTTCTGAAACTTTAGTATATATGAACTGTTTCTGGTCATAGAAATGGGAAAATATCCTTGAGTCACACATTCTTGTGTTTAAGATATACTACCTCAAAACAAGGATATATCAAAATGGCCTATCAAAACAAGGCCAACATCGAAAGTTTCCAATTCAATTTTACCATATAAATAAAAAATGTGATGTGTTCAGAAAAATGAGTCACAAGTCACAAAATTGATATTTTTCAGTGTTTTTTCCCAAGATGTCTTTGCAGGAATGTTTTCATTTTTGGGGTGCTTAACACTTTTTTTCGTAGCATGCATAAAGTTACTAAATTTCAAGATAGTGTATTAAATATATCATTGCATTTCTATGGTAATTTTATAGAGTATAGTTAGCCAATTTACTAGTAAATATCCACCCGGAGATATTGCAAACTTTTTCAAAAATAAAAATATCAAACTTGAAATATAGAAATACTTATTAGCTATAATCATAATGTTTACTATCATCAGAGTCTGTTTGATCTCATTTTTTCAAATATAAACAATTTTTTTGCGACTTTTGACTCATTTTCCTATGACATATCACAAATGTCATTATATCCTAAATTCAGGAAACTTTTAGAGTAATATACAACTGGAAACATGAAGAATAGGGGGCCCCCTGTTAAAATATAAAAAAATATACATGGAATCGGTACAAGGCCAGGAATTCAAAAGCCTAGAAGATGGGCCATTTTTTATACATAACATATTTGGAATAAATTTCCCAGTCCCATATTTCCCAATCTAATTTTTTTTTTTTAATTTAATTTAATTTTTTAATTTAATTTAATTTTTTTTTTTTTTTTTTTTTTTTTTTTTTTGCTTTTGTTAACGGCGGGCCTTATTGAGTCTCCGGCGGCCGTCATAACGTCTCCGGCGGTGCGCCGGAGACTTGTCTATGTAGGGAAAACCCTGCCGTATTGAGTTGATTTATATTGTCTTAAATTTGTGTTATTTGAAAGGATCGCAGAAGACAAATTGTACACTTTCTGAAAATCTGACCCATATATAGTAGCCCTATAGTCAGCCCTTGCTATGTTCAGAACAGTTCTGCACCCTTTACCCCCACCCTCACCCCTCCCCCCACCCTCACCCCCCCCCCCCCCCCCCCCCCATTCCTCCAGCCCCTCCCAATAAAACAACTGCATCTGCCAAGTGCTACACATGCCAATCACAGTGCAACATTTTTTATTTTTAGAAAAGAGGCAGAAATGGTCGCCAATAGTGTTGCTTATACCAATTAGCTCCACCATCTAAACCAGGGACTGGTGGAATGAGTAAACTAGACCGTGTCTAAACGAATAATGGCGGAAATAGATATTTATGCATCACATTCAACATACGGCATGGGTCCTGGGTATGAATATAAAGTGCCTTTCTGTCTCTCTTTCTCTGTCTCTCTCCCTGTCTCTCTCTGAGTCTCCCTTCTTCTCTATCTCTTTATTTCCTGGGTAAGATCCTAAACTGCCTCCCTCTCAGTTCTTCTGCCCTTGATATAACCTTCAATGTGTTGATAAGGGCGAAAAGCAACCAGTCTCACTCACTCACTCGTAAAGCAACCAATCTCACTCACTCACTCAACATAAGGCATGCGTAAGTTGATAAGTATTCCAAGCTAAATGAAATGATTTGAAGAGGAGTTGCAAAAAGAACTCTAACATTAACCCTACTATTCTCAGGAAAATTTCGCCTCCAATTTTTCACTTTTCACTTTCTTCTCACTCAATTTTATTGACAAAGAAAAGAAGAAAAAACTACTCGTCCACAGTTATACCGGCATTAGAAAGAGATGTAGAGAATTTAGTGGAAGATATCAAGGGGAACCGTGATAAGATTGCGGTCCTTGAGAAAGAAAGAACTGCCATAAACACGATAGTACATGATACGCAGGGTAAACTTGATAAAATACGTACAGATGACATGATGAAACCCCCACAGGAGGACAATCCCTTCTTGGTGGTTGAAGGTTTGCCCGAGGCGTGGATGAATGATGAAGGCCAGCCCTTACCTTCGCTTAAAAGGAATGTTGACATCCACAAGCACACTGAAAATGTAGATCAAGAAGTTCTGAAATTCATGCAATCAATCGATCAGAAGTTTCAGAATGAAAAGGTGAAAAAGGCCTACAGGATAGGTATCGCAAGAATACATGACACCAGAGCCATTTACATCGAGCTGGAAAGTCCTGAGATAAAAAAATCCATTATCAATAAGTCAAATCTTGTGCGTAACCAAGGCAAATACAAACAAATTTGGTTTAACAAAATGGGTACCGATCAATTTGATGGTAATTACGAGTTGCTTAGAGGATGCCATACTCTCTTACGACTCAATAATAAGCCAGCTGACCTAGTTCTGAATCATATCAGAACTAGGGAAAAATCATTTACGGTTCACGATCTCCACCTTTTACCTGCTGGATGCCGGCCAAAAGATGTTATGGAGGTTCCAGTCGATGAGGATGGATTAGGATTCTCTGGTGCTCATTCCATTTACTCAAATTTCTATCCAGCTTCATTCTTCTACAACAACAAAGCCTTCTCCTCAGTTGAACACTGTTACCAGGCGACGAAAGCTCTATCAGCTGGTAAACCGAGCCTCACCGAACACATACGGAAGGTAGCGAGCCCGGTTGTCGTAAAGAGACTAGGAGAAAAAATAAATGTAGATCCCAGCTGGGATGAAGGAGCGGAGGTATTGTTGGAAAAAATGGTCAGAGAGAAGTTCAGACAAAATCCTGCCTTACGGAATATTATGATCAACGAACAAAAAGCAAAGAACTTCTACGAAATCACGACATCTCCCCGGTGGGGTACCGGTTTCCGGCACCCCGGCGCTAGAATCAAAGATGGCGCACGAGAAGCACTGACCTCAAAACACTTCAAAGGTGAAAATAAGTTTGGTCGGATTCTCACCCGTATAAAAGCATCTTACCTTGCAGACAAGGACAAGAAGACAGAATAGAAGTTCCCGGATCGGTATATTACAGGAGAAAAGACTGACATACCCTTACAATATGGAAAGGTTAGACTTACTCGTAATCGCCGACTCACGAGGGAAGGGACTGACAGGTCTATTACAAGAATCGCTACCTTCAGCTAGGCTCCAGATTATTGCAATAGGGGGCCTAACGCTACAAAGGATTACAGAAGTTGCTGAAGCAAGGGTTCGTATACGCAGACCCAAGGTAATAGTGATTATGGTGGGAATTTGCAACCTCACCACCAGGAATAAAGAGGTTAAACATCATCAGATTACTCTTAAACGCCAGACAAGTGCACTGTTCGAAGAAGAAATCTACCAAACCTTACCTGGAATTGTAAATGACCTACGTGATCTTGTACCCATTCCCCAGGAAAAACCTAAAGTTCTTTTTACCACCATTATGGGTTTAGACATTAATCAATATAATATGCACTTGGCTGAAAGAACCAAGTCGCTACATCATTTCTGTAATGACCCAGTTGAAGTACAGCAGCAAATTAATCGATCTATTATAGCAATGAACTATATCATTAAGGATATCAATGGGAGCCATGACCTTCCCACACCTTTTGTCGGTGAATTAGTACATAGAAACAAATCAAAAAGGAAAAACCCTGTTACTGGCCAAGCAAAACACACAAACTTCTACACTTTACTTTCAGCCGATGGGTGCCACCTGATAACGTATTTGCGTAACAGAGTGGCCATCCAGATTGCTAAAGCGTACAATTGGATTCAACTGGACTGATAGTTTAATGAATGAACCACCATTGTATCCCCACTCACTTGATCGTCTAAGGTATAGTGTTCTATGAATACTCATCCGAGGGCGGTCAAAGTGAGAGAGGTAAGACTTTAGTAATTCCAGAATAACATCAAAACCAACGATCCAATCAAGTCGAACAAGTTCTCATCGGTCAATTAACAACGAAGGAACTATAACTTATAACTTATAACTTAGGACTACTTTGCCACATATATACTAATATTAAAAACCGACACTTATAAGAACTAAACAATATTCAAATGATCGAACAAGTATCAAGGACGATTACAGAGATATGTTTCTCATATCATAACATGAGGTGGTGAATGGGCGGTTGTGTTAATGACGTTGAAATCTAGGGTCAAACTAAATAACTCTGACAATGATATATAAAAATCACTTTATTGTAGATGACGATGAATTCTGCTGTGTTTATTTATATACATATATATATATTTACTTCACATATGGATGGACTTCTTGTATTATACTGTTTGTAGGTTTGGTGTTGGTATAAACACTTTATATCTAAATACAGGTGGAAATAATCAATAATGATAAGAGGTATATTGTACAGTAGTATAAGTTAATACTCCACACTTCATAAAACACACCACTTTAACGATTGTAAAAATCAACGATGTAAGATCTGTGCAATTTAGTAAGCATGTCATACCTCATAGGGGAAGATTATAGCTATATAAAAATGCTTAGTAATAAGGATATTTGTTTAAAACTGTCAAAACATAAGGTTAGACATATCAACGATAACGAAACATTATTATAAGGAATAATGAATCAGTGAAAGTTTTTACATGACTTAAGATGATATTAGGAAGGTAAGTGAAAGCGTTTATAAATGCTCCCTCACAAAAACCTTTCTCCCTCGCATGAAAAAGGGTCAGTAGTTTAAGCATGATTCCTCCAATTGGAGAAGATTACCTGATATTGTTGTGTGATTCTGATCAGTAATCGAAGGAGTCTATTTAAGCCAGTAAATAGTCCTTCGACTCATTGATAATGTGTTGCGATGACAGGTGGAGAACATCTAGTAGATCAGAGGCTAGTTTGACTAGGTTGACTGATATCACAGGCAGAGCAAGCGGCTATGCCTTGATAGCTAGAGTTCCATATTGTACGTTGTTTGTAATTAATATGTATTATTATTCCAGTTCAGGAATAATTGATGTTTGTAGTGCGGTGAAGTTAAAATCCGCGATTGAGATTGAGATTGAATGTACATACACTATACAACCAGGTATTAACCTGGATAGATTACAAATATTTCAATGATAAAAAAGTGTAACAAAAATAAGAATATTGAGGTAGAACCTCAAGATCTATCCCTGTCGAAAGGTGTAAAAATAATTTCATGGAATATTCGAAGTTTGCCACCAAAGTTATTACATGTAAATACCTTGATTGATGCCTCGAAAGCAGACATTATAGCTATACAAGAGTCTTGGTTACATAAAAATATCCATGATAATCAGGTAAATATAGATGGGTACCAGTTATATAGACTGGATAGAAAAATAAAAAAAAGAGGGGGAGGTTTAGTCACTTTCATTAATAACGAATATACTGTTAACGACACAAAATACGAAGGCCTTAATATATCAAATGTACATTTAGAAGCCCAAGTACTTGAATGTAGGAAAGGGCAGGCTAAGACATTAATATTGGTTAATATCTACAAACCCCCCCAAAGCAGTCTAAAAGAGAGTATCAGCGAACTTAAAAATATACTTGATGGCATACAATTAACGAGAGATGTTTACTTGGTAGGCGATTTTAATATTAACAATGACACGAAAAACCTTGACTTTATACGTCAATATGGCCTCTCAAAATGTATAAATGTACCAACCAGAGTTAGTAGGAAATCAACCTCGTTGATTGACCAAATTTTTACTAATTGTGATGACATAACACAAGCTGGTTGTATAAACGATAACTCTAGTGACCATTTTCCAATATACACTATCAAAAAGAAAGAGAAGAATGTTTATCAGAGAACGTCTTTTACAGCTCGTAAATGGGATTCTCTTGATATTAAAATTCTACAACAGATTCTAAAGGATATGGATTGGTCCGATTTTTATAAATCTAGAGACGTAAATTTTTGTTGGGATATATTAATCAATAGAATCAACTTCTACCTGAATCGTATGTGTCCTAAGAAAAAGTACAAAAACATTAGAGAGAGGCCTAAATGGTTTACACCGGATATAATGAAACTCTCGAAACAGAGAGATAAAGCTTTCAAGAAAGCCAGGGTAACTATGAATGTAAATGACTGGAATGAAGCAAAGAAAATCAAAAATCAGGTTAATTCTAAGATGAGTAGGCTTAAAAGTGATCACCTTAAGGAGGAATTAATGAAGGATCCAAAAGACAGCAAGCGCTTTTGGGAAATCATAAAGCCCCTGATCACCCCAGAAAAGGTCAAAACGACCCAGAAAACCAGCTTACTAGATGATAATAATATTTTAAAATCAGGAGTTGAGGCAGCTGAGCTACAAAATAGTTTCTTCTCAACTGTTGGTGATAAACTAGCAAACAAGATAAAACCTCTTTCTGATGAAGAAAATAAGTTGCTTCGTGCCAGTCATAGTCATATCAATAAAGGGAATGAGATGTTTGAATTTACGGAATTTACGATTGAGGAGATAAGGAAATATGTTAGGAAATCTAAGGACAGTAAAGCTTCGGGCATCCCTTTTTTGCCCACCAGAGTACTGAAACCCTGTCTGTTGGCTCTGGCCCCCCAGTTCACATACATATGTAATCTTTCTATTAACCAAAAAGAAGTGCCTGATGAGTTTAAGAATGCCACAATTGTCCCCTTATTTAAAAAGGGCTCTAAAAATGATCCCTCTAATTACAGACCTATTAGTATCATAAAACTACCTGCGAAAATACTAGAAAAAGCAGTCCACAACCAATTGTACTCTTATTTAGAGGATAAAAACTTATTATACAAACACCAGTATGGGTTCAGAACGGATCATTCGATAACTCAAGCTCATCATAGACTCTTCCATGGATTCTACAATAGCATTAATGATAAAGAGAAATCAATGTTGGCCTTCCTGGATTTCAGGAAGGCATTTGATACTGTTGATCATGATATACTTATTGAAAAACTGAAACACTTCAATGTCCATGGTGACGTAATTTTGTGGTTCGTCAATTACTTGAAAAATAGACATCAGAGTGTACTTATAAATAACTGTACATCTAATACTGAGAAGATTACTAGAGGTGTTCCTCAAGGAACTGGGTTAGGGCCATTGCTCTTTTTATTGTACATAAACGATCTGAGTACTGTAATTTCTAGGTCTAGTTTTCAATTTTTCGCCGATGATACGGTTCTATTTACTTCTGATAAGTCACGACTTGAGGCCTGCAACAACTTGCAATCCGACCTACAAAATGTTAGTTTATGGTGTAGGAAAAATAAAATATCAATCAATATCGACAAAAGTAATATCATGGAAATAAACCCTTCTAAGAATCAGGATGTCTCTGGTAGATTCCAATTCAAATTAGGGGATATGGATATGAAATATGCAGAGAATTACACCTACCTAGGGTTAGATATAGACAATAGGTTAACGTTTAAGGACCATATTTATTCTAAAATCTCCCAAGCTTCTAAACGCTTAAAAGCCATCAGAAGAATACAAAGAGATCTCACCCCCCAAAGTATCTTAACCATTTATAAGGTAGCAGTGAGACCATTATTTGATTATGGGGACTGCATATATTGTGTAGCCCCCCAGGATCTTTTAGGGAAAATGCAAGTTGTGCAAAATTCTTTTATAAGAGTTGCCTTTCGACTAGATAAGAGATCGAATGTCATAGATTTACAAGAAGAACACAATATTGAACTGTTAGAGGCTAGAAGGAAACATCATATGTTAGAATTGGCCTTTAATTTAAGCCAGGATGATACATTAATAGACTCTAGAAATATGAATCTAAGGTCGCATAATAAAGGTAAAGTCATGAAGGTACCGATACCCCACTCTGAAATGGTAAAAAAGTCACTGTACTATAAATTACCGGTTTTGTGGAATGAATTACCCAAACAAGGGAAAGCATGTACGTCAAAAGAAGCTTTTAAAACATTTATTTCAAGTATACAGTAATGTTACTAAATGTAAATGTTATGATGTCATACATTCATATATGTTCACCAGTCTGTTGAAATCTTATAGCAGTATGTAAATCTGTATGTAGCGAGTAATAAGTGAAATAAGTATAATACCAATTAATCTAGTGGTAAAACTACTGATTGAAACTGTATAAATGTTGAATTTGTAGTAACGACGCGAGGTGTTATCTACCTTTATAGGAATAGTCTGATGTTTTTCTATTACTATTACTATATTTTTTTACAATAAATAATGTATTGTAATGTTAATATAAAATATAAGTCCCAATCCCACTTGTAGGAGACGGGTCGTGAGAAGATCAGAACAAAAAGAGTAATATACAAATAACGAGTGTAAAAATCAATCTCCCATCTGTTACAGGGAGACTAGGAACACCTATGCTTGCATAGAGAGTTTTTGAACGAGTTTACTCCTTCTTTGTCCCTTTTTCTTGATATATGTTTATTTACCATGTAAATGTACAATCAGAAATAAAGTTATTACATACATACATAGAAACATCGAGGATAACGGAACAGTAGTAAATTTCAGCGGTCCCTGAAATAACAACTAATCCAATGACATGGTTTGGGGGGCTTTTGGGATTCCCACAACCATGTTCTTTCTAAATCCGAAGTTTTAAAAAGATTTCATGATTAAACACTGGCATTTACCTTTAAAAAAATATGATAACTTATATGTGTGATTTCTATGTATATTAAACCTTCGATTTTATGTCTTAAAGGGACATTTAGAGTAATATTTGTTGGGCTACGGTTGACAGTTCATGTTCATAATTATATTAAAAATTGCCTTCTGTGGATTAATTTGTTTACCGATTTTGGGGCTTTGCTAAGGGGAATTAGGATTAACTTCTAGGCTACCTCTACTAGGAAGGAGGGGATTAGCATAACCCAGGAACCTAGTGACAGGCCTGTTTCAAGGTTCTGAAACATGCCAGGTTGCTGCCCTTATGTGTGTTTAATGTTCTGTTTCTATATTGAATTGTACATGTAACCATGTTTCCATGTTACCAGGGGGTAGAGGAGGATATGTGTCAGATTTTCAGAAAATGTACAATTCGTCTTCACCAATCCTCTCAAATAACCCACATTTAAGACAAAAATGATCTTCAAAATGCAGTTTAACATAACAGAACTGATACTTTAATACAATGCGATACCAAAAATACCCAGATATACCCGGTATTCATCATTTTTCAGCCTAATTTAGCAGAATTTCCTAAATGTGTAGAGCTGCAAATTGTACATTTTCTGAAAATCTGACCCATATAAGGTGTGGTGGGCATATTGAATCACTTCTGCTTTGACTTAGACTCCAGATTAAACTACCAGGATTTTATTCTAAGTGTCCTGGTATTTAAAATAGGTGCAGGTACTATTCATAAAAATGCCAGATTGCAAGGTCCCACTTGTCTCATAATACTGGGAATGATCGCTCATGGGTCAGATTTTCAAAAAATGTACAATTTGTCTTCAACAATCCTTTCAAATAACACAAATGCAAGACAATAATGATGTTCAAAATTCAGTTTAACACAACCAAACACATCCTTTAAATCAACTCAATACCTAATATACTCAGATATTCCTAATTTTGACCATTTTTCAGTCTTGATTTAGCAGAATTTACTAAATATGTAGATCTGCCAATTGTACATTTTCTGAAAATCTGACCCTCATGTTTACCTCATTAAAGTCTGCCGTTGTTGATTGTACGCTTTCCTAGCAAACCTCATTTATAAGCATTACATTAGGTAGCTCTTCACCTCCTCTCATACGTAACCATGGTAACAAAAATAGACAACCACTCTTTAATGAGCCAGCACTGTCACGCTGGCCCGAGGTTCAAACCTTTGTACACTGTTAAACCAGGTGGGGACATGATCCGATGTCGGTTCTGTATGCAGAAATCTAGGCTCAGAGCTGAGAGAGTCCCTTCAAACTGAGGGAAGAGAGAAAAGTCTTTCGCTTAAAACCGCTAAATGGCATTGGAATCCCAGTAGGACGCCCATTCCAGGGACGGGAAAATCGATTAGCGCAGTAGGTGTCCAATCACTGACATACCATATCTGATCTGAGAGGTTGTAAGCCTAGACTGTGTTGAACGATTTTCTTTTTGTGGCCATAACTCATTCAGTACAGCGCATGGAATTATGGGACTGATGGTACAGTCTTAAGCCTATAGAAAACATGTCATGTTCAGCATGGAATATTTATCATTGCTCTAATGTCAATATCCATGTGTTAGGCTATGCATGTTTCCATAACACAAGTCTGAATCTTTCCCATCATGCGTTTGGTTCTCATTGATCATATATAAAAGGTATGATATTGGAGTAAACATTCTTTCAATTTTCGATAAGAAATGTTGCAAAATATTCATGTCAGATTTCATCAGAATCCATCCCAGCATGCACTGTAATAAACATGTGCATTGACACATGCAAATCCCTCATTCATTACTATACATGGGTGAGATTTTCAAAAAGTGTACAATTTGTCTTCAGCAATCCTTTCAATTAACAGAAATTTAAGACAATAATGATGTTCAAAATTCAGTTTAAAACAACCAAACACATACTTTAAATCAACTCTATACCAAATTTGATGTGTTCCAGGAAAATGAGTCATAAGTCGCAAAATTGATATTTTTCAAAGTGTTTTTTTCACAAGATCTCATTATTGGAATATTCCAATTTTTGGTGGGATGATCACTGATACCTATATCAATCGATGTATCCATTATCAGAAGAATCTATGTAATATATCCTTTCGTTTTAAAGGTCCTTATATGGACTTCATTTAGTTAGTTTACTGTTTAACGACCCATAGAAATATTGGAAACTGTTTTTTTCAAAAACGAAAATATCAAACTTAAAATCTAGAAATACTTATTATTTTATTAGACTGTTTACTATCATTGGAATCGGCTTGATCTCATCTATTCAAATATAATGGTATCTCAAAATCTAGTTTTGGCGACTTATGACTCATTTTCCTGAAACACATCTCAGATACACCTAGTTTTGACCATTTTTCAGTCTTAATTCAGCAGAATTTACTAAATATGTAGATCTGCCAATTGTACATTTTCTGAAAATCTGGCCCTCATCTGACCACACATCTAGGAGGGCGACACTCTTCCTGGGAATATTCTAGCTCAAGACCCTGCGTTTCTAAAGGTGTGTGGTTTTCTATGATAAATAAAACCGCCCTGTTTCCTCCTCCTCCTCCTCTCCATCTCATTATTTGACTTCTCTGACAGCCTCCATCACCGCCTGTAAACATGTGCGCATGCGCGTGTAACTACTTCCGGGTCGATGAATGGCTTTATCAATCATGGCTGCCGCCGATTATGATAAGTCATCATGGTTATTATTACCGCTCCGGGGTTACGCAGCTTTCCACTCAACGCACCTATGCGGCTGTGGAAAGCTGCATAATCGGTTTCTACCAGAAAAGTGATGATCTTAGCAAATTTACATTGTTTGACCTATGACGTGGGACGGAAGTTATCAATATTTTGCCCTGTTTATACAAGAATTTGAAGTTGAATCGGCCGGAAAAAAACGAGTGGTGGTGAGCGATAATATGTGAAATTCCTGCAGCAACGCCCCGAAAAAATTTATAAAGCCCTCCATCGAAAACAACGAAGACAAAATCCTCCTCAATTTTGGTCAAATGACTTTCAGGTGGGTTGGAAAAAGAAGCGAATCTTTTAGGTTAGGCACTGCACATGTCTGACATGACAAACAATAGCAGTACAGAAAACGCCTCACTGAACTATTTAATGTGGTGAATGGCGCAAATTGAGCAAGCATTTGTTGGAATATCAGAATTATATAATGGATTTGTAAAATATGTAGGAATGTCATGAATTGAACAACGCGCTCGTGTTTGTTTTTATGCGTCTATGCATTTTATTGAATTTTATCTTCCATTTCCATTTCTATTTTTTACTATAGATAACTTTTGTGTGAATGACAACTCCACTATAAATTAGCGAACTTTGTGAGAACAACATCATCACTCTTAGTAATTATGAAATTATTGGTTAAATTAGAATCTCAGAAAACTCTGAGAAAAATGTGATCTCGTTGCACAATGTTTTTGACTGAATAAAAATCTTTAAATACAAAATACATAAATCTCTGTAATGCGTGATTGTAAATATGGGTGAAATCGCCAGAAAATGTACAATTCACCTTCACCAATCCTCTCAAATAACCCCAAATTACAACAAAAATGAAGTTCAAACTCAGTTCAAACAGATTGCTAGAATCAATGCAATGCCGAATATACTCAAACTTACCTTGTATTGACCGAATTGCAGGCTAATTTAGCAGAATTTACTAAATGTATACAGCTGCCAATTGTACATTTTCTGATAATCTGACCCATATATAGGCATCTGATCTGTATTTTTGACCCCCCATAAGGCAGAGACATTTTTAGATTAGAAAATTTCCAGTTTCTAACTCGAACTCCCACTGTGCACAACCACTTAGAGGAAAATAAATGATAAAATAACAACGCCCTCTGTTAGTTGATGGGACTGGAGCCCATGGTGTGAGGTATCCTTAAGTGAAAAACGTGTCCTTAAAATCTCCCTGACACCTTACTATTGCACCAGCCAATATTGTATCCTTAAGTCATGTTGCGGATCCTTAAAAGGGGGTCTTTTATAGGGGATTTGCATAGCCGCCATTTTGAATCTTGATTCACATGGAATTATGGGACTATAATGGTACAGTGTAAAATCTATAGAAATCATGTCATATTTAGCAAGGAATATTTATCAATGTTCTATTGTCAATATCCATATGTTTTACATGTTTCCATAACAGAAGTCCCCATCTTTCCCAACATGCATTTGGTTTTCATAGATGATTTATACAAACTATGATATTGGTGAAAACATTCTTGTAATTTTCGATGTATGTCAGATTTCATCAAAATCCCAGGATACACTGTAACAGACATGCGCAGTGGCACATGCAACTCCCCTACAATTCACTTTCACAAATTCTCTGAAATAACCCAAATTCCAGACGAAAATAAAGTACAAAATAGAGTTCAACCTAGCCAAACAGATTGCTAGAAACAATGCAATGCTGAATGTACTCGGAATTTACCTAGTATTGACCAAATTTCAGCCTCATTTAGCAGAAATTCCTAGATCGGTACAGCTGCAAATTATACGGGTCATATTTTCAGAAAATGTACTATTAGCAGCTCTACACATTTAGGAAATTCTCCTAAATTCGGCTAAAAATGAAGAATACTGGGTATATCTGAGTATATTTGGTATCGTATTGATTTAAGCTATCAGTTCCGTTATGTTCAACCGCATTTTGAAGCTCATTTTTGTCTTAAATGTGGGTTATTTGAGAGGATTGGTGAAGGTGAATTGTACATTTTTTGAAAATATAACCCATACATTTTCTGAAAATCTGACCCACATGCACATGCAACTCCCCTATTGAATTGCCTTCGAGCATGCTACATCTAATCTGAGCGTAAAGCCGTAAAAGGCGGGAAACTGCTGCATCCGTCGTCTGCTCGTTAGTGGGCGATAATGGATCAAATACTAGAGTATCGAGAATGAGAATGGAGTGCCGGGGAGTATTTTCAAAAGGAATTTTCTCTGAAATGGTGATGGTACTTATTATGAGTATATATTTCATGATAGGAAATAATTTTCTTATGTACAAGAATGGCAAAATGTGACAAAATGTACCTAGATCACTAGCCGTTGCAACGTGAAAATGACGCACCACATTGGCGGCTGGGGCTTGGTACACGGATACGACAGGCAACACTGGAAAACCATATTGTTGATATATCCTTAACGTATGTTTTATATACTATTAGGGTCAGACCGCCAGAAAATGCACAATTCGCCTTCAACATCCCTCTCAAATAACCCACATTCAACACAAAAATGAGGTTCAAAATACAGTTTAACTAGCAAAACAGATATATTAAACAAACACTATACCAAATATACTCAGATATATTTTCAAATATGGTGATATCTCAAAATCCATATTTTGCGACTTATGACTCATTTTCCTGACACGGATCACAAAATGTGTGTAGAGCTTCCAATTTTCTGACAATCTGACCCATTAATAGTACTAATTAATAGCACTGTGGCGGCTTCTTGTCGGGGACGTAACGCATCCAACCCACAACTAGTATAAATGTCCGTATTATGTCCCTTTATAACAAGGAGATGCTAGAGTTAATAAAAAACATGGGTCAAGTTTTAAGAAAATGTACAATTGACCTTCACCAATCCTCTTAGATAACCCAAATTTAAGACGAAAATCAGGTTCAAAATACAGTTTAACATAACCAGACTGATTTATTGAATGAATACAATACAGGATACACTCAGTCAGATATACTCAGTATTTATCATTTTTTCACTCTAATTTAGCAGAATTTGAGAGATGTGTAGAACTAGATTGTGCATCTTCTGAGAATCTGACCCATGCACCTGCGTGTCTAAAGCATTACATGTAATACTGTAAATGTATTAATGTTCGCGCAGTATTTATTTTCGCTATTTTAGCGCACCCACCTTTGTGCTGAAAATGAATACTGCGTGAAAGGTATAATTATTGCATAAACAAGGTGTGAGACTTCCTTGCTGTACGAATTTAAATCAGCGCGAAAAGGTGTCAATGTAGATAGTGCATGCGTGAAATTTATCTGCGCGAAAATAAATACGTTTGCAGTACGGTATATCATTTCTGTAATGTTCATCCTAGTTTATCCCCGCCCCCCGTCTGGACTTGTATTTGAGTACAGGTTTTATGAACGGGCATATCAATAATGTACTTCCCCATCCCACGCATTGCCCCATCACCAACATAATCTGAAGTTTATTTCTCTAATGGGTTTTTGCCTCTAGACGGAGAATCCGCCGCCCTGTAGAAATATTTGAGAGTGTCTGTCTCCCGCCCAGCGTCTGCCATATGTTGGTCAGATTTTCAGGAAATGTACAATTGGCCAATCTACATATTTAGTAAATTCTGCTAATTTAAGACTGAAAAATGGTCAAAACTAGGTATATCTGAATATATTTGGTATCGAGTTGATTTAAAAGATGTGTTTGGTTGTGTTAAACTGAATTTTGAACAACATTATTGTCTTAAATTTGTGTTATTTGAAAGGATCGCTGAAGACAAATTGTACATTTTCTGAAAATCTTACCCATGTGATCCGTTTTGGGAAAAAGATTCATAAGTCGCGCAAAATATGGATTTTGATATATCACCATATTTGAAAAGATGGGATCTAGCTGATTCCAATGATAGTAAACACTAGGACACCTAATAAGTACTTTTATCTTTTTTTTTATCAGATTTTGCAATATTTCTGGGTGGATGATTACCAGTAAAGTAGCTAAATATACTCAATGGGATGATCTAAGTAACGCACTGATATAATTTGATAAACAGTCTTGAAATTTGGTAGATGTATTCATACAACCACAAGGACTAAAATGAAAATATTCCAACAAAGAGAGCTTGTAAGTAAAAGACTTTGAAAAACACCAATTTTGCGACTTGTGACTCATTTTCCTGAATCACATCACCTATGTAATGTGTTTCAGGGAAATGAGTCACAAGTCGCAAAATTGGTGTTTTCACAAGGTTTCTTTGGTGGAATGTTCTCGTTTTTTAGGTGTCTAGTCATTGAGGTCGCATGAATATATGTACTAAATTTCAAGACAGTGTATTAAATATGTCCTTGCATTTCTTAACTTCATAACCATTCATTTCATCAAATTGTTTGTCCGTTTCACCGATAGTCTCAAACGGTCGTGACGTCACTGTACAATACAGACAGTTTATATTGTACACCTTGTGTATATTGTATCGTATCGTATCGTATAGCGATTATATTGTACGCTCATGGCCAAATCGTGGAATAAATACCTTGATTGGAGATGAGACATGTCACATTTGTGAAATTCTGCCAATAAAAATGTTTTGTGGAAACTCTCACTCCTGACTCCAAGTCAGATTCAACTTTTCACTGACATTAGTTAGTCCACCTCTTGCCTCAAGGTGTCTATTTTTACATTCTGAACTTTTCCCCTCTATTTTTACATTTTGAACTTTTCCCCTGAATTATTAAAACCCGATCTTCAGATCTGAGAACTCAAAACCATGGGGTGGTAATTGGAAGAGTGAGGTTATGGTTTCACCTTCACTAGCGTCCAGGCAATAACTGTCATATGATCTCCTTGACTGGCTTTTTCTCTCCTCGGCGTCTGTCAGATCCTTGTCTCTTTTTTACCAAGGCTGTCTCGGTGCTTTCTCTTAGCTTTTTGTTGTAGACTTCAAGGTTGCTAGTTGTCCTGTGGATGGCAGAACTCAGACTCTGTTTTGCTTAGCGGCAAGAGGTGTTCCTTGAAATTGCCAGAAAATGTACAATTCGCCTTCAACGATTCTCTCAAATCATCCATATTTAAGACAAAAATAAGGTTCAAAATTCAGTTTAACATAACCAGACAGATTGCTAGAATCAATGCAATGCCAAATATTTTTGTTTTTTTGTTTTTAGAAACGTTTATTAATCGATACACAAAATGATATGACAATATACAATCTATTCTTGCAGAGTACAATGACATGTGTATAATTGGTAGGAAATGAGCCTCAGTTTTAACCATTTGAATGGTTAAATCTGGTTGAGTGGCTATTACCTTTGGGTTCTATAAACTGTGACTTGTTTATGCATGTAACAACACACATAGAAAGAGACTCGCTAAGAGAAGAAACTAGTATAGGAGAGAACTACGATGATAGGATGAGGGGTGAGAGATAGGAGGATATTTACGGTTTCAAGAGAATATAGGTAACATACATTCAAAATTCTATAGGTAACATACATTCTGCTAAATTAGGCTGCAATTAGGCTAATATACTCGAACTTACCTAGTATTGGCCAAATTGCAGCCTAATTTAGCAGAATTTACTAAATATGTACAGCTGCCAATTGTGCATTTTCTGAAGGTTTGATCCAACGAATAAATCTTGTGAATAAAACGCATCCAATTTTTACTCCTTAACTGATGTGGTGTTGCGAGAGTCCAGGAGAGCAAGTTTGAAGAAATTCCAATTTTAACTTAACTTATTGGAGTAATTGTTGATTTCTAAAATCAAAACTTTGAAGTTGGGTTATGGTAATGATGGTGATAGATGTCTCTCATTAGGTGGAGGAAGTTGTTAAATCCTCCACCAAAGTTAATATTGATGTGCCAACCCTTAGGTTATGGGTCAGATTTACAATTCGCCTTCACCAATCCTCTCAAATAACCCACATTTAAGACAGGAATGAGCTTCAAAATGCAGTTTAACATAACAGAACTGATATTTCAAATCAATATAATACTAAATATACTCAGATATACCCGGTATTCACCATTTTTCAGCATAATTTGGCAGATTTCCCTAAATAAGTAGAGCTGCCAATTGCACATTTTCTGAAAATCTGACCTTATAGAAGTTAATGACTATTTCTTTTACACTGGCGGAATGTTCGTGATTAAAGTCGTATTCTCAGGTATTACCAAAAAAAGTCTCGCTAATATTATGATTTTGATGACTTACTATGACAATATTCTGCTGCTTTTTAATTGCAATGGGCAGTTAAATGTGTTTAGGTATAATGTTACCATTGGAATTCTACATTTGTGAAGAAAATCGTCGTCCGTCGTCTATGCACCACTTTCGTCTTCGTCTGAGCGCAGTGGTAGTGGTAGTGGTAGTGGTGGCAGTGGTGCTAGTGCTGGTCATGCTATGTCATGGTTCGTTGGCCAGCTGAGTGGGAGCTTAGTGTTAGTGGTGGTGGTAGTGGTGGCAGTGGTGACAGTGGGTGTATGTACTAATGTAGGTATGAATGTACATGTACAAAATGTACATGCAAACATAGTTACACCTTACAACTGCAATCTGAGCAGCTATTATTATTGTGGTGACCTAGTATGTATTATGGTTACAAGTGGTGACAGTGGGTGTATGTACTAATGTAGGTATGAATGTACATGTACTTATGTGTACATGTACTTATTTATGTATACATGTAGCCCATTGCAATTATATATGACGTTAGTCATAGCCGTGCATCTTGTTTATATATTAATACAATAATTTAAATTCGAATTGGCTGGGAGAAAATGAGTTGGAAAAGAGTGGAACAAAAGTAGAAAATCTAGTTTTTGGCCGATGTTAAGTTAGAGTGCAACTTTAACTTATTTAAGACAATACACTGGGTCGATGAAAGCATATTACCAAGTGGCAAAGGTGAAATCGCCAGAAAATTTTAAACTGTCGTTTGTTTTTGTACTAGAAATTTTGTGACAGATGAGATATATAACAATTGTGAACATTTGTCAATAAGAATGTATTTTTAAAAAATAAAAGAATAATACCAGTAGTCTATAAAGCTTAAAGCTACATTCTCAACTGGTGTTGAGCGATAATAAGTGAAGTCACCGCAGTAAAGCAGCCTAGCTAGCATATCCCAAAATCAAAATATGGACTCTTTGTTTGTTTTGAATATATCTATTCACCTGAAACATTATGTATCCTACATTTTTCACAGTCTCAGATGATGGATGAAACAACGATATACGGTTTGGTTAGCACCAACATTTTTAGAGAAGTTCATACAAGCAAATATTAATAGAGAATAACAATAAAAATAAGAAGCATTTTCATAGGACACCACCCTGGTGCAATCTATTATAACGCACCGACGATTGTGCGTGAAAATAAATCCTTCGCGAAGATATGACGCATGAAGCCACAAGGCGTGAGGCTTCTTTTTGCTGCGGGAATTGAAATACATGCGAAAAAGTGCCAATTAAAGTACTTAGTGCCCGGAAATCTATCGGCGCGAAAATAAATACGTTTAGAGTATATGGGTCAGATTTTCAGAAAATGTACAATTGGCAGCTGTACATATTTAGTAAATTCTGCTAAATTAGGCTGCAATTTGGTCAATAATAGCTAAATTCAAGTATATTCAGCATTGCATCAATTCTAGCAATCTGTTTAGTTAGGTTGAGCTGTATTTTGAACTTTATTCTCGTCTGAAATGTGGGTTATTTAAAAAGATTGGGGAAGTTGAATTGTACATTTTCTGAAATTCTGACTGAAATACGTTTAGAGTATATATACCCTGCGCTGCAGACATTGTTCTAAGTATTTAATGGGCAGTGTTTTGTCTCTGGACATAATGGGACCCTAACGGGGAAGGACATGACGCAGAGCGACCTCTAGTATCACGCAGTCAGACCACGTGATTGAAGTAGCGGAAGTGGGTATCTACTATAAAGGATTATGGGATATGTAGTAGCTGATGTATAGCGGTAGCCTTCTACTTACTGGTCGAACCTCGGTCAAGGCCTTTCACTCGGCTTCTCCATTTTCCTTTTTCCTCCCTCTGTGGGCTTAATTGAAGCGACTGTTACCTAATTGGTTGATTCTCATGAAATGGTTCCAAATGGGAAAATGACATTAAGTTTTCTTTCGATAGATCTTTCCTCTGTAGTCATGCCTCCTTGTAAATGTGTCTTATGCTATTAGACTTTATATTCTGAAAGAATAAAGATTTAAGTCGCATTCTCAGCTATTTCCCCCAAAAAAATCTGGGAAATCTGGACCAGAAGGCCTTTTATAAGGATTTCATAAGGAAATAGGCATATAAATACTCTACTCTAAAAATGGACTGTTTCTCCCACCCACAATAAGGGATTTGCATAGCTGCCATTTTGAATCTTGATTCAAATGGAATTATGGGACTAAGGGTACAGTGTAAAATGTATAGAAAACATGCTATCTTCAGCATGGACTATTTATCAATGCTCTAATGTCAATATCCATGTGTTATGCATGGTTCCATGACACAAGTCCGCATCTTTCCCATCATGCATTGGGTTTTCATAGATCATTTATACAAGCTATTGGTATTATATTGGAAAAAGTATACTTGCAATTTTCGATAAAATTGTTGCCAAATATTTGTATGTCAGATCTCATCAGAATGCATCCCAGAATGCACTGTAACAGACATGCGCAGTGGCACATGCAAATCCACAATAGGACGTTTTATTGACGCTCAAGGTCAATATCTGTGATATCGGTTATGATTCAGATAGCAGGAACGCTGTGAGCACCTCGCAAACCATCTGCTCTGCTTGGCCGCGGGGTATGAGGGTCAGATTTTCAGAAAATGTACAATTGGCAGCTCTACATATTTAGTAAATTCTGCTAAATAAGGCGGCAATTTGGCCATTACTAGGTAAATTCGGGTAAATTTGGCATTGCATTGATTCTAGCAATCTGTTTGGTTTGGGTGAACTGTATTTGGAATTTTATTTTCGTCTGAAATTTGGTTTATTTGAGAGAATTGGTGAAGATGAATTGTACATTTTCTAAAAATCTGACCCATGAAGCGGTTAGGGGGAAGTGGTTGTTGCTCATTTACACTGATTGTGTCCATAGTTGGAGTAGTGTGAAGCTGGGAGCAAGCATTGGCTTTGATTTGCTTTGATAACCAGCGCTGGCTTTATTTGAGGTGGAATACCTGCTAATCAGGTGGATAATCAGGTGGCTGGTGCAGACTGTGGTGGAGGGAGGGAGAAGGGTTGGAGGGAGGTATAAGAGGGGTGTATTGTGACAGGAGGGAGAGACAGGGGAAATAAGTGAGGAGAAAGAGAGAGAGAGGAGGGTGAGGGTGAGAGAAGTAGGGAGGGGGGAGACAGGAGATGGGAGGGAGAGAAGGGAACAAAATGGGGAGAAAGAGAGAGGGAAAGAAGGGAGAGAGAAGAGAGGGAAAGAAGGGAGAGAAAGGAGAGGGAAAGAAGAGAGAGAGAAGTAAGAAGGGTGAGGGGAGACAGGTGGTGGGAGGGGAGGGAGAGGGAACGAAGTGGGCAGAAAGAGAGAGAGGTGAAGGGCGAGAGAAGGAAAGAAGGGAGAGAGGGGGGAGGGAGACGGAAAGAAGGGGAGACAGGAGTGAGAGAGAGAGCGGAGGGAGAATGATAGAATGAGGGGG
Organism: Sthenelais limicola; assembly: GCA_942159475.1. Taxonomy (NCBI): domain Eukaryota; kingdom Metazoa; phylum Annelida; class Polychaeta; order Phyllodocida; family Sigalionidae; genus Sthenelais; species Sthenelais limicola. Next base: position 143,432,525 of record OW804094.1, read on the forward strand.
AGAGAAGGGAACCTGAGGGGAGAGAGACTAATGAGGGGAGAAGAAACAAAAGATGATGTGGTTGATGATGAAGTGATAGTAGGAACTTCTATAGGAAATCACTCAACTGCTCCTATCCCCTATTTTCTCTCAAATATAGTCCTTTGAAGCTGCGTTCTCAGTTGGTTCTATTATACATAGATTTCACATGACGTCACACAGACAGCTGGGGAAGCCCGCTGGCCGCCATCTTACATGTCAAGCATTTCCCTTGTTCTACATGTGTATTATTGAAGTCAAGCAGAAAAACCCACACTGTTGGATACTTGAGTAATAAACAGGTGAAACAATGATTACAGAATGGAACCATAGGCTCATTACAACTTGTCATGGTTAAAACGGTTGGAAAACGGCATTTTTGAGTCTTTGGGCGCACATAGACGCCTTACGTTTACCAAACCTGTCAGATGGCGATGCTGTCCTCGGCCCGTGACGTCAGTATACGGACATTCCATTTTGAATGAATGAAAGGAGAGTAGGAAAAATGGGAAGAGAAAAGACAAATCCAATGCCTGCCTCCTGCCTCTACCTGGGTGAAGTCGCCAGAAAATGTACAATTCACCTTCACCAAATAACCCAAATTTCAGACGAAAATAAAGTTGAAAATACAGTTCAACCTAACCGAACAGATTGCTAGATTCAATGCAATGCCAAATACACTTGAATTTACCTAGTATTGACCAGATTGCAGCCTAATTTAGCAGAATATACTAAATGTGTACAGCTGCCAATTGTACATTTTCTGAAAATCTGACCGACCTCCACATTGTCGGGCCGGCTATTGGCTGATTGGCTTGATAAGGCGGCAAGAGTAGCTGACACTTAGAGCTGACTCCTGTCAATAAATGATCTCCAATTACACGGCCCTGTCAACCCTCTCTGATAGCTCCTGTTTGTATTACACACTCGGTGACACTAACAACAATATATTGTGACCCGGCCTTGAAAGGCAACCGCAGAGATAAAGGCAGTACAGCAAGTAGCATGTGCCTGTCTTACAACTGCTATTTCCCAGGTTAAACCAATAGGGGAATTGTATAGCCGCCATTTTGAATCTTGATTCGCATGGAATTATGGGACTAATGGTACAGTGTAAAATATACAGAAAACATGTCATGTTCAGCATGGAATATTCATTGGTGCTCCAATATCAATATCCATGTATTATACTTGTTTCCTTAACACAAGACTTCATCTTTCCCATCATGCATTTGGTTTTCATAGATCATTTACACAAGCAGTGATATTGGTGAAAACATTCTTGCAATTTTGAATAAAAATGTTACCAAATATTTGTATGTCAGATTTAAACGGATCCATCCCAGGATGCACTGTGACAGACATGCGCAGTGAGACATGCAAATCCCCTATTTGTTGAATTATACAGTGTTTGCATCTTCAAGGGCAGCAATCCAGCGCTCCAGGCTCAGTGTTGAGAGAGTCCCTCCAAACTGAGTCAAAGCCTCTGGCTCCAAACCACAAAATGCCATTATAATCCCATTAGGAGTTGAGGGAGTCCCTCCAAACTGAGTTAAAGCCTCTGGCTCCAAACCACAAAATGCCATTATAATCCCATTAGGAGTTGAGGAAGTCCCTCCAAACTGAGTCAAAGCCTCTGGCTCCAAACCACAAAATGCCATTATAATCCCATTAGGAGTTGAGGGAGTCCCTCCAAACTGAGTCAAAGCCTCTGGCTCCAATCCCCAAAATGCCATTAGAATCCCATTAAGACGCCTCCTAGGCCAGGAAAGTCATTAGCGCTGTAGGCGTCCAATCACTTCTATACCATAGTTATCTGATCTGAGAGGCTGTGAGCCTAGACCGTCTCAACACTTCTATATCTAGATGTCCTTCTGTCATACCCAAACTCCTGAAACAGAGTGATATAATTTCCACAATGTTTATATTCAAGAGATGATATTGATTGCAAGCACAATAAAACTAGACACATTTCCAAATCAATCCTGAAGTTATACCAATGTCTGTATCTAATCAATATCTCAATTTACATTTGTCGGCTTGTTTATCGTGCGGTAGACTATCCGAGCGGTTCTTTTCCCCGGCTGCTGGTTAAAAATCTGTTTCCAGTATCAATAAATCCTGCAACCGCTACAACAGTTGTGGGACTTTAAAACACTCTTAACATTCTTCCTGTTGTCAATCCTCCATTGGACTTCAAGTTTTTGCTTAGTAGCATACAGAAGAATAAAATAGCTGTTGGAATGGTACAAATCCATTAATTAAGAAGGAATATGGTAATAACCTCACTTTTAATGCCTCAGCCGTCTGCATTTGTCTATCCTTAGGGAGGATATAGTCTGTAAAACTAAGATGCAGTACCCTATTTACTCATTAAATGCGAAATTAATGTAATGCATTAATGGCTTTTCAATGTATCCACACAGCAGAATGATAGACTATGACTGAAGAGATGGTTTCCTCTTAATTGGTGGTCTGTATTAGCCCCCGTTGTGTATAAGCACACTTTTATGTTAGACTCATAAAGTTTGTTTTAGAATTGAGTGGTGTAGTGTAGTGCGTGTGTTGGAGTGACAGATGTAGTGAGACAAGGCAATAGTAGCTCTGTGAGTGACCATGGGTTGGAGTGACAGCGGTAGTGAGACAAGGCAGTAGTAGCCCTGTGAGTGACCATTGGTTGGAGTGACAGCGGTAGTGAGACAAGGCAGTAGTAGCCCTGTGAGTGACCATGGGTAGGAGTGACAGAGGTAGTGAGACAAGGCAGTAGTAGCCCTGTGAGTGACCATGGGTTGGAGTGACAGCGGTAGTGAGACAAGGCAGTAGTAGGCCTGTGAGTGACCATGGGTAGGAGTGACAGAGGTAGTGAAACAAGGCAGTAGTAGCCCTGTGAATGACCATGGGTAGGAGTGACAGAGGTAGTGAGACAAGGCAGTAGTAGCCCTGTGAGTGACCATGGGTTGGAGTGACAGCGGTAGTGAGACAAGGCAGTAGTAGGCCTGTGAGTGACTATGGGTTGGAGCGACAGAGGTAGTGAGACAAGGCAGTAGTAGCCCTGTGAGTGACCATGGGTTGGAGTGACAGCGGTAGTGAGACATGGCAGTAGTAGCCCTGGGAGTGACTATGTATTGGAGCGACAGAGGTAGTGAGACAAGGCAGTAGTAGCCCTGTGAGTGACTATGTATTGGAGCGACAGAGGTAGTGGGACAAGGCAGTAGTAGCCCTGTAAATGACCATGGGTTGGAGTGACAGAGGTAGTGAGTCAAGGCAGTAGTAGCCCTGTGAGGGACTTTGTATTGGAGTGACAGAGGTAGTGAGACAAGGCAGTAGTAGCCCTGTGAGTGACCATGGGTTGGAGTATCTGAAATCCCATCTCTACCTTGTTATTAAAGCCAGCCAGAACTTTACCTTATGCCTGTTGTATGTTGAGGTTTCTGTTGCTAAACATTCCATCTAGCATTTTTTTTTTTTTTTTTAAATATAGCAACTTTATTTCATCAAATCTCCATCTAGGCATCTACATTTCTAACACTCTCGCGCAACGTAATTCCATCTAGCATTTCAATTTCATTCCCAATGTCTTCAGTGCAACTGCAAGGCTGCTAATAAATATAAGCTGGTATAGAATTGCTATTGTTAAAATCTCTTACATTTCCTTACATAGTATCATAGCATAAAGTTCTCATAGCCTAAGGAAATTGTACACTTCCAGTACATGGGTCAGATTTTCAGAAAATGTACAATTGGCAGCTGTACACATTTAGTAAATTCTGCTAAATTAGGCTGCAATTTGGTTAATACTAGGTCAATTCGAGTATATTTTGCTTTGCATTGATTCTAGCAATCTGTTTGGTTATGTTGAACTGTATCTTGAACTTTATTTTCATCTGAAATTTGGGTCATTTGAGCAGATTGGCGAAGATAAATTGTACATTTTCTGAAAATCTGACCCACATGCTGAGCGAATGGTTGTAAGACAATACTTTAGATACGCTCTCATAATATGGATAATATGGCCAATTTCCTAGAGCAAAACAAAAGCAATTTCCTCGTCTACACACCGGTAACTTTTTAGTGAGTGACTATTGTATAAAGTATTGCGCTGTAATGAAGTAGCAATATTTGTTCTTGCAACATCTGATATGGCTTCTCCTGGTTATTATGGACATATGGGAATTTAGCACTTTGAGAAGGAGATCTACAGTTCTACACATCATCAATTCTGCTAGATTAGACTGTAAAGTGATAAATACTAGGTATATCTGGGTATATTTGGTATTGCCTTGATTCAAATAATCTGTTTGGTTATGTTGAACTGTATTTTGAACCTCATTTTTGTCTTGAATTTGGGTTATTTGAGAGGATTGGTGAAGGGAAATTGTAAATTTTCTGGCGATTTCATCCATATATCAACATGTGCTTTCATAGTAACGTGAGGGAACAGGCAGTAAAGAAAGTAGTGGGTGAGTGAGTCTTGTGGTTCAATGCTTTACGCCCTTATCAACACATTTAATATGGTTATATCAAGGGCGGGAGAGCTGAGAGGGAGGCAGTTTATGGTCATACCCAGGAAATAGAGATAGAGAAGAAGGAGAGACAGACAAAGAAAAGAGACAGAAAGGCACTTTATGGTCATACCCAGGAAATAACCAGTGAGATTGGTTGCTTTAGGCTGCGTTTCCACTGGCTCGCTCTTTAGGTCCGCTCATGGCCCGCTCTTTTTTATTGTCTTGAGCGCATAACAAGCGGAGGCAGAGCGAACCCAGAGCGGTCTAAAGGAATCGGTTACTGCGCTCTCTGTACGCTCTAAAAAGTGGCTATGTGCGCTTCTTTAGAAGAGCGCAGGACGTTGCGCTTATATCTGACCTGTTCGATTTGAGCGCAGCAACACACCGCTCTTCCTGCCTGTTAAACAAGCGGACTAAGAGCGCAGTGTGAGCGCACAAAGGGATTTACCATTGATTTCATAAGGAAAGAAGCGGAACAGTAGAATCGGTCTGCGCTCATCTTGCGCTAAAAATAAAAGCGGGCCTAGAGCGAATGACAAGCGCACTCTAAACAAGCGCAGCAAGAGCGAGCCATGAGCACATATATAAGCGAACCAGTGGAATCGGACCTTTACGCCCTTATCAGTACATTTAATATGGTTATATCAAGGGCGGGAGAGCTGAGAGGGAGACAGTTTATGATCATACCCAGGAAATAGAGATAGAGAAGAAGGGAGAGAGAGACAGAGAAAAGAGACAGAAAAGCACTTTATGGTCATATCCGGAAATAGAGATAGAGAAGAAGGGAGAGAGACAGAGAAAAGAGACAGAAAGGCACTTTATGGTCATACACAGGAAATAAGAGATAGAGAAGAAGGGAGAGAGAGACAAAGAAAAGAGACAGAAAGGCAATCTACAGTTCTACACATCCATCAAATTATGATAGATTAGACCGTAAAATGGTCAATACTAGATGTATCTGAGTATATTTGGTATTGCCTTGATTCAAACAATCTGTTTGGTTATGTTGAACTAAATTCTGAACCTCATTTTGGTCTTTTTAGATGACTTTCAGAGATTTTATATGGCTTTCAGAAGTTTTCAGATGGCTTTCAGAAGTTTTTAGATTTTGATCGACATTAACTGAAAACACAACTGTGTAACATTCCCTCTTCCTTGGAATCGGCCTCGGCTTATGCATCATCCAGGCAATGGTATTTTTGTGACTTTCCTAATCTCTTGGAATTTGGCTAATTTGTAATTGTTTTGGTAAAGGTCGAGACACAAATACTGCTGAAAATCGCCCAGTTTCGTCAATGCAATCGTCAGATTTTTATAAATAGATCATAATATCTATATTAGGCCCGCCTCATCCCATCGTTGACATTTAGCCATCTAATGTGTGCTATTATCTGTGTCCGAGTCCTCAACATTATGTGCACTCAATCACACAAACAATATTTGGGTCAGATTTTCAGAAATGTACAATTGGCAGCTGTACATATTTAGTAAATTCTGCTAAATTAGGCTACAATTTGGTCAATACTAGGTAAGTTCGAGTATATATTTGGCATTGCATTGATTCTAGCAATCTGTTTGGTTAGGTTGAACTGAGTTTTGAAACTTATTTTTGTCTTGAATATGGATTATTTGAGAGAATCGTTGAAGGCGAATTGTACATTTTCTGGCAATTTCACCCATATCTCGCTGGAAATGTCTACCTTGATGTCTGAGTATGGGCCGACATGCTAAAATAAAAGGTTCCCTCCCGGAGCCTACTTGTCCCGTTTATATCAGGATCCATTGAACACGCCATATGATAATCACAAGCAGAAACAATTTTTTCTTTTTTTTTTAAAATTCTTTTTTTTCAGTTCCTGCCATTTGGGCAATTGTAAACATAGATCGTTATAACAATCGTAACAATAGTAAAAGTGTTTCTCCCTTGACTTTTGTCGTTGACTAAAATAACGTTGACCCTTCCCTTGAATAAAAATCTTGACAAGGATAAAAATAAGATTTGAGCTGTTCTTATCTTATAAATTAAAACAAATCCTCGCTTTTTATGAGACAATACTAAAACTTTAGACCAAGTGTCTACTACCTTTATAGTTTATAATAAAGTTCTTTCTAGGCCTTTGCTATGGTGGAGTTGTATTTAGCAGAAACATGCCTTGTAGGGTCAGATTTTCAGAAAATGCACAATCTACAGTTCTACACATCTATCAAATTCTTCTAAATTAGAGTGAGAATTGATAAATACTAGGTATATCTGTGTATTCTGTATTGTATTCATTCAATAAATCTGTTTGGTTATGTTGAACTGTATTTTGAACCTGATTTTCGTCTTAGATTTGAATTATTTGAGAAGATTGGTGAAGGGGAATTGTACATTTTTTGGCAATTTCATGCTGTAAGTTATGAGGAGATGTATCACTATACCTGACAGTGTACAGCTTATTGAAACTGCTTTTAGCTTTGTCTTCACTGTTTCATAGAATCAACACATCTCTCACTGTCATATGTGATGTGTTTCAGGAAAATGAGTCATAAGTCGCAAAATATTGATTTTGAGGTATGACAATATTTGAAAAGAGGAGATCAAGCCGATTCTAATGATAGTAAACACTAGGACACCTAATAAGTATTTACATATTTCAGATTTGATAATTTTATTTTGAAAAAAAAAAGGTTTGCAATGTTTCTGGATGGGTACTTACCAGTAAAGTAACTAAATATACTACATACGATGGCCTTCAAAATGCGAGGATATATTTAATACAATGTCCTGAAATTTGTTACACGGATCAATCTGACTATAAGTGTTAAACCCCATAAATATCAGAATATTTCAATAAAGAGATCTTGTGTTAAAACACTTTGAAAAATATCAATTTTGTGACTTGTGACTCATTTTCCTGAAACACATCACATATGGGATTCACTTCAAAGTATGAAAACACATGCAATCATTATACTTGTTTGCAAGGAATAATGATGTATTTGACTTTTATGTGAAAGTGAAGAATGGATATTGTATAATGGGGACTTGCATGAATATTAACTGATTTTAATGTTCTTTTGTTTGCTTTTCAGGTGAGTGATATTTCTCTACTGTCAAACGTGACTGGCTGTTGGTGAAAATGAAGAGGGTAGGTGGGCGATAATAGGTAGGTGGGCGATAATAGCCACATCAATAGGGGGATTTGCATGGCCGCCATCTTGAATCTTGATTCGCATGGAAATATGGGAGTTGTATGTCAGTGTAGAATCTATAGAAAACATGCCATGTTCAGCATGGAATATTTATCAGTGTTCTAATGTCAATAGCCGTGTGTTAAACATATTTCCATAGATCAAGCCTCCATCTTTCCCATCATGCATTTGGTGTTTATAGATCATTTATATACAATTAAGTCTCGGCCACCACGAGAGTGTGTGGTCGAGAATAAAGAGATGCGCGGTCACGTGACTGGCACTTCAGCCACACCCCTCATGGTGTCCTCGACTAAATTAAAATTAAACTTCACCTTCCCAAGGTAAGTCTCGTTTAATTTGAAAATCTATGATATTGGTGAAAAGTTCCTTGCACTTTTCAATAAATGTCAGTATTGAACTGAGTCGATCCCAGCATGCACTGTAATAGACATGCAATTCCCCTATCGACGGTTCTGATATTTTGTATATGGGTCAATATCTCAGAAAATGTACAATTTAAATTCGCCAATCTTCTCAAATAACCCAAATTTCAGATGAAAATGAAGTTCAAAATACAGTTCAACCTAACCAAACAGATTGCTAGTATCAATGCAATGCCGAATTCATATACTTGAATTTACCTAGTATTGACCAAATTGCAGCCTGTGTAGAGCTGCCGATTGTACATTTTCTGTAAATTTTTATTATTTTTCTCCAGTTAGTTTTGCTACAGGATTTCAAGTGTCCACATGATTTATATTGGAGGGGGGGGGGGGCTCCTTTCCTGCCTCCTTTCACTTGTTATCGCTCACCAACAACCTTTTTATTCTCGGCTGATTCGACTTCAAATTTCTTCCATGAACATATAACTGCAGCAAAATATTGACAAATTCTACAAATTCCTATATATTGATAAAGTCATAATATGCGTAAATCTGGTCAGGAATTGCTGAAAATGCAGCTTCAAATCTGAAACTAAAGTGAGCAAGCAGACAAATAGACTCATCAGTCACTTTAAAATCAAATTGTGCTCTCAAATATTCCTAACGAGGTGGTCTTGTCTCAATCGTAAAGGAACTTCACTCCTCTCGCTAATTATATTAGAACCTCGTATCCTTCCTCCTTTCCTCTCTGGATTCCTGATTGGCTGTAATTGACAAATTACTCATAATTAGGACTCGCTGCCCTGGTAACATACTAATTAGTAGCCTCGTTTTGGATTGTCAGTATTAGTTGCTTTCGCGACCGGATATTGCCATGAGGTTGTTGTGTTTAGTTTCGAATTTGGGAGGATTATTATCAAATGAAAAAATGTAAGAAATAATTTTGTTTATGGTTTTTTGTCATGCAAAACTTTACACTAGTCTTTTAAAAAACAAAATGAACTTTTAAAAAGGACAGTTAAAGATTTTCCCTATTTCTTTCTTCTGTTCTTTTTCTCGAAATATTACACAAATCGTCTGCCTAAACATCCTCATGACATGGTATTCATGAAAAACTATGTTTCAAAATTGAAGCAAGTTCTCATTAAAACCTCTAAAAAGTGTTGTTATTCTCCGGAAAATTAAAGTATGCTTCATTTATTGACTACAAATATTGATCTTTTTTTATTCATAAAGGCACACTAAAAAGCATGACTGCTCATCAAATTTTGAAAAATTGAAATCGAAAAACATTTTTATTTGATGAACATAAAACATGAGGCTTTCTTGTGAAAATATAAATTCTTGAAAAATATAAATTGACATCACTTGGCTGTGGTTGATTTAGCAAGGGTACAATCGGCTCTACATATTAATGCACATTGCCCACTGAGTAGAATTGCTATGGCCAAAAAGCTATACGTTTTTTTTTCATAGGAAAATCGGTCCTATTGTAGAATTTTAAGTAAAAATATAATTATTTTTGGGACATTGACAATCACGCAAGCCGGGGACGATATATTTATGGTACTCTCTGTCTACATAGCTCATGGCAGATTGTCTTGAAAATTGCATGAATTCGCTTTTGGGCGAAGTGTTTGTCTGCAAATCTTTCTGTTAAATGTGAAAGTAAAATTCTTTAGAAAAAAAAAATGTATTACGCCACTTCTCGATCGTCCTACCTCCACAAGATAGCAGTCGCTACCTGAATTCCTATCTTTGTCATCCAGATTTATTTTATCTATGTATATTTAGTGATCTAATGATAATTGTGAATAAAAGTTTTATATATATATATCTTCGGATTCGATCTGCTCAGCTAAGCACTGAAAGCACACGACAAGTAAAGACCTTTGTACTACTTTATTGCAACTTGGGACTAGCTCTCCTCAGTCCTGTCTGATCCTGGTGGACCAGCCACCACATGAAGGTACCAACAACACAATTATGGTGTCCTAAGCGGGTATCACACATACAGTAACAGAGTGGTAATACATAATCATCAATGAAGTATGAGGTAAGGGTAACAACAAGTAGTCTACTACTTGGTAAATACATAAATACAACGACATAGGGTAAATGTGAAATATAACAGGGAATGACTCACACATAATCTGATATGTGGTCAGTTGAACTGGGGATAGTACAAGTGCACTAACCTCAGCGGACAGCACCACACAACAACAAGAATACACCTTATACTTCCCATACACATTATATACCCCAAACCCACTACATATATTTGTAAATAGGCTTAAATTGAATGATCAAGCCTCTTTTGCTCTGGACGAGTCGAAAATAAACACAAGCTTAGAACTGCCACCCATGACTCTATTCTGGAGAACCATATATCCCTGAACCACATTTAACTCACTTTTCCCACTTAATTCGATCTTAGCCTCTCTAATTATTTCACCAATCGAAAGGGAATGACATCAATAACTAAATGTGTGAGTTTTAAAGAAAACTGAGCCACAGACATGAAGATTTATATGAAATTAAGAAATAAAATGACTCAAAAATGAGGCAAATGTAAAAGGATTGGGACTCAACCTCACAATGTCCAGTTTGGCAGTCTTAGATGCTAACCACTTAACCATAGGAGACTGTAGAGAACATGCATATAAACACTGAGCATAGCCATTGATGCATCACATTTTAGCTTTACTTTAATCCACCATTCTCCTCATGATGATTGAAGAGAATGGGGAAAATAAATTATCTATGAAGTTCCCTGTGTTAGCCGCAGGCGATTTAATGATTCAAATTATCATAAAAGTATATCTTGCATCTGCAATCTATTTATATAATGTGCTGGAGAAAACACATTATAGACCTTATTTCATTCACTAATTTTTAATTGAATTTAGAAGTTTGTCCGAATTTTTGTCCCACAATTTACGAGTACATTCCCAGGCAATCTGATGCACCAAGACTGGGTTCCATAGATCTCGATGGGTGAAATCGCCAAAAAATGTACAATTTGGCTTCACCAATCCTCTCAAATAACCCCAATTTAAGACAGAAATGAGGTTCAAAATTCAATTCAACATAATCAAACAGGATTATTTGAATCAAGACAATATCAAATGTACTCAGATATACCTAGTATTTATCGTTTTACACCCTAATTTAGCAGAATTTGATAGATGTGTAGAACTGTAAATTATGCATTTTCTGAAAATCTGACTCTGGTGCGCCTGATCTCGTCCACGTCTTTGGGTCAGATTTTCAGAAAATGTACAATTCACCTTCGCCAATCTTCTCAAATAACCCAAATTTCAGACGGAAATAAGGTTCAAAATACAGTTCAACCTAGCCAAACAGATTGCTAGAATCAATGCAATGCCGAATATACTCGAATTTACCTAGTATTGACCAAATTACAACCTAATGTAGCAGAACTTACTAACTGTGTACAGCTGCCAATTGTACATTTTCTGAAAATCTGACCCATATATGTAAAAATATTTAGAAAGTAAAAGAATTAGTCTTCCTGGAACATTAACTGACTGGTAGATTTGATATAGATAAATATATAAATATATTATGATGCATTTATATCCATATCGTGGGTCAGAAAACGTAAACTTTTAACTAAACTAAACTGTTAGTAAATTCTGCGGAAATATAAATACTAGGGTATATCTAAATATATTTAGTTTTCCGTTGATTCAAAGAGTCTTCGATTATGTTGAACTGTAATTCAAACCTAAATTTAATATGAAATTTGGATATTGTTTTCTTGTATTTCTGACAGCGAATTGTACATTTTCAGGTGATTTCACCCATATAACAATGGTGTTGAGCGGAGCGTAATAGCCTTAGCGTTACATATATTATATATGTCATGCCCAATAAATCTATGGGTGTAATTGATCATCACAAACGATCTCCTGTCCCTGCCCCTGCCTCCCGTTGTGTAGGTTAATCAATACTATAGACATGGGACAGCACACTAAGTAGGCCTGGGTAACGGACTGTGCTAGCTTATAAACGGGTCAGATTTTCGGAAAATGTACAATAGGGGATTTGCATAGCCGCCATTTTGAATCTTGATTCGCATGGAATTATGGGAGTAATGGTACAGTATGAAATCTAAAGAAAACATGTTATGTTCAGCATGGAATATTTACCAATGCTCTAATGTCAATATCCATGTGTTATACATGTCTCCATAACCCTTGACGTCATCTTTCCCATCATGCATTTGGTTTTTATGAATCACCTATACAAGCTATGATATTGGCGAAAACAATTTTGCAATTTTTGATAAAAATGTTGCCAAATATTTGTATGTCCGACTTGAACTGAATCCGTCCCAGCATGCACTATGACAGACATGCGCAGTGAGACATGCAACTCCCCTATTGGTAGAGTATCTTTGGCATTGTGCTGATTAAAAGTATCTCTTTTATTGTGTTAACCTGCATTTTGAACGTCACTTTTCACTTAAATGTGGGTTATTTGAAGGGATTAGTGAAGGTGAATTGTACATTTTCTGAAAATCTGATCCGCATACTGTTGATTCTATTACTCGGCGGTGGCTTTGTTCCCTAGCTAGCAATCAGTTTTCGCATTCATCTATTCTTCTTAAATTATTCACATCTATGCAACGTGGATTATAATTCAGTCTGTGTTCAGTACACTGGTATAGTGGTATTCTACTATTGTATAATTATAATTATTCAATTGTCTACTTTCGTGTTTGCGTTGAAATTCTGTAACTAATTCACGTAAAATCAAGATTGAGGCACCCAACGGAAGAACTACTTAGGCAACTGTCTATCTAGATTGTTGAACAACCTCATTGTAATACGACCAAATACAATAACGAATTAATAGTTGAACAATTTGAGGCAACTCAACTGAAACGAACCATGTTGTTAGTTTTGTAGTCTTTTATTTGGCGACCCTGACGCGTTTCGCCTTTCTTGGGCTTCTTCAGAGGGTACAATAAAGAATTCTTGAATTGAATTGAATTGACTGGTACATTAGCGTTAATGGCTTCTTATTAGAGTATTCACAATTCATGCATAATTCTAGAGGCGTGGGTGGGTGGGTCTTTGTGACTTTAATGCATTAACACTTCGCTTATATTCTCCTCTGGGACCGGAACCGGTAAGAGAGAGAGAGAGAGAGAGAGAGAGAGAGAGAGAGAGAGAGAGAGAGAGAGAGAGAGAGGTGTAAACTAATCATATATAATGCATAGCAACAGTTCTGCTAATAATGTTTGTAGCTTTCTAACTTTGAGGATAATTGTTTGTGCACACATTTTTACCAACATGTTTACCTTTCTGGTACTTTTTCTCCCATAAGAGTTATGATCTGATGAGCTAATTAAATTGGAATGATTGTTATCTATGGCTTAAATGTTTGAATAGCTTTTATCATCAAGTGTTTAAGTGTAACTTGTTCTCCTCTCCCCCCCCCCCACACACACACTATGTCTCTCTCTCCTCACTGTCTGTTTCTCCCTCTCCCACTCCCTCTACCTCTACCCCATCTGTCTCTGCTCTCTCTCTCTCCCACTACACCCTTACAGTACCCTATCTCTTTTTTCTATTTCCCTCTCTCTTCTTTTTTTTCCTCTCTCCCTCTGTACCCTCTCTCTCTCTCTTTTGCCCCTCTCTTGCTCTTTCTCCCCCATTCTCTCTCCCCCTCTCTCCCTATCATCCCCCCGCCACACACACACACTCTCTCTCTCTCTATTTCCCTCTCTCTTTTTCTCTGTGTCCCTCCTTCTGTCTCCGCATTCTCTCTGTCTCTCTCCCTATCTATTTCCTTCCCCCCCACTCTCCCCCACCCCCTCTCCCTCTCTCTCCTTATGTCTCTCCCCCTTCTCTCTCTGTCTCTCTCCCACTCCCTGCCTCTCCATCTGTCTCCTCCATCCCCCTCTCCCTCTCTCTCTCCTTCTGTCTCCCCCAATTCTCCCGCTCTCTCCTGCCTCTCCCCCATTTCTCCGTATCTCTCTCTCTCCCTCTCTCCTCTCCCTCTCTCTGTCTCTCCTCCTCTCTCTCCCCCATTCTTTCTGTGTGTGTGTGTCTTTCTGTCCGTCTCTCTGTCTCTCTCCGTCTCCCTCTCTCTGTCTATCCCCCATTCTTTCTGTGTGTGTGTGTCTTTCTCTCCGTCTCTGTCTGTGTCTCTCTCTGTGTCTCCCTTTCTCTCTCCCTTTCCCTCTCTCTCTCTCTCTCTCTCTCCCTCTCTTTCTGTAGTCCAGACAGCCACATGTGCTTGTATTCAGATAGGGTCCACCCATTGCACCCGTTAAGCATAGCAATAGGCAACTCTATATGTCCGCTATATGTCCGCTCTCTGTCTCTGTCTCTCTCTCTGTCTCTCTGTCTCTCTCTGTCTCTCTCTCTCTCTCTCTGTCTCTCTGTCTCTCTCCCTCTGTCTCTCTCCCTCTCTCTCTCTGTAGTCCAGACAGCCCCATGTGCTTGTATTCAGGTAGGGTCCACCATTGCACCCGTTAAGCATAGCAATAGGCAACTCTATATGTCCGCTGCAGCCTGGACACGGCAGGCTCTAGATTCCCATTAAATACTTGGTCTCCGCTATATTAGGCATTCACTACAACTAATCACTCTTGGTCCGGCTAGGGGGAACGCAGAGGAATAAAGTGTCGCTCGCTCACCTGATGATGAGAAAGCTACAGGTACTGGGTTCTCTTCTCCTGTCTCTCCCCTCTCTCTCTGAGTCTTCCCTCTATCCCCTCTCTCTGAGTCTTCCCTCTATCCCATCCCTCTACCTCTGAGTCTTCCCTCTATCCCCTCCCTCTACCTCTCTCTTCCCTCTATCCCCTCCCTCTGAGTCTCTCTCCCTCCCTCTACCCCCCTCTTTAGCCCTCTACCTCTCTCTTCCCTCTATCCCCTCCCTCTACCTCTTAGTCCTCCCTCTCTCTCCCCTCTCTCTCTCCCTCCCCTCCCTCTCCCCTCTCCCTCTACCCCCTCTCTCGGCCTCTCCCCTATATTTCTTGCTTTTTAAAAAAATTGTAAACTGCTAATCTTCCATAAATTGAATCGTAGCCAGGCATGCACAGTGTACAATGAATATCACAATTAATGGAGTTTAATTACATATCAAGATAATGGGCTCACGGGCAATAATTCAATACAGAATAACCAAGGTCTTCCACCCACTGCTGTGTCTAGCTATATTAAGCTCTAGGAATCAAAGCTACTTGAGAAGAAAGAAGGAAAATAATATAATAAAAGCTACACGAAACTCTGTCGTCAGAGCGTAGTAACTCCATCTAAATGGATTATTACATAAAGATAGTTTGTATCTTTTCGTATATTCAAGTTCAAAGTGGCTTATAGATCTTGTTCATAATTTACATTTGGATAGATTATAAAACGTTGATTAGCTACTACCGAGATATCCATCTAGCACTAATCTATTGCAAGTTATTTCCACTACATTGAAACTCTAACCCTGCAGTCCTTCACTATAAAGTATATGGACCAGATTTTCAGAAAATGTACAATTGGCAGCTCTACACATTTAGTAAATTCTGCTAAATTAGGCTGAAAAATGATGAATAGTGAATACCGAGTATATCTGAGTATATTTGGTATCACATTGATTGATTGAAGTATTAGTTCCGTTATGTTAAACTGCATTTTGAAGCTTATTCTGTCTTAAATATGGGTTATTTGAGAGGATTGGTGAAGGCGAATTGTACATTTTCTGAAAATCTGACCCATGCCCATTATTTCAGCTGATACTCTCTGTCTCTGAAGCCTTCAAAGCATGGTTCTGTATCTAGTGGGGTTTAAATTAGATCCAATACGTCCATATATTGGGGATTACTTAGTTTAAGATTATCGATTTATGACAATATCTCCTAATGAGTGGCCGTTATTAGGATATGCATAGCACCACTGTACAGTGTAGTAAGAGAGAAAGGGGGTGGGGAGAGGAGAGTGAAAGGTTGGAGGGAAGACAGGGAGGGGAGGGGAGGAGAAGGGGGTTTTGCATGGGAGATTACAGCAAGTGCGGATCAGCGGACGTTGTAACAAGCTAAGTTGTGATATGGGTGAGATTTTCAGAAAATGTACAATTGGCAGCTGTACACATTTAGTAAATTGTGATAAATTAGGCTGCAATTTGGCCAATACTAGGTAAATTCGAGTATATTCGGCATTGCATTGATTCTAGCCATCTGTTTGGTTAGGTTGAACTGTATTTTGAACTTTATTTCCGTCTAAAATTTGGGTTATTCAAGAAGATTGGCGAAGTTGAATTGTACATTTTCTAAAAATCTGACCCTTATAACAAGCTAAGTTGTGATATAAAACGCGACCCTGTGTGTGACCTTGCAGAACTTTCCTATCTCAGACTGCCGTATGTGATCTACTGCAATCAGGGATTAAACATTTCCCCAGTGGAACTAATCATGTGAGGGAAACTGATCTTTCAGACAGAGAGTTACTGTAGAGAAGATGAGTAGATGAAAGAATTTCCCTGCCTTGTGGATATAGAATATATAGGCTGCAATTTGCTCAATACTATGTAAATTCGAGTATATTCGGCATTGCATTGATTCTGGCAATCTGTTTGGTTAGGTTGAACTGTGTTTTGAACTTTATTTTCGTCTGAAATTTGGGTTATTTGAGAGGAATGGTGAAGTTGAGTTGTACATTTTCTGAAATCTGACCCATATATCTCATGTGGTTTTACATTTGTCTGAATAGGGGACTTGCATGTGCCACAGTGCAAGGATTACATCAACTACATCCAGAGAAATAGATTACAGATGCAAGAAATATTTTTATGATTAATTTTAATCATTAAATCGCCTGCTGCTAACACAGGGACCTTTAAAATATATTTCCCCATTCTCCTCATTCACCATGAGGAGAATGGGGGAATTAAAGAAAACCTAAAATGTGATGCAGCAACGGCTATGCCCAATGTTATAATATACATGATCTCTAGGGTCCCCTATGGTCAAGTGGTTAGCATCTAAGACTGCCAATCTGGACATTGTGAATTTGAATCCCAGTGAAGGCAGCCTTTTGATATTTGTCTCATTTTCGAGTCATTTTATTTTTCCATTTCCCTAATATCTTCACATCTGGGACACAGATTTCTTTTAAACTCACACATGTAGTTATTGATGCAATTGCCTTTCGATTGGTGAAAGAATTAGAGAGTCTAAAATCGAATTAAGGGAGAAAAGTCTGTTGGATGGGGTTTGGGGATACATTCTCTGTTATAGAAGTACGGGTGGCAGTCATAAGCTTGTGTTTATTTTCAGCGAAAATGGTTTTCACATGGGCCACGATACATCTAGAATTTCACAGAACATTGGAAGCATTTTATGCCATTATCATTTCCACGAGCATGCACATTTGTAACCAAATTCGAAAGTTAAAAGGAATTCCCATAATCTGGGCAAATCTGAAAGTTTATAGTCTAAAAGTCTTATATCATTTGGTCATTAAAATGTCAGTTTGTAAATCGGGCTTAAAATATCTTGTACAGGCAGTAGGGGCATTGATTAATAAGAATTGTTCCCGAAACTTTTCAGTATTTTTGGTATGACCTCCCTTCCATCTGTAACCTATATATATATATATGTATATATATATATATATCCTCCCCCTCTCCCTCGTTACTCCCCCATTCTTATTTTTCCTTTTACGCCATTTCTTATTTGGTATGTATACATATATTATACACACCCAAAGAGGAGTCCTCACTGGATGAAGTTAATACAGTTCGCCTTCACCAATCCTTTAAGAAAACTAAGATTCAATGTAAAACTTAACCTCAAAATGCAGTTCAACATTACTGAACAGATAGTCTAACAGATGCAATACCAAATATATTTAGATATACCCAATATTTATCATTTTCAGCCTTATTTAGCAGGATTTACGATATGTGTAGAGCTTTCTGATGATCTGAACCTACTACGGCTGTGGGTGTTTGATTATACAATCTGAAATGCCAATATGTACTTAGGAATCTGGTGCTACCACTTCAGGTGTGTTACTATGTTAATACTAACATAAAAGTGCTTAAATTTCAATGAAATATTAATTCACACTTTTATAACGTTCTTCTTTCTTTGTTGTCCCCATATGCCACATACTAGTAAATGATTGTATTTTTCTGTCGATGAGGCCAAAACAAATATAGCTGTGTTTCCTATTACCCCCCCCCCACACACACACACACACCTACTTAGAAAAACCTTACCCTGTCTAAAAACATTTTGGACCGTGCCTGTTTTTTTTGTTGACTTTTTGCTAATTAAAGCAGGAAATAAGGAACTGTCAAAAAGCACATACCCCTTCTTTAAAACAACCATCGTTATAAAATAGACATTTTCTTTCATTTCCTGGAAAGTGATTTCCTAAAAGAAGAAAAAAAGTCACCACCCCTTACCTAGTTTTCAGCCAGATGAATAGGAAACAAACCTATATTGTCTTTTGGCCTGAACAGCAGCCGCCTGAAGGCTCCATGAGAGGAATGAACGACAACTCCCCGTCATTCCTACCTCAGATGGCAACAATGGGGTCAGATCTTCAGAAAATGTACAATTCACCTTCACAAATCCTCTCAAATAACCCAAATTTCAGACGAAAATAAAGTTCAAAAAATGGCTCAACCTAACCAGACATTTTGCTAGACTCAATGCAATGCAAAATATACTCGAATTTACCTAGTATTGGCCAAATTGCAGCCTAATTTAGCAGAATTTACTAAATGTGTACAGCTGCCAATTGTACATTTTCTGGAAATCTGACCCAATGCTTGTAGTAGGGATGTCTGACGTCGCATACATTTTTCATTGCAATATGTCAGAGGAGTATTAGATAAAAGGCTGAAGATGAAAGTACGCAGCAGGCAAATGATACTAGAAGAGAATTTGTCTGTTTGAAGGACAGAAACATCGAATAACAATCTTAAATGACTTTTGTTTCCCTTGTGGAATTAATGTAATACGTTTTACTTTGCTCTTTCATCTGAGCGATATATGATTTTATGTGTAATATTATTTGTATGACATAATATTATATGGACTGGGAGTGACAGAGGTAGTGAGACAAGGCAGTAGTAGGCCTGTGAGTGACCATGGGTAGGAGTGACCCTGGGTAGGAGTGACCATGGGTAGGAGTGACCACGGGTAGGAGTGACCACGGGTAGGAGTGACCGCGGGTAGGAGTGACCATGGGTAGGAGTGACCGTGGGTAGGAGTGACCGTGGGTAGGAGTGACCATGGGTAGGAGTGACCGTGGGTAGGAGTGACCATGGGTAGGAGTGACCATGGGTAGGAGTGACCGTGGGTAGGAGTGACCATGGGTAGGAGTGACCATGGGTAGGAGTGTCAAGAGGTAGGTGAGACAGGTGTCCTATTAGTGATAATGGATTCGAAGTGACAGCAAATGTTAAACAAAGACGGCAGCAGAATATTGATGAATTCTGTCCTATAAGTCATAATATGAGTAAATTGAGCAAGATTGTCTTTGCCATAATTGCTGAGAATGCAGGTTTAATATAACTATCAGCGGCAGTAAGGTCAAATTTTGAGAAAATGTACAATTGGCAGCCGTACACATTTAGTAAATTCTGCTAAATGAGTCTGCAATTTGGTCAATTTGGGTATATTTGGCATTGCATTGATGCTAGCAATCTGTTTGGTTAGGTTGAACTGTATTTTGAACTTTATTTTCGTCTGAAATGTGGGTTATTTGAAAGGATTGGAAAAGGTGAATTGTACATTTTCTGGCGACTTCACCCAGTAACTATCAAACTGCATATTAGCCGCAAACTGCCTTTCTGTCTCTTTTTTTCTGTCTCTCTATCCCTTCTTCTCTATCTCTATTTCCTGGGTATGATCATTTATAAACTGCCTCCCTCTCAGCTCTCTGGTCCTGGGTAAGACCATAAAGTGCCTTTCTGTCTCTGTTTTTCTGTCTCGCTCTCCCTTCTTCTCTATCTCTATTTCCTGCATGGGTAAGATCATAAACTGCCTCCCTCTCAGCTCTCCCGCCCTTGATATAACCATATTAAATGTGTTGATAAGGGCGTAAAGCAACCAATCTCACTCACTCCCTCTCAGCTCTCCCGCCCTTGATATAACCTTTATGTGTGTGTTGATAAGGGAATAAAGCAACCAATCTCACTCACTCACTCACTCTCAGCTCTCCCGCCCTTGATATAACCACATTAAATGTGTTGATAAGGGCGTAAAGCAACCAATCTCACTCACTCACTCCCTCTCAGCTCTCCCGCCCTTGATATAACCATATTAAATGTGTTGATAAGGGAGTAAAGCAACCAATCTCACTCACTCACTCCCTCTCAGCTCTCCCGCCCTTGATATAACCATATTAAATGTGTTGATAAGGGCGCAAAGCAACCAATCTCACTCACTCACTCCCTCTCAGCTCTCCCGCCCTTGATATAACCATATTAAATGTGTTGATAAGGGCCTAAAGCAACCAATCTCACTCACTCACTCCCTCTCAGCTCTCCCGCCCTTGATATAACCATATTAAATGTGTTGATAAGGGCCTAAAGCAACCAATCTCACTCACTCACTCCCTCTCCGCTCTCTCGCCCTTGATATAACCATATTAAATGTGTTGATAATAAGACAAAAATGACCAAGGGACGGAGCGGGAAGCCGTATCGTCACGCGGCGGAGGTATCCAACCAAGTGCGCGTAGCGCACGCGGTTGGATACCGGAGGCAAGTGACGATACGGCTTCCCCGCGTAGTCCCGCGGATTTTTTTGTATTTATTTCGCCGTTACTCATCAAAATGTCCTCGAGTATGATAGATAGCCTATATTGGTCAAATTAAATCACGTTTGTCTTTCTTTACATGTATATTTAAATCTATGTTTACATCGACGTCTTTGTTTACATCATGACGCCCGTCATGTCCTCATCGGGCGTCATGACGCATTTGTGTATTTCTACGCACCGTTTTTTCCGACCCGTGAGGACTATATTTCAGAACGCAAAATTATTTAATTCTGGACTGCTCTTTTACTTACTATTTTTGCAGGAAATTACTCTAATAAACATATTCAATTGTTTTTTTTTAATTTTGCAACTTATTTACATGCCTAATAGTATTATCGTTGGAGAACTATATTCATTCCATATCAGGCCTCAGGCCTGATACGGCCGTCGTATCAGCCTCAGGACTGAGTTGCGCTCTCAGTGTTAACTCAATGGGCCCTGCGTATCAACTACATTCAAAGGTGAAATAAGGGCGTAAAGCAACCAACCTCACTCACTCACTCACTCTCAGCTCTCCCGCCCTTGATATAACCATATTAAATGTGTTGATAAGGGCATAAAGCAACCAATCTCACTCACTCACTCCCTCTCAGCTCTCCCGCCCTTGATAGAACCATATTAAATGTGTTGATAAGGGCGTAAAGCAACCATTCTCACTCACTCACTCCCTCTCAGCTCTCCCGCCCTTGATATAACCATATTAAATGTGTTGATAAGGGCCTAAAGCAACCGATCTCACTCACTCACTCCCTCTCAGCTCTCCTGCCCTTGATATAACCATATTAAATGTGTTGATAAGGGCGTAAAGCAACCAATCTCACTCACTCATGCGGTCTAGTGGAGCCCCACCTTTACACTCCCTTCATTGAGTCACGTCTTAAGAGTAAATATTTTTGTCTGGAAGGCAGAAGTAAAAACTCCACACCTAAGCGTGCTTACGTGTAGCTTATGTTAGCTTCATAATGAGACTAATCCAAGTTTGTATTTATGATGGGGCAGGAAAATATATCTTTATTGTGTCTTTTCTCTTTGTTAACGGATCTTTTAATGTGATGTTTAAGTAAGATAATACTATAAAAGCCTGTAGTACGTCTATGCTCTCAGGTCATATGTGATGCACTGTATTGTAAAAACTTTATCCATTGTGTCTGTCATTATTTATCCTCATATCGTATGATAAAACCTTTTGTGTCGTCATTAGATGTAAATATTCCATGCCTAGCCATATTCCCTTTAATATGTTTACATTTATTTGAAAGGAAAGAGGAAGAAGGTAAATAGACGGAACATAGCAAGGGGGAAGCCTGTACACTTGTTAGTGACTGAGGGAGTGCGGGAAGTTAGATCTTCCGCGCTCTTGAGGTCACTAACAAGTGTACAGACTTCACCCGAGCTTTGTTCCATATTTATTACACCCTATCAATAAATAGAAAAATATAAAAAAAACAAAAAAACAAAAGAATAATTTCAGGCTTAGCTGGCGGACCTACTTGTTGTATGCGCCAAGGGTGGCATAATTTACATGTTATGCACCACCTTCACCAAGTGTCGCATACAATACTGAAGGTATAGGCAGCTACAGCACAGGGGTGTCATAATGTAAAGAATTTTCTTATCTTATCTTAGGAGCCCCAGATGTGGAATGTGCCAGTGAGTGTTGGTGCTGTTATAATACATTTTCAGCTATTAACAACACAAACACAATCTTACCAAATTTACTAATATTATGATGTATCTCTCAATATTCTGCTACAGTTATATATCAATACCAGAATCGACTCCCAGTGAGCGATAATAAGTGAAGCCATCGCAGGAAAGCAGCTTGGCGGGTCCCGGAAATAGAAATGAGGACATTTGTGAAGCTCTGTAGCAAAAAATAACCAGTACAGACAGGATCCTTCAAAGTTTTGGTCAAATAGAACCCCCCTTCCCTGAATTAGAAATGTGGATATTTATGAAGCCTTGTAGTCAAAAACAACCACACAAAATCCTTTAAAGTTTTGTTCAAATGAATTTTAGATGGGTTGTAAAACAGAAAAAAATGTACAAAATCTTAAGTTTTTAAATGATGCTGAGTGCCTCCCTACCTCTCTCCCTTCTCTCCCCCCCCCCCCCCCCCCACACACACACACACTTCCCAAAGTCTTCACACTCTAGGTCCAAACCCTCATTTCAGATAATAAATAGATGTAATGTAGTGAGGGCGCCATCTGTTGAACTGTTATGCATCAAGGTTGCGGCGGGATACAGAGGGACGGAGCGCAGCGTAGTCCCGAGGTATACACGCCGCAACCGAGATGCATAACAGTTCAACAGATGGTGTCCGAGGTGCATTACATATTTACATCCCGTTCATAAATAAGAAATAAGATTTACATCCCGTTCATAAATAAGAAATATAAATAAATCAAAATAAAAGAACCAAATACAGTTTTCCGCCATTTTGTATGTATTTTGCGAAAGATGAAGAAAATAGTCCCTCTGGCCAGAAAGTGCTTCAATGAGAGCCTTGTCAGTCAGAGCCTGTCAGGTCGTCGTGGCTGATTAATGAAATAAATGATTATCATCGATATACTTTAGCAAAATCGCATCTTTACATATGATTCTTCAATTGAACTTTTCATTTAAAGCCGAAACTTCATAGGATATCATGTAAATATTTTGTAGGCGGGGAAATCATACCCAACGACCTCACGTATGTATTTTATGTAATTCTCACATATTAAAGAAGTAGGGAGTAATTTTACATGGAATTAATCATAGCAGACAACTTGTATGGATGCTGCCATTGCTATAAGTCATGTGACTGGGAGTGACGTCACATACCCTCATACCCACAACATAAACAATAGCCCGCAGTGCCTGAATGGATTTTTCCTCAATTGATTTGAGCCATATTCATATGTAAAGGAATGATGCTCTTTATAAAAAGGTTAGGCTGGGAAAATATCTGCCATTGACAAATGCAGGGAAAGGTGTTAAAGCTACTTGGGGTTAGGGTGAGGCAGGGGAGAGGAGTGAAAGTTTCAAAACATTCCCGCCGTCGCCGCCATTATAACACTTACAGCGTCCAGTTTCTGAGAGATTTGCACACACAAATTAGGAGTATCTTGGCTGAATTAAGGCATATTTATAATTTGTATATATATAAATATGAATATCCAAACATTCTCAATGTATATACATCATATAATTATGTATATACCAATGATTTAAACTAAGCACTTGTAAGTTCAATGTTTGTTTACATGTATGTGCCGAGTAGAGTGACCAGTCACACCTAGTGGTTCAGTGATGTCATCAATAAACGTAAATTACCACCAGTGGCGCTGTTGGTCACCAACATGGCTGCCTCCTTGTAAGAGAGAAACTGACTTTCTTTTCTTATGTTTCTGGTGGTAAATAATGATGTCGATCATTATAATGCTGTAGAAATACTCTGAAGACTATAATGTTTTTGCTATTTGCAAAAAAAAAATTAGAGTTTCCTAAATAGTGTTTCAGCTTTAAAGTCCCTAGCTTTATTATTTCCAGAGAAAATTGGTAAAAATGTTCGAGTGGTCGATAATATGAGTTCCGCGAAATCAAAACAACAGCTGGGTACACATGCACCCTGGCACTGCCTAGGTTGTATGCGCCAAGGGCGCTCAAGTGCGACATAATTTTCATGTTATGCACCACTTTGACCAAGTGCGATATACAATGCTGAAGGTATAGGCAACTACATCGCAGGGGTGTAATAAATGGTATGTCAGCCTACTTCGCTAATCAGATTCCTGGCTTAGGACGCGTTTTAATGGAATTATAATGGCACTTTGCGGTTTGAAGCGAGAGGCTTTCCCTTCGTTTGAAGGGACTCTCTCAACTTTGGGCCTAGACTGTTCAAGAGTTCTTCACAACAGATATAAAGGCTGGATTATATGGGTAAGATTTTCAGAAAATGTACAATTGGCAGCTGTACACATTGAGCAAATTCTGCTATATTAGGCTACAATTTGGTCAATACTAGGTAAATTCGAGTATATTCGGCATTGCATTGATTCTAGCAATCTGTTTGGTTAGGTTGAACTGTATTTTGAATTTTATTTTCGTCTGGGTTATTTTAGAAGGTTGAATTGTACATTTTCTGAAAATCTGACCCATATCTATTAAAACCCTTCATGCATGCGCTAGAGTAGTCATTGTAGTAGTATATGGAAATGAACGCAATTTCCTGGACACTCGTGAAAGAAACTGGAGAGCAGCCTATTCACATCGGCGGAGGGATGTGTGAAAGTAGTTCGGTGAAAAATACCTTAATATATGTTTAATCTGGAACATCACATGGGTCAGATTTTCAGAAAATGTACAATTCAACTTCGCCAATCTTCTCAAATAACCCAAATTTCAGACAAAAATAAAGTTCAAAATACAGTTCAACCTAACCAAACAGATTGCTAGAATCAATGCCATGCCAAATATACTCTAATTTACCAAGTATTGACCAAATTGCAGCCTTATTTAGCATAATTTACTCAATGTGTACAGCTGCCAATTGTACATTTTCTGAAAATCTGACCCACATAGTAAGTAAGTGGAGAGGGAATTGGCCGAGAGGGAGAGCCACTGGAGAGGTCTGGGTTTTGTAGTGGGCTGGAATGTGATGTGTTTCAGGAAAATGAGTCACAAGTCGCAAAATTGATATTTGTCAAAGTGTTTTTTTCACAAGATCCCTTTATTGAAATGTTCTGATATTTAGAGGGTTCAACACTTATAGTCATATAAATCCATATAACAAATTCCGGGACATTGTATTAAATATATCCTTGCGTTTTGAAGGCCTTTGTATGGAGTATATTTAGTTATTTTACTGGTAATTACTCATCCAGAAACATTGCAAACTTTTTTTCCAAAAATAAAAATATCAAACATAAAATATAGATTACTTCTTAAATGTCTTAGTGTTTACTATCATTGGAATCACCTCGATCTCCTCTTTTCAAATATGATGATATCTCAAAATCCATATTTTGCGACTTATGACTCTTTTTCCTAAAACGGATCACAGGACTGGTGAGACAGATCATCAGAAAATGTACAATCGGCAGCTCTACACATTTGAGTAAATTCTGCTAAATTAGGCTGAATATTATAAATATTAGGTATATCTGAGTGTATTTGCTGTTGTTTTGATGTAAAATATCTGTCTGGTTATGTTGGAATGTATTTTGTAGTTTATTTTCGTCTTAAATATGGGTTATTTGAGAGGTTTGGTGAAGACAAATTGTACATTTTCTGACAGCTTCTCCCAGGGATGGATAACTGAAGCGTTGGAGTGATGTGAATCATCCAGTTCCCTTGTATTTGTATTTGAAGATCGCCTTCGAGAAGAAGAAAGAAAGAGTTTTTATAATCAGTTTTCAGAGCTTGCAGTAATATAGGAGATGTATTTGTGTAAAGGCCGGTATCCATTAGCCTGTAATATTTGCACGTAAATGGTGCGTTAACGGGAGGCTCTCTCCTCCCGTTAACGCACTAGTGGATACTGATGTTCCCGTAAATGTCTCCCGTAAATGTCTCCCGTAAAAATTGAACTCAGTTTTATGTTTACCTGAGCTGGTGCCTTTCCCCCCTCCCCCCAAAAAAAGAAAAAGGATCATGTGTCCAAGTTCATACACGAATTTTAAAATGTATGACAAGAAGATATGTATGGTTGTACGATTCATTAATTTCCTATTTGTCACTACAGAGGAGTTTATGTCGAACGAAAAGTTGAAAATACAAAAAAAAATCCCTACAAAATATAACGGGAAGCTGAGTAACATGCATACGCCACGATGCATATGAGTAAAAAAAAAGTAAAAAAAGCTAAAAAAAAGCATGGCAAGGGTTCTTGTGGGAGAATATCTTTTTTCGACTTATGACTCATTTGTCTGTGACACATCACATATGAGCCAGATTTTACGAAAATGTACAATTTGCAGATCTACACATTTAGTAACTTCTGCAAAATTAGGCTGCGATTTGGTCAATACTAGGTAAATTCGAGTATATTTAGAATTTGCATTGGTTCTAGCATTCAGTTTGGTTAGGTTGAACTGTGTTTTGAACTTTACTTTCGTCTGAAGTTTGGGTTATTTGAGAAGATTGGTGAAGATGAATTGTACATTTTCTGAAAATCTGACCCAGCTCTACACATTTATTAAATTCAGTTAAATTCAGCTGAAGAATGAGAACTGTTAGGTATATCTGAGTATATTTGGTATTGTATTGATTTGAATAATGGATTTGGTAATACTGAACTGTATTTTGAACCTAATTTTCACCTCAAATTGACAACATTTCAGAGGATTGGTGAGAGTGAATTGTACATTTTCTGACGATCTGACCAATATGTACTTTGTCCTTTAACGCGGGCCCTTGAATGGTAGTTTTACTCGTGGTCGCATTTCAATAGAAGCTGTTGGCCTACCCTATGGGCATTTGAGTGCAATCATTGCACTCACTATTGCGTTCACATAGCGCAATGATTGTGCAATGTGACCGCAATGGGTGTAACCACTTATTGCGCTATGTGACCGCAATAGCCATTGCGCAATGAAAACGCTATGTGACTGCAATAGAAGGTGCTATTTTTGCACTCAGAAATCTATTTTTAGCGCAACGGGAGCGTCGTGGGCCTGGCTTCAGGGGGGGACGGGGGTGGTCAATTTCGCGGGGGGGGACGGGGATGGTCAATTCCGCGGGGGTGAAAACGGAAAATATTAGTTTTAATTATGGTTTATTTATATCCAATATTATATTGCAATTACAGTACTGTACTGTACCATGCTGTATGAAAAAGAGATGAGTTTTTTTCGGCGAAATTGAAGCAAGAGAAGACAAGACAATGGCTACATTTTATACAGTTTACTGATTTATTTGCATATCACATCAATGTAAAAAATAGGTTATGCCCTCTGCAGGTAATACTGCTTGATATCAGCACCAGCTGTGGACAACATACATTTGTCAAGATGCATAAACAATAATGGCACACAACCTTGGGTTATAAATACAATAATATAAACCCAATAACATTGAGCTGTAACCTTGTACAATATACGATATTGATGCATAAATACTTCATGATATAAAAAAATATTCCAGTTGTTGAATTATCTCTTCAATATTCCTAATGGAGGAATACAAATAGGATTTCGAAATTTACTCCAAGAATACTTGAAAAATTCATCATAAAAAAGAGGAAGTTAAATTTCCCGGGGCTCATCCGTATCTAATGTATGAGTCGGGGCGAGTGAAGGAGGGGAGTCATAATAACAAGAATTATATAATTACTAACTCATCTTTGCAGCAGCACGTCTCTCAAACACATCAGACTTACATACAGAGCAATAATACTATATCATATACCATATCTAAAACACAAATGCTGGGTGGCATATGCCTCGATATTGAATATTAATTGGCATTAATTCATTATTAATCATCATATATCCAAAAGGGCTCATTATGCTAATGATGTCCGTATATCTACTATTCAGGACTCTAGGTTACTCCTTACTCTTAAAATTACAGACCATGTACACACCACAAATCATTTATGTACAAAGATATCTATATAATATGCTTACCGAAACATTGGTACTCAATAATATGACTCAACATGAAATCTCAAACATCAGACCTATACTAGACTTTCATACATCGCAGCAGAATTCCGAAATTGTTCAACTTGCTTTCATTCAGGGGTCTACACAAAATGGCCCCACACTCGTTATCACAGCAATCACATCAAACTTTTTAAAAGAAATTACATAAATGATTGTTTCATTTTTAAAATAAAAAACCTTATGGAGCCCACCCTACACATCATTCAGTATAAGATATCCACTTGAAACTATTATTTCAATGTTCTACACATGACAAAAGTGTCATATCTCTTTGTCACCAAGGGCTATACTTACGTCAAAAACCAAAGACAAAATAATTATTTGGTTGAAAAATACATACATTTTAACAGAAATATTAATGAAATATAGTTCCATTTTGAAATTAAAACAACATGGGGCAGAACTTGTGCTTTTCGAGCAGCTTTCTGGTAAGAGCGCTATACAATTTTTATGAATAAAATAATACATAATAACTTGTGGCCATCCTCCTTGACCATGATGTCCACCATTGTCATGGCTTGAGGTCCAGCAGCCGACCTCTCCACATTCCATATTCATGGGTGGTACTGCTAGCTCCACTCTCTGATTTTGGTTCATCTCCCTGTTGGTGTCCTCCTGCTTTTTATCGGCCCAATACTCTCTCTGAAAAATGATAGATTTGAACACATTTATAAAAAGCATAATGGATGTAATCAAACGGTGTGATACCATAATACATTCCTAAAATAGGCCTATGATGTAAAATAAAATGTCACGGTTTATTTTCATTCTAATCGCCATCCCCCGCCACCCCCGACCCCATTATTCTATTTTCTATTGGGGGCGGGCAATATACATATATGAGTAATTCAACCCATGGGGTCACATTTGGTTTTCCAGTCTAGGGTATAACAACTTGTAATAACGATAATCTCACATCTTAAAACTAGGCTTGGCAAACAGACCCATGTTCACTACCTTGTGTTTTTTTTGTTTTAAAGGTTTTTATTCAGCTTCCTGCCGTCTGGGCATATACAGATCAAATTCTTTCTTTGCTGTACCTTGTTGTTTATTCAATACCTTGTGTTATCACAGGACTTGAAAGCCCGTTTATGCATAGAGATTTATTTCCGATCCAAACGTTACGAAATTAGCCGATGACTGGTTATTTTTCTTCCTGGTAGTGAGGTAAATTACTAATGTTAATATTAGTAATATTTTACATGACACAATGCAGCCATTATATTAATAATAAGTAAATGAAAATTCCGCGCTATATTAACGCAACGATTCCTGCGTTATGTTGACTAACCACAAGAATTGTTCATTAATGAGCGCTGTGTACAAATTTGTTGTTGCGTTAAAGCATCATGAAACAGAATAGTGTAGTTAAGTGCAATAGCGCACACTGGTCTGGATTATGAAACGCCCGCCTGATACATAGATACATCTATGCAAACAATTGGATATGTATATATGATTTGTAGACTCAGTTGAATTATAACAAAGTAGCCGGGCAGCTGAGGAATTTAAGTGTATTTTCCTCGGGTCCCGGCTACTAATATAAACCCTGAATTCTATATTATAGACATAGGGACTCAGCATTAACTCAAAAACATTATGCGTACCCTTTTCTTATTTATTTCTAATTAACGTTTGTCTGCCCCTACTCCCTATGTTAAACAACTTTTACACCCAGTCGGCCGCCACCCCTCGACGGGAGGCGGCGAGCGAAGGTGTCAAAACAGCATTTAGCACTTGGCCATAGCGTTCCATTCAGACCCGGAATTTTATGCCGCCATTTTGGTGGGTTGCGTAATTTTGCATACATTTAAAACAAGATCCTATAGCTTTAATACAAACCAATGTTCTTTTTACATATCAGTCAAGCAATCACTCTCCTGCTATTGTAAATCATAAATACAATAATGTTCCTTACCTGATGGCCTTTTGTGATGAATTCGACTTGAATCTGCAGCAGTTGAGGAGGCTTGTTTTTAAAATGGAGGACGGTGACCACTGCACTGTGCATAACAGGTGCGCAGTGCCACACCTGTAGGCCTATACAGTAATACACTAGGTGGCGCAGTGGTTCTAGTTGTATCATTACTATTATTAGTGAGCCTATGTCTGATTTGTATTAACCCATGTCTTTGTATCCTATGCAGGCACATTGCCCCATCTTTGATAAGGGGGTCATCACATGGGTGATAAATTTTAGACCAATTCATCGTTTGCAATTGCTTAACTATATGATTATTTATTTGATGTTTTTTCGTGAATTAATCAGGGCCTAACTTAAACATTGTTGTGTCTAAAAAGTTAGCTTTTAATGTCTCCTACATCGTTCACCTGGTTGTTTTAAGGTATTCTTGAAAATGGAATTTATGTGAATTTATGAAGAAAAAAATAGAACATACTGCAGGTCAACCATAATGGCTCATTCTAATATCATTAAGCATATGAATTGCTTCTTGTGTGTGGGCAGGTGGGTGGTTAGGGTAGTCATAGTGATCAACATGTATATGGAAGGCCTATGTTACCGGTGGCGGTGCCATCGGCGGTCAAGCAAACTACGGTGCGCGGCCATTGGGGGACATGAGTCAATACACAGCTATAGCGAGAGTGTGGCTTTGAGAGTTACTTATGAAGAAAAGACTCAAACGTGCAAAGGCAAAGGCCGACGTCTGCTCCTTTCACGTCGGCCACATTGGCCGACGTCAACCTCACCTCCAACGTAATACTTGTGATGTGTTACAGAAAAACAAGTCGCAAAATAATGGAATTTGAGATATCATATTTGAAAACATGAAATCAAGTCAATTCCAATGATGGTAAACATTAGGCCATGTAATACGTATTTCTAGCTTTTAAGTTAGATATTTTTATTTTGGAAAAAGTTTACAATACCTCTGGTCGGGTAATTACCAGTTAAGTAACTAAATATATACTCCATAGGATAACCAGGATTGTTTTAAAATATAGAAATATACAGGGTGTGTGTGTCTCTCTCTCTTTCTCTCTCTCTCCTTCCCTCCATGAAGGTGCCAGGCATGTAACTTTGTGGTTTCATCGTCACAATTTAAATTGATACTGATGAGCCCTAGGAAATCTAACTTTCTTTTTTTTCATAATAAATTTTTCCAAGTATTCTTGAAGTAAATTTCGAAATCCTATTTGCATTCCTTCATTACGAATATAGAAGAGATGATTCACATTATGTTAATGTCTTCTTTGGATTTAATGTGTTTAAATTACGTTTATTATTAAGCATGTGTTTATTAATTATGTTTATGTATTACAAGAATATATAGGTAAATGTGTATGATTTGGGACTTACTTCAAGATTAAAATAATAAAGAAAGTTAGACTTCTTATTCAACAGATTTATTATTAAGAAATATTGATGATATATTGCGAGTCTAAGATATCATTTTAAAGATGTCATGTTAATGTTTAGGCTATAGGGGGTCTGAAACTAATGGGCAGGTGGAATTTTGAGCATTGGCATTGGCATTCACACATCATATAACGATAGCCTCACTATCACACCTACCAGTCGCGCAATCCTTTGTGGTACTAGACTATGACTTTAGGGTTACTTTCAAGTTAGACAAACAAGTTTTACAGCTAAAAAAAAACTTGCTCTCTGCGATTTGTACATGCCAAATCGCCAAGGCAGGCTCTTATATACTTGCAAAACCCCTAAGAAGGATGAAACTATAGGTCGCAGCAGTATAATACAGTAAGAGCAAGATAAGTGAAAACCGCCGACACCTTAGCTATGCATAGCCATTGTTTAAAGGGGTGACACTGTCCCCCGAGTCCACTGCGCATCATTTTCGGGCACTATATGGCGGCACCCATATAGTAACTCACTTCAGTATAAGGAAGAGGTGGGGGGTGGAGGTAGAGTAAGAGAGAGAGAGAGAGGGTGAGAGGGAGTGAGCTTTAAATCTCTCGACATGTCTATCTGACTGTCCTAAAGTTGAACCCTATCGTTATATAACAAATGTATGTGTTAAGAATCAAGTCATCTGCTAATGGATTATGTGTGCCTTAAATTATTTTAAGGACTAGCCGGAAGATTTATTCGCAGCCGCGTATAGACGCCAAGCCCGATTCATATTTTCTGTAACTGTATAATGATTGATTGAATAAAAATTCTTATATATATATAAGATATTTATAATATAGGCTTACACAGTATTTTATGTTAAATAAAAGGATGGGTGTATTTAAATTATTTGTTGACAAAAAGATGTTGACAAAAATTCCGCCTGATTCTATCTTGATATAGTAATATAGGCTATTTATGTGTGCCAACGATGGCCTCTGTGAATACACTATCCTATAGTATAGCAGCAATTAATGTCACACATTTAAGTGTTAACACCTTTAGCAATGTCCCATTTCGCGCACCCATACTCATGGGCGTGTGGCATCATTTTCAACCATTCGAAAGCTATAGGGTGAAACTTAAACAGAGGTTATTGTGTAGTCAGAAATCACCACGATTGCTACAAGGTCAGACTTATTTAGAACAATGTTAATAAGTAATAAATGATTAGTAATGGTTTTAGGTAGGTTTGAAAGGGTGTTTTGAAGGAAGGTATATTGGTCGATTGGGTCCACAATTGCAGATGAGAACTGTGAGGCTAATGTTTTTCATCATAGTGAATGATAGGTAGAAACTGATGTAAAATCGTTGATGATTTCCAAAATGGCGGACCCAGCAAAAATCAAATATGAATTTTACTGGAGCGAATAAATGTTGAATTGCAACTATTTTCAATCATCTTCAACTGTTCCCTTCATCTTGGTTTGGAATTCTGTCATGTTGACAAAATGATTTCAACGTTATTTCAATGGAATTTGGGTCGGAAATTTTCTTGCCAGGATATATTTACAGCGTAGGGGCATCCCCCACCCATTGAGCATTGATAATTTGGGGGTTTGAAAGCATTATTTTATTACATATTTGTTTTGGTTAGTATTGAGTTGTGGCGAAATAAATTATTTGATGATATTTATATTAAATGAATGGCAGACGTTCACTGATGAGTTCGTTATATTTTACCCTTGGTTTAACTGAAAAAGGTATAATCTTTGAGTAATTTGATGTTTTAATGTCATGCATGTCAGGCCTGTAGGCCGCCATATTGAAGCAGTATTCGGCGACGTTCACTGAGCAGATAATTATTTGTTCCAAACGGTGGAAGTATTGTGAATAATATCGCCAAAGTTATTACATATGATGTATTCTGTCATGATTTAAATGTTAAATGGTTCTGACATTGTTTATTTCCAACGATGTTCGGTCTTCAAATGTTTCCCCATAGACTTCAATGTAAAAACGAGTGCCTTGTCCATGGCGGATTTGAAGATATATCATTAACAACAGATCCGGTCAGGCTATGTTCAATGATAAATATGATATGATATTGTTATATTATATTCATACAAAAGATAGTTATTGCATTACGGCTGTTTCGCAGAAGCTGAACATGTTCAGGGTTTTGAAACATCTCGGTAGGGTAGCCATCTTTAATCCTTACATTGTAGAAGTAAGTTGGTCCATTGAAAAATAGTTATTAGACGATAATTACTTTATTGCATTGTTTTAAATCTATCTGGTATGATGTAAATTAAGCCTGATGATCTGGATATGAAGTCTCATGACTGAAATAGTATTATGTGCATCGGAATTTAAGTTTTGAATTTGGTCGAAATTATGTTTTATTACGAAAATTGGACATGTAGATTTTTAGGTCTGTACAAGCAAAGCGGGGGGAGCATATATCTTTCAAAATGGCTTCCTTACAATGTAGCAAGGTTGTAATCAAATGGATTATTGCATGAATTTCATTTTAATTTAGTATTTTATGACATCTGGTCGATTTTAAGATTGCTTTTCGATCGAGAATTGTCTGTATGGAGATTTAGATTTTTAAAAACTTCCAACGAAATTTTTGCCTCTTTAACGGAGCAAGGGTGTCATATATCTTTCAAAAACGCAAATTCTAACAATTTAGACAATAAATGGTAATTACATTACTGCAATAGATATGCAATAGCCATAGCGCAATGGTAGCGCAATAGAAATACACTGGCATTGCAGTCGGAATTCTTGTATAAAAAAAATCGGCAATAATTTAATGGGAAAAGATCCTTTAGTGATCTAAATAATAAATGTAACTTGATGATTGTTGTAGAATGTAATATAGCAAAGGAATAAGATACTGCAATGCCAGTGCAATAGAATTACACTCCTATTGCACTCAACTAGAGACTTGACTGCAATAGGAGTGTAATTCTATTGCACTGGCATTGCATTGCACTCCATTGCACTCGTATTGCAGTCGCCATTGCACTCCATTGCACTCCATTGCACTCAGTGCCCATAGGGTATG
The DNA here is from genome assembly GCA_942159475.1 of Sthenelais limicola. NCBI lineage: Eukaryota > Metazoa > Annelida > Polychaeta > Phyllodocida > Sigalionidae > Sthenelais > Sthenelais limicola. The sequence continues at coordinate 143,467,461 of OW804094.1, forward strand.
GGTGCCATGCGCTCCTTTGTATTTCTAGTTTGTATTATTCATTTATAGATCCAGATTAAATATGTTATGGCACACACTGTACATTTATAGATCTATAGATTAAATATGTTATGACACACATTATTCATCCTCATTCAGATCGGAGTTTTATTTTTTTATTTTATTCTTTTATTTTCTATTTTATTTGTACTTCATCTGCTGAATTGTAAATTTGCTGAATTGTAAATTTGCTGTACAATGGATAATTGTTTAGGCGTTCTGCCTTCGTCAGGGATATATGGGTCAGACCGTCAGAAAATGTACAATTGCCAGCATTTAGGGATTTTACACTTACATTTACATTTAGGGAATATTACTAAATGTGATGTGTTTCAAAGAAATGAGTCACAAGTCGCAAAAGTGATATTTTTCAAAGTGTTAATTTTACAAGGTTACTTCATTGGAATGTTCTGATTTTAGGAGGGTTTATCACTTATAGTTATATCGATCTATGTATGAAATGTCATGACAATATCGTTTCATTTTAAAGGTCTTCTTATGAATATATTTAAGTTACTTTACTGGTTATTGCCCCCCAGGAATATGGCAATCTTTTTTTTTCAAAATCAAAATATCAAACTCAAAATATAGAAATACTTATTAGGTAACCTACTGATTACTATCATTGGGATCGGCTTGACCGACACTTTTCAAATAATGGTGTAATCTCAAAATCCATATTTTGCGACTTATGACTCAATTTTCTAAAACAGATCACAAATTAGGCTGAAGATGAATACTAGGTATATCGGAGTGTCTCTGGTACTAACAGTATTTAACAGTTTCTATCAGTCTGTTCGAGTAGGCTGAACAGTATTTTAAACCCCATTTTTGTCTTAGATTTGGGTTATTTGAAAGGATAGGTGAAGGTGAATTGTATACATTCTGACGACCTGACCTATATATTAAAATCTTAGAATAGTGAGAGTGGCCCTCAGAATATGATAGAGGCAACTCATATAATGTTTTTATTGCTCTATCTTTCTTAAAAGGATGAAATCAAGAAGGTGTGAAAGAGCATTTGTATAGATGTATGTAATTGTTCAGGATATATGTGACTGTTAATTATAGCGGAATAAATACCCGGTGTAGAGGGAAAATAATCTTATTATTCCTAATGGCACGATGGGGGTTTGTAATCAATCGAGACGTTGGGTCAAATTGCACGACATCACGACGTTTTGAAGGTAATGGCTCGCAATGGGTTGATTCAATCCTTAATTCAAACTGCATTCAACTGGAATCAGCCGGTAGTGAAAGGTCAAGAAGAAGGGCGTTGAGTTTGAGATACTAGGAGCTTAAGACTCTAGCCACACTCTATATAGCTATATTAAGGGGAACTGGAGTAGGAGGGGTCGCCCCTTCAGTGCTACTGGGGACTGATGTATGGCCCTATGGTGGCCCATAACGGGCATTGGGGGAGATTGTATACGATCACCTGGCATGGGGGATACTTAGTGATTACTCACTTCTCAAGTGAAAAGAGAAATATGATATCGAGATATATTAAAGAGAATAGAGATTTTTGGCTCCTCTATCTCAGACAACAACAACAACAACAATAAAGACTGAAGTATGATTAGATACATACTAGGTACACCTGAGTATTTCTGGTATTGCATCGATTAAAACAGTCTGTTTGGTTATGTTGAACTCTATTTTGATCCTCTTTTTGTAAAGCTGCATTGTCATCTATCATGTCTAACAGAATCTTACCATATTTACGCATATTATGACTTATAGGGCTGGACAAACAGCACCCTACCGCTATTCCGCTAGGAATAGCTCCGCTATGTTTCTCAAGTCATGTGACCGGTGCCCAGACCGAAGGGAGAAACGATGTATATACTGACCCTGCTCTATATCGACCTGTTTTCATGCTTTTTTTTTTGCTGGAACTTTCTAACCAAACCCAGAAGCTAGCTTGACTTGAGTGGAGCAAGGTTCAAATGGAAAAATGTTTCATTTAATGAATAATTAAAAAGTTATCGCTAACCGCGTATTCGAAGCGAGGGCTGTTTAAAATGGCCGCCATAACAAAAAGTAGATGACGAGCAACCACAGAAGAGCCACTGCCGCTCTTAGCCAATCAGATCATGAGATGCGATCACATGACCATGGGCACAATGACGTCATATATAGCGGCAGGCCGGGGAAGCCCTCCGATCAGAAAAACAAAGCTCATAGGCTTTTTTTGCAGGTAGAAACTCCAAGATTATGATTTATTCCATTAAAAAGCTAACGAAATATATATTCTTCTGCTAAAATCTAAATGTCTGCAGCCGTCCTGCGAGACGTCCTGCAGACCTTGGAGAGTCGCACGGCAAAACGCCTGACAACTCGTATGCTGAAGGGCTAGAAATAGTTTAGTAGCCGGGATTTCCGGCTGGTTTGCGAGGGCCGTTTTTTCAACGATCCTTTATTTTTAAATATGAAAACAATATTAGGCGTTCAGATCTGCTGAAATAGGCCTAAAATAAATATATCTCGCAAGTGGTACACTTTCTGGATTCATCAATATTCTGCTGCTGTTATATGTTTATACAAGGGTTACTCATATCATGACTTATAGGACTGAATTTATCAATATTCTGCTGCTGTTATATGTTTATACAAGGGTTACTCATATCATGACTTATAGGACTGGATTTATCAATATTCTGCTGCTGTTATATGTTTATACAAGTGTCACTCATATTATAAATTATAGGACTGGATTGATCAATATTCTGCTGCTAATATAGAATTTGAAGTACAGACAATAAAGTAAAAACAACCGCCTGTGAGCGATAATAAGTGAAGTCATCATAGGAAAGTATTCGGGCGGGTCCTCCAAATACAACTATGGACGTTTATTAAGCCCTGTAGCAATAACAACTGGACAAAATCCTCCAAAACTTGGGTGAAATGACATTTAGATGGGTTGAAATGAACTGAACAAAAGGTAGAAAATCTCGCGTTTTTTGCCAACCTAAGAGTGAGGCTTTAAATTTGGTTATTTGAGAGGATTGGCGAAGTTGTGGGTCAGATTTTCAGATAATGCACAATTCAACTTCACCAGTCCTCTCAAATAATCAAAATTTCATATGAAAATAAAGTTCAAAATACAGTTCAACCCAAACAAACAGATTGCTAGAATCAATGCAATGCCGAATATAATTAGATTTACCTAGTATTGACCAAATTGCAGCCTAATTTAGCAGAATTTACTAAATGTGTACAGCTGCCAATTGTTCATTTTCTGAAAATCTGACCATTGTACATTTTCTGACGACTTCACCCATTAACCTTCGAGTACATTACCCTCTCCCACGCACGACCTTGAACAAGCGACTCATAATCCTGCAATATTAAATCCAAACATTGGCTATGTTTAGGCTAGATGTATCCGGTAGCACTAGCAGGAGCAGTAAATCCCATAGGAAACAATTATGTCAAGAGCATCATGATGCTAACATACCCACTCTATCTTACTTATTGATTCTACGTGTACTGACTTAATCATACAGATATGGGTCAGATTTTCAGAAAATGTACAATTGGCAGCTCTACACATTGAGTGAATTCTGCTAAATTAGGCTGCAATTCGGTCAATACTAGGTAATTCGAGTATATTCGCCATTGCATTGATTCTAGCAATCTGTTTGGTTAAGTTGAACTGTGTCTTGAACTTTATTTTCGTCTGAAATTTGGGTTATTTGAGAAGATTGGCGAAGTTGAACTACATTTTCTGAAAATCTGACCCATATATGGGTGAACTCGCCAGACAATGTACAATTCTCCTTCACCAATCCTCTCAAATAACTCAAATTTAAGACCAAAATCAGGTTGAAAATAGTTCAACATAACCAGACAGATTGTTTGAATCAAGGCAACACCAAATATACCCAGATATACCTAGTGTTGACGGTTTCTTAAGTCTAATTTAGCAGAATTGACTAAATGTGTTGATCTGCCAATTGTACATTTTCTGAGAATCTGACCCATAGATGGGGCAGAGGCCAAGAACCCCATACAACTCTCTAAGTGATTAGGTTATTGTGTAATCTTGAGGAGCATCAACTAAAGTAATGAATATCGTCCATGTAGGATTAAGGGTTATTGGTAACGTATAGGGGCCCTCCACTAGGTTGTGAACAGAGCATGACACATGGGAATGGAGGAGAACTATATTGCAAGTGAAGATTTCATTCTCTCGTGTTTGCCCCTGCTTCCCCCTACCTCCATTTAACTATTAATAGGGGATTTGCATGTCTCACTGCGCATGTCTACTGCAGTGCATGCTGGGACGGATTCTGGGGAAATCTGACATACAAATAATTGGCAAGATTTTTAACGAAAATAGCAAAAATGTTTTCACCAATATCATAGCTTGTATACATGATCTATGAAAACCAAATGCATGATGGGAAAGATGGGGACTTGTTGTATGGAAACATGTATAACACATGGATATTGACATTAGAGCATTGATAAATAATCCATGCTGAACATGACATGTTTTCTATAGATTTTACATTGTACCATTAGTCCCATAATTCCATGCGAATCAAGATTCAAAATGGCGGCTATGCAACTCCCCTATTAGTTCATGTATATCTGAGAGAAATGAATGATGTGTGTAGATATGAACGATGTATTGTAGCAAGTGTACTTCATGCAATTTTCTCATGATTACATTACTACATGTCACAAAGCATCCTAGGAGTGTTTCAGATTATTTTCTTCCTCTTGGCATATGTAAGCATAACAAGACCAATATGAAGATTTCATTCTCTCGTGTTTGCCCCTGCTTCCCCCACCTCCATTTGAGTATCTATATATTAATAAAAATAAGGGTTTGAAGCCTTAAACCCCTATCTTCTCTGAAACCGCTGGCGAGATCTCCATTATATTTCACATGCACATTGCCAAAAATGGTGCCGAACCATTCCACTATGTTTCATTAACAAATTAGGGTTGGAAAGGTGTTAAAAGTGGGTTTACATCGAGCATCCCCATCCGGGGCCCCCAGCACTGCCTGAAAACAAACCTATCAGTGCCCCTTCACCAGGTTTCTGGGACACCCAAAGCATGACATCATGGATGGGCACATCATTGCTTCACTATGGGATGGGAGTTGATATATTTCCACTGAAAGGAGCATCGTCAGATTTGAATCAGTTCATAAACTATTGTTTTTGATGGTTTTTGAAGTCGAGTGGGGGAACCCACCCACTAATTACCTCACAATGAAAGATGGAACGGAAGCGGGAGAGGGATTGGGACAGGGACAGGGACAGGCAACACAACAACAGCACAACACTGAACAGTGACCAAAAAAAGCATCTAAACAGGGTTCCATTTGTGGTATGAATATACTAAGTTATAGAGACAACTTGAAAGAGAAAGATAGTGGGAGAGGGAACAAGGAGAGATGACGATGTGGGCCCCACTGTCCCACTAGCAAATCCCGTGCATAGCACAGGATTTGCTATAAGTATATGTATTATAACGCATTTCAGGGAGTGGGGCTGATTTTGTCCATAAAAGGAAAGGCTTGCATTATTATATACAGTTCCTTGTGATCCCGAAATACGTCTTCTTCCGGGATTGCATTCATTTGGACTGAACAGTATCAAACTGTTATGAAAATGAAATGTTTGCTAAATGTTGATATTTTGTATCAAACTGTTATGAAAATGAAATGTTTGCTAAATGTTGACATATTGTTTGTTTATTTCAGGTGAGTGAACATTCTCCCCCTGTTTAGATGTCCACAGTTCGTAGAGAGTAAGGGTAAGTCATATTGAAGGTTTGGGCAGGAGTAAGGTGGCCGATTTGTCAGGGTGGCCTATTTTGGTTGATTTGCCAGGGTGGCCTATTTTGGTTGATTTGCCAGGGTGACCTATTTTGTTTGATTTGCCAGGGTGACCTATTTTGGTTGATTTGCCAGGGTGGCCTATTTTGGTTGATTTGCCAGGGTGACCTATTTTGGTTGATTTGCCAGGGTGGCCTATTTTGGTTGATTTGCCAGGGTGACCTATTTTGGTTGATTTGCCAGGGTGCTCTATTTTGGCTGAATTGTCAGGGTGGCCTATTTTGGCTGAATTGTCAGGGTGGCCTATTTTGGCGAATTGTCAGGGTGCCTGATTTTGGCTGGGTTGTCCATTGTCCAGGAGAGCGTGTCACACCAGGGAGTGGTGGCTGCCCGTAATAGGCTTGAAGCCACTATAGAACTCTTAGATTAACTAGGATATTATATTATTGGGCGGATTATGAAACCTTAGGCTGTTTAAACAATTACTGCCTTCCCCCACACCGTAAACAATGCCTGACCACTCGCCATTTCAGCTGTGTAGACGGTCATACCGCCTACATTGCATGCACGAAAAAATGGAACAGCAGCTTGTGTGTCAGCCTGTATGGGGGCAGGGGAGGGTTGTAAGCTAGCATTGAGTTGCTGTGTGGAATCCCCGCTGCTATGACGACATTGCATGGGCCTCGTTTTGGAGCGTGTTGAAGCGCATGGGAGTTGCGCCGTGGAAACAAAAACTAAATGTCTGACATGTTTTCCCTTGATTCAAATGCACGGTTTGCTGTCCTTCTTTATTGAAGCACCATAAGTATGTACTACCCTTTTGGTTTAGAATGATAAATACCATAGCTATGTGTTGCGGGACAAAGAAAGCGAGTTCTCATAGTGTTTTGAGGCTGCAGGGGCTTTGTAACGAAATTGTATAGGTTGAAGGAGGCCGTTCCTAGTGAAAAGTGGGCATGACATTAATCTTTGGTATTTCCTAGTGGTTTACAGACGATGTTTCGTCCCCAATCAGAAAGGGAGAGAGGGAGCGGGAGGATTGGAGAGAGTGGGAGGGTGAGAGGGCGAGGGAGAGAGAGGATGAGAGGGAGGAGGAGCAGAAGAGAGTGGGAGAGGGAGGGTGAGCAGGAGAGGGAGGGAGGGGGAGAGGGAGAAATAGAAAGGAAGAAAAGAAAGCATGGCAGGGAAGGAGACATGTGTGTGAACATAGTCTAGTTGCTATGGTGACCACTGGTCAGTGATCACTCAGGCATGCAGCTGGGAGCCACACACAGTGGTCATGTGTTACATAACAGGGGATGTCCCCTTTGGCACAGAGACAAAAGGAGTGTACCAGAGGTGAAATAGTGACCCAATCTTGGAATAGGAGTCCCTTCAGCAGGACATGGCTTTTTATGTAGGGGACATATGACTCACCATAATAGGAGAAATAGGAAAAAGGTGCAGGGGATATACTTTTGTGTGGTGGATAACTCAGGGAAATGGTCAAATATGCTCGGAAATAGGACGTGAGGAGTTGGAAAAGAATTTGTAGTATGTGATATAACATGTACCAAAGAGGAAAAGACTGTAGCGATTTCATCATTGGTACAACTGTCTACTTTCGGATGCAAGAGGTGCCATGGGACGCCTTTTCGTCAAGGTGCCCGATTTTAGCTGATTTGCCAAGATGGCTTTTATATACCATGCCTCTTTTCTAGTTTGGAAACTGCATTGCTCTAAGTTATAAATAATCATCTTAAGAGTGAGTGAGTGCGATTGGTTGCTTTACGACCTTATCAACACATTTAATATGGTTATATCAAGGGCGGGAGAGCTGAGAGGGAGTGAGTGAGTGAGATTGGGAAATAGAGATAGAGAAGAAGGGAGAGAGAGACAGAGAAAAAGAGAGAAAGGCACTTTGTGGTCATAATCATCTGAAGAAGGCTATTTTGGAAACATTATGGGAAAGTTGAAAAAGGCAATAGCAATATCTCAAAATGAAAAGAGAAATAGTATCTTCTTGGACCAGCCATAATTGAATAATGCAGTCGGGAAATATGAGAGGATTATTTTTCAAATGTTCCAGTGCTATTGGGCTGAGTGAGGCCCCTCAGATTGGAACGCAAATACACAGCCTTTAGGAAAGCAAACCGAGTCTCATTTGTTTACTTATTTATTTTTTTATTGTATTAAAGGCCAATTACATAATATTTATCAGAACAATTGGAAAAAACCGTAGATATCACTCGGTGATATCTTCGTACATTGCCTTATAAAAGTGTCATGATTACTGTACTATAATCAAATTACAAAGCTCAAAATCACAAATTCATCAGGAAGTTGGGAAAAACGGCCATTATTGGATTGTTTTCCCAATTTGTTAACCCCAGATAACATCGATACCACCACCGCAAGTGTAAATGGGTGAAGTTGCCAGAAAATGTACAATTCACCTTCACAAATCCTTTCAAATAACCCAAATTTCAGACGAAAATAACGTTCAAAACACAGTTCAATCTAGCCAAACAGATTGCTAGAATCAATGTATTGCCGAATATACTCGAATTTACCAAGTATTGACCAAAATGCAGCCTAATTTAGCAGATTTACTAAATGTGTACGACTGCCAATTGTACATTTTTTGAATATCTGACCCAAATCGGCCCTTATCTTGATTTTAAAAATTTTCATTACACTTGACCTTTAACTGTTAATTCTAAACTTGTATTATGAAATTATTCATACTCTTGCCCTGTAATTCAAAGTTTTTTTTAAGAATAATTCAAAGATTTTAATGTCAAAATGTCAAGTTTGATATTGTATCAAATGTTCCGCATTTCTCCGTCCTAAGATAAAGTTGACATTAAAGACACACAAGAACATAGGACACGTTTGTGAAAAAATGGCCTTTCTGGATGGCTTGAATCGCAGTGTCTTTTTATCTATGGAAACTCAAATCTTACTCAATAGGGGATTTGCATAGCCGCCATTTTGAATCCTGATTCGCATGGAATTATGGGACTAATGGTACAGTCTAAAAGCTATAGAAAACATGCCATGTTCAGCATGGGATATTTATCAGTGCTCTAATGGCAATATTCATGTGTTATACATGTTTTCACAATAGAAGTGCCCATTTTTCCCATCATGTATTTGGTTTTCATAGATCATTTATACAAACTATTATATTGGTGAAAAGATTCTTGCAATTTTCGATAAAAATGTTGCTAAATGTATGTAGGCCTATGTATATATAATTATATATATAAGAATTTTTATTTAGATAAAAGCAATACACAGAATGGGGCTTAGGTCCCCTATTCGCTTATGGGGTAGATCTTTCGGCCACATAAGACATAATGTCAGATTTGAACTGAAACTATCCCAGCATGCACTGTTATAATAGACATGCGCAGTGAGACACGCAAAATCCTATTGTTGAAAATTCCCCCTTCAGGTTACTTGTGGGTAGCTGGGTGCATTCAAGGCCCAAACCCTCAGATCAGATAAGAATGGTATGTTAGTGATTGGACGCCTTCTGCCCTAATCGGTTTCCTTGCCTAGGACTAGGCGCTCTAATGGGATTATAATGACATTTTGCGGTCTGACTGGAATTATAATGGCACTTTGCTGTTTAAGGCGAGAGGCTTTCCCTCCATTTGAAGGGACACTCTCATCTTTGGGCCTAGACTGGGTGATAGAGTGAGGATGCTCGCCCGCCTGATAACCTGCAGTTAATGAGGACAGCTCGCCTGCCGCTCAATCACGCTTGGAGCGCCTCCTCTCATGGTGCACAATTAATCTTAGCCTTGCCAGGCCTTCCTTGGGTTATACACTCCTCCCGGGAATGACTGATTTCCCTTACTTCCATAGGGAAGATCTAGCTAGGCAGAGGACATGGGGCAAACATGGGCAAGGCCTTCCTTGGTTTATGGGTCAGATTCTTAGAAAATGTACAATTGGCAGCTGTATACATTTAGTAAATTCTGCTAAATTAGTCTCCAATTTGGTCAATACTAGGTAAACTCAAGTATATTCGCCATTGCATTGATTCTAGCGATCTGTTTGGTTAGATTGAACTGTGTTTTGAACCTTATTTTCGTCTGAAATTTGGGTTATTGGAGACGATTGGTGAAGGGGTATGGTACATTTTCTGGTGACTTCACCCTTATACACTCCTCCCCTGGGAATGACTGATTTCCCTTACTTCCATAGGGAAGATCTAGGCAGAGGACATGGGGCCCAAACCTCAGCAAACCCTGTAAAGGCTTAATTGACGATCATAGAATAGTGGCACATGCATTGCAGGCCCCATGGGGTCCCCCACTAGGTTGAAAACGGGAGTGAATAGGGAGATTTAGCACGCCAACTTACCTCAGATCACCTATACCTATCCCGGTCATGTGGTCCCGTGACGTCATCAATTTCGGTGCACTTTGATAGGGGCTGGCCTCGGAAGGTACGTTTTTCACCTAACGAGGGCCTTCATTAGGTAAAGGACAAACCTATCCATCTGTTGCAAAATTCAGCTCTTATTAATGATTAAAAACGAGTTCATCTTGTAATTTACGTCTTTCGTGAAGGTGTCAACCCTAGATTTCTGAGCAAATGTTTTTCCATGCGTAATTCATGTCGGAACTGACCTGTCTGAGGCCGCCTGGTTGCACAACAGCTGTACGGGACCTGTCAGAGTGAGGTGCCGATGACAAAAGCCTGTTTCACCCGGCCTCTACCGAGTGCTATGTGCGTCACCGGGCAGTACTGCTAATCCTCTAAATGAGATGAGTGGGACGCTAATGACCCCTATCCCTAACTGATAGGGTTAGGTATAGGTGCTTTTGAATAGGTTGGGGCACTTAGGGTCACTATTGGGGAGATTTAGCAACCACAACGCACCAACACAACACTTACACATCCACCAAATTGTAGTACATTATTACCGTTGTGGGGATATCTCGAAAGACCTGAAATGCAGATGCCCTCAGCCTAGCACCTCTCGAGATATCCCCACTGCGCTAATAATATAGAAACAGTTTGTTGATGCGTTAGTGTTGCGTTGGTGCGTTGTGGTTGCTAAATCTCCCTAATATCATTGCAAGTACCCTTGCAAATGATACTAGGCTCAATCACTAACACAAATGCATATATATGTTTGCAATAGTGGATAGTAGGAGGAGGTGCTAGTAAATTGGAATTAGGAATTATGAATATCATTTCCCTCCAGCACTGTATAAGCATAACTTAATCAAACAACCCCCACTGCTCTCAAGCTATAAATATGTAGAAATATAAGTAAATTTAAATGTGATTCTATATATATGCCCACATTTTAAGGCCCCAAGCTAAATGATATATAAATGAATCAAAACAAAATATTACTTAATATAGTTGTAATTAGTTTCATGACTACATTGATGTCTGAAGTCTGCCATTTCCAGATAATATATTAAAGGCAAATACGATGAGTATATCTTAAGAATGACAAATAGTAGTACATTATTAGTACTGGTCAAATCAATAAATTGAGAAAATATCCCCCTCCACCACTGTATAAACACTCCACCTATTGCCAACAGACCGTGGCTAACGCTTGTGTTAGTTATTTTTTCCAACACTACTCTCCCTCTCATTCCTTTCTTGTATACCTATTAATGTATGCACAGGCATACTAGATCACTCGCCTAGGGTAGCATGATTAGATTAGATTATCTGAATCTTTATTATATATAAATTATTACATATAATATGTGTGAATGTGTTAATAAATCTGACTTTAGATCTGTCTGTACTACAAAGGAACCTTCCCCCAAACGATTCAGTACATTTACATAAACTGAATTTGTTTTGTTCAAAACTATTTTAAGAATGTGTCATCTTTACATCTATGCTATGAGCTATTTATGTTATTTATCCTGAAATCATCAAGTAAACATCTCATGAAATGGTGGATTCATCACGAACTCAGATAAATTGTCTGCTGTGATTAGTGCTTGACATGACTGCCTGGCAGAAATAATGAGGGAACGACAATACAAAGCCACTACAACCGCCTCCTTCGTGTAGCCATGTCACCTTTTTCACTTCCATCTCCTACTCCTTATCTTCCTTCTCCTTCTCCTGCTTCTCCCCCTCCTCCTTCTCCTCTTTCTCCCCCTACTCTTGTTCCTCCTGCTCCTCCTCCTCCTTCTCCTCTTTATCCCGCAGCTCCTGCTCCCTCCTGCTCCTTCTCCTTCTCCCCCTGCTCCTGCCCCTCCTCCTCCTGCTCCTTCTGCTCCTGCTCCTACTCCTTCACCTCTTTCTTCCCCTCCTCCTTCTCCTCCTCCTCTTCCTTCTCCTTCTTCTCCCCCTCCTGCTCTTTTTTCTTCTGCTGCTGCTGGTGTTCCTCCTCCTTCCCCTCCTCTTTCTCCCCCTTCTCCTCCTCTTTCTCCTCCTCCTCCTTCTGTTGTTCCAGCCTGCTCCTCCTCCCCCCCGTCTCCCCCTCCTCCCTCCCCCTTCCCCACACTCTCCATAACCCTCCCCCCTGCAGTACAAGCCACATGGTGTATGTAATTAATGGCCCCCTGTAGATACCGCCCATCCCTATTAACCCCTGATGTGCCCGGGTGTAGGCAGTATGATCGCTTACTCATTGTGCCTGCCCAGCTGTGTGCATGCTGCAATAAGTCCAGGCTACTCGTGCTAAATAGGCTCTGTATAACTCCCTTCTCACAATATAATAGGGAGGTTCAGCAAGTCTAATGTATACGTAAACGTATCCGTATCTGTGATATACAAATATGTTAAAAAGAACAAAGAGGTTCAGTAAAACATAGCAGGAAAAACATAACGTAACATATCAAGAAAAATGTTTCCTCTCACAATTTATTTTTCATACATAAAAATGCGACGTAATTGACAAGAATGATACGGATACGGTTACGTAATTGAGGTAGGTTTGCTTGCAGAACCTCCCTAATAAGTGTTGTTTATCTGCTATACACTAGATGTATGATAGCAAAACTACATTTTCTCCTGATCATCATTGAGTCAGCCACTCATTCTTATACTGTCATTTATTCCCAGTTCAACTAATGTTCTCAAATACGCTGAAGTATTAGACACATTTTGTCTTAGAATCAGATGTATTTAGACACAGCAGTGGGTGGAATACCATGGTTATTCTTCTCATTGAATTATTATAAATGTCCTCATTTGTGTATCATGAATAGATATTGCAAAAGAGCTGGAGGTACCTAAGAATTCTTCATTTTCACAAACTTCCATTTTCAGTTCAGGTCGTTACTAATATTCGGGGCATATGAATGCCAATCATACATATTTTGGGGAACTGACCCATGATGTTTTAAGAGTGGTCTCCACTGGCTGTGGTAAGCTCTGCGGTAAGCCTTGCGATGGTTTGTGCTGGTTCTGTAGGTGGAGAGGAATGACAAGGTCCTGCCTACATGGATCACTGGCCATGTAGGCAGGACCTCGCCACTTCTCACCATCACAGCACCATCGCAAGGCTTCCTGCAGAGCTTCCTGCAGAGCTTACCGCAGATCTTACCGCAGCCAGTGGAGACCACCCTTTATCTTCCATACAATTAATGTTATCTCTAACACTGTAAACATCGGGGGGGGGGGGATGGATGGCCTACTATGAACAGCAATATATGCACACACGGAGAGAGTGGGTTGTGGTTGTGGGGTTCTCCTGTGTATGGTAACCTTCCTATAGCTTGTTACTCCATACATATTCACTGTAATTGGCGCAATTGTCATATCGCCTTGAACATGTATAATAATATAACAATATGTAATGCCTTACACAAGGTCCCCTTTACCTATACTACTCACATTCTCATATGTATTTTGTATTTGGGTCAGATTTTCAGAAAATGTACAATTGGCAGCTTTACACATCTAGTAAATTCTGTATAATTACGCTGCAATTTGGTCAATACTAGGTAAATTCAAGTATATTTGGCATTGCATTGATTCTAGCAATCTGTTTGGTTAGGTTGGACTGTATTTTGAACTTTATTTTCGTCTGAAATCTGGGTTATTTGAGAGGATTGGTGAAGGTGAATTGTACATTTTCTGAAAATCCGACCCATTTAGATATCATTATTCAGCACAACACATTATGTAACGAATACACTATATCTCAGTCGTCGCTGACTCTTACAAATCGAGTATTTTATAGAAAAAATGGGAAATCCATATGATAGCCACTCTAATAATTATACACATGACATAATGAAATTAAGAGCAATGCAGATATTAAAACCATGACCGACGCATTTCATATCATGACAGTCTGCAAGGTTTGTTATCTATAAGTCCCACTTTTTAACATATGGGTCAGATTTTCAGAAAATGTACAATTCACTTTCACCAATCCTCTCAAATGACCCACATCTAAGACAGAAAAGAGCTTCAAAATGCAGTTTAACATAACAGAACTGATACTTTAAATCAATGTGATACCAAATATACTCAGATATACCCGGTATTCTTCATTTTTCAGCCTAATTTATGAGGATTTCCTAAATGTGTAGAGCTGCCAATTGTACATTTTCTGAAAATCTGACCCATATAATCCAAGATATATATATGTGTACACGCAAGCAAGCAGATTTAGGTTTCATCACTTTAAATTTCAATCAATTAAACAGTCACTGAGCTTATTCTTGTTCGTTAACCAACCATACCTCTTGAGGTCGATGGAACATCTCGTTCAACAACAATCCTTAAATTGTAAACGTAAAATTTATTTTCGCGCAGATAAATTTTCGCGCACTAAGTACTTTGACACCTTTTCGCGGGGATTTAAATTCGTGCAGCAAGGAAATCTCACACATTGTTTATGTAATAATTATACCTTTCACGCAGGATTTATTTTCAGGCATAAAGGTGGATGCGTGAAAATAGCGAAAATAAATACTGCGCGAACATTAATACGTTTACAGTAGGTAGTGTGGGATGCAGGAGTTGTGGGAGTTGTATGCAAAATCTATACAAAACATGTTATGTTCAGCATGGAATATTTATCAATGATTTCATGTAAGTAACCATGTGTTTTACATGTTTCCATAACACAGGCCTTCATCTTTCCCATCATGCATTTGTTTCTTATAGATCATTTGCAAATCCCCTATTGGCGCTCAATTCATCTAGTGTAAATCGAGTCATAAACTCTTTTCAGGAAGATACAAATTTACATGAAGTAAATCTTGCTGTTTGTTTGACAAATTTAGGAGATTATAGGGCCGATCCATCTCATTCACATTTCATTTTTCACAGCTGTCCATGTATTTCTAAAACAATCAATATGCTTCACTCTAAAGCTTAAGTCACTTGAATGGCTTGAGTGCGTTGTACTATATGGGTCAAATTTTCAGAAAATGTACAATTGGCTGCTCTACAAATTTAGGAAATTCTCCTAAATTAAAGGCCGCCCACACTTGGCTGATTTAGCGCCGATTTGGGCCTCCCGACTAGTCATAGGATTTCATTTCAAATCCTAGAATACAGTTTTGAGTGTGGGTCTGCCCCTGACTAGTCGGGGGATCCCCCGACTAATCGGGAGACCCAAATCGGCCGTATTTTTGTCTCCCGATTCCAATATTTTGACAAATCCTGGCCGATTAGTAAGTTGCCCCGATTTCAGGACTCAATTTTGAAATCGGCGCACATTGTGTCTAGGTGTGGGTCTACCCCCGATTAGTAGGAAGCTGCCCCGACTAATCGGGGGGCCTTCCCGACTGATCGGGAGTCCTCTCCCGACGATCCAATAAATGGATCATCGGGAGAGGACTCCCGATTTGTCATAGGATTTTAAAATAATAGAAATTCTAAGAGGTAGGACTCTTTGAACGACTATAATTTCACTAATATGTGGAGTATCAAAAAGATTTTTTCACTTTTATAATGCTCACTTCTCCCCCTACACAGGCCGATAATCTTTTATTTGTTTTTAATGAATTTTTTTTTTTAGAAATTTGATGTGTCATAGGAATATGAGTCACACTACCCAAAAAATTGATTCCTTTTCAGAACTCACAGGCGATGTTATATGAAATATAATATGGGAAATGAATGTATTTGCAATATTGTGATATGACCATGATAATGAACTGCATAGCTATTGTATTTAAAGTTGATCAGCCATATAACAGTGAGGATGTTTAATATGTAGAAGAGTGTAGGGATAACAGTCGATTTTGTTTTGCTATAGCTTTCATTTGATTTGTATAGTAGTTAGTAATAACTTTGAATGATGGAAATTCTTTTTTCTTTTTGAAAGGCAACGCTACAACATATTTAGTGGCGGTACCAGGGGGGCCTGGGGGCACCGGCCCCCCCCCCTAGACCCCTTAAAATGGTCCCTGTGCCCCCCTAACTCAGAGGGGCAGAGGGCCCCTAAAGCACTGCCAGAATTTGCACTTTCCTTCAAACCGGTGACTCTACGTACAACACTCCCAATAACCCCATATTTCATTTTAGCTTAATAATTTTCTTAACATTAAACTATATTTTACTTACTTTCTATTACATAATTTAGTTTCAGGGCCTCTAATCAAAAAACATTTTTAGACTTAGAATATCTCAACAGGGTTTTAAATTTTAGACGGTCTCAAAATTGGTATTCAAACAAGAATCAGTGAGGGTGAACAGTTTACAGTTATGATTTGTTCATAATTTGTACAATTCAGGGTTTTCAGTTATTTCCGTTTCCCAAAGGAAACATAACAGGGTCGAGTAAAATCTAAATTCTGGACAAAATAAACCTATATATACTCAAGAGGGTCTCAATAGAGACAATTAATTTCGTTAATTTTATTTTCTCAAAAAGTTTTTTTGTGAATCAAGAAAATTGGGTTGTCACTTTTGCTACAAGATTAGAGTTGTGGGGGCTTTATTTCATTGTCATTAGGCAAATTAACTGATATGCATTGCAATAACATTCCAAACAGGCAAATTCAGAAGATTTTGACCTCAAGTGTGCCCCGCCTAGACCTGCCTTCTGGTACCGCCCCTGAATTATTCACATTGTAGACAAGCATTTTTTGTATGAAACCAGTGTAAATGTCTTGGCCTGAATTCGCAATAAAAATAAAGATAAGATAAGAACTACTTCATTTATCAAATAGGACAATACATATGATAAACAGGTATACAAACTTCTAGATTGCCTCCAGTTCTCCCTGCCGTTACCTTGGGACTGATTACTTGCACTTTGGGTCATATTTCGATGATACAATGTTTTGGGATAGATTCTGGATCTCAAACAACTGGAATATGTTAAATTTCATATTATATTTCTGTCTAATATTAGTATGGTAGACAAGGTTAAAGTATAGTTTACAAAGTTATAGTGTTTATATGACTCAAAGAGAGAAATGCATTGTGTTTTGCTGTTCGTTCAGTTTGGGGAATGGTTGTCTTTTTTTTCAAAAATAAAATTCATTTCTCTACTATTGATCTCCTTTCCCATCTGGACTCTGGATTTAAATCGAGTCAAATGACTTGATGCGGCTGACGAAAATATTTTATTACGGAGCAACTAACCATCCGATTATAAAGTACAAGTACAGTGTTGCACTCGTATGTGCTGCGCAGCAAAGTGCTCAACTCTAATGTGCTGAATTCTAATGTGTCGAAAATGCTGCACTCTGAAGTGCTGCACTCTAAAGTGCTGCGCAGCACAGTGCTGCACTCTAATGTGCTGAGCGGCACAGTGCTGCACAATCTAATTGGCTGAATTAACATTCTACTTTGTTGAAAAATGCTGCACTGTAAAGTGCTGCACTCTAAACTGCTGCATAGCACAGTGCTGCACTCTAAACTGCTGCGCAGCACATTGTTGCACTCTATTGCACTGAATTAACATCTACTGTGCTGAAAATTGCTGCACTTTGAAGTGCTGTACTCTAAAGTGCTGCGCAGCACTCTAACAAGCTGCATTATCACTCTAATATGCTGCATAGTTATGCACTCCGGTATGGTCCACTCTAATAGCTGCATTTACACACTAATACACTGCATAGTTTAGCACTCTAGAGTGCTGCACTCTAATAAGCTGCATTAATTACTCTAATATGCCGTATATTTATGCACTCTAAAGTGCTGCATTCTAATAAGCTGCATCAACACTCTAATATGCTGCATAGTTATGCACTCTGATATGCTGCACTCTAATATGCTGCATTAACACTCTAATGCGCTGCATAGTTCAGCACTCTAAAGTGCTGCACTCTAATAGGCTGGATTGACACTCTTATGATGCAAGACATTCCGGACATAAACAATCCTGTTTAACTGACCACTCTCAACCGTTTCTCCACAGTGTGTGGATGTGAAATCAAATTTTTTAAATTTTTCTCTCGCTATTGTTGTTATTATGCTGAATAAAACCTAGCTTTGCTTGGTTCTGGCCAAACTTCTGTCATTGTCATTGTGTTACCCCACCGTAAATATTATATCATCTCTCTCATCCAGCTTCGCCCTGATACACTCTCCCGCGCACCGTACCCGGGCGATACGGAGCGGCAAGTTTTTTCGTCTTCATTGAGACGATTTTTGTCTACAGAGCACCGCGAAGGCTACTGGTGAACAGTGGTGACGAAATTGCCTGAACTTCTGATACGAAAAACGGTCATTTGAATCATGGAGACGAAATATGATATGCTCCGTATTCGCGCTCCGTTTTTGGATGTTGGCCATGGCTCCTCAATGTCTGTTGGTCTGGTCATGCTTGGACGCACCACGCTTGAGTGGGTGTTATTGCAATGCTTTAACACCTTCAAGAAGCCCAGTACATTTTCTATATAATATGAACAACCATAAACAAACAATAATCATAAATTTGGTAGGTGAACATGCTTAAAACATGCTTTCAGACATGTTCACCAACCCAGATTAAGTGAGGTTGCTACCCCAGTTCAGGTAGACCAACAAAGGGATTAGCTTTAGCACAGCCAACCCAACCCTACCAAGCCTAGAGGTGTGGTAGCTTATATTTATACAATAATTCATTTCTAGTCTCATCTAAGTTCCTTTTTCGAATATACCAATATATATCTAGCATAAAATCAAATATGGTTTTATCAATTTTGAGGGAGTTATGAGCTATCTAAAGCTGAAAGCAATATTCTTGAGTTTTTTTTTATATTGTGACAAATTTTCCTGTAACTCATCACACATATACCTGGATATATTCAATATATATTCCTGAAAAAAAATATTCCCTGCTCTTCCTCTCCTTTCCCGCCCATCTCTTTCTTACTTACTTTCAATTGCAATCCTCCTGTCTGCCTCTCCCCCTCTTTCTCTTTCTGTTCTCTATCTTTCTGTTCTGACACAGTATTAGCATTCAGATTGATTAGTTGAGGCCATGTTGATAGCTGATTCAGTATAGTATAATGGTTAAAGCACTTGACTGTAAATCACAAGGTTGCTAGATCGAACCCAAGCATGGGCAAGTTTTTTTTCTCTGCTTTGTCACATTGTAATGGGTGAGTGCACACTCCTTCACGCACTGCCGCACTCCAGATGCGCCAGATGCGCCAACTCTTAACGCACCACCGCACACCGGGGATTAAGAGATTTAGCTTTCCCAGGTTATTATTTACCTCGCCGAATACGCTGAGACGAACAAAATCGTATCAAAAGTGGGTACAAGAAATTCGTATTCATTTTCGTATCGCGCGGATACGTTGCGCGGGACAGTGTACCAACATATATAAATAAAACATTACATTGAGGCAGAGAGGCAGAGTTGATAATAAACATTTTTGCAACTTGTGACTCATTTTCCTGTAACACATCACATATTCAACTGAGCAAAAATTCCAGCATTATAATTTCTACTGTTTTCCCAATCGTTCCAAGTACACCATTGAAGTGATTCTAGAATCGGCCCCCAAATCGGCCCCAGAATTGGGTATGTGTGCCAAGCCAGGACAAACATCCCCGATTTAAGCTTTTGGGAGGAATCTTGGCTTAGTTTGGGTCTAAAAATCACTCCCGATTTCAGATTTTACTTTCTTTGAAATCCTAGGATTTCACCCCCGATTGATCGGGAGCACTGAAATCGGCTCGGCGCTAAGTGTGTGCGGACCTTTAGGCTGAAAAATGAAGAATACCGGGTATATCTGAATATATTTGGTATCGCACTGATTTAAAGTATAGGTTGTGTTATGTTAAACTGCATTTTGAAGCTCATTTTTGTCTTAAATGTGGGTTGTTTGACAGGATTGGTAAAGACGAATTATGCATTTTCTGAAGGTCTGACCCATATGTGTACAGCCACGGTATGGTGAGGCGCAAACCATTCTAAGAGCATATGGCTATATGTTAGCTACAGGGAATAGAAATTCTAAGGGCATATGGGTCAGATTTTCAGAAAGTGTACAATTGGCAGCTCTACACATGGAGTAAATTCTGCTAAATTAGGCTGCAATTTGGTCAATACTAGGTAAATCTGCGTATATTTGGCATTGCATTGATTCTAGCAATCTCTTTGGTTAGGTTGAACTGTATTCTGAACTTTATTTTCGTCTGAAATTTGGATTATATGAAAGGATTGGTGAAGGTGAATTGTATTATCCATGTAGTGTTTATTTTATATTCACATATTCCAGCCCCGAGAGAGCATCAATGCAACCGCCATTAATTTTCTTTGCATTGGTGAGAAAAAAGAAAATATAGAAGCCACCCCAAGGGAGTCGTATTGATCTCTGGGGTACTTTTGTCCTACAGCTTGGGTTGTGTGTATACATGTGAACATGGCCTATAGTGCAGTAGTACATGGGTCAGATCGTCAGAAAATGTAAAATAGGTGCTACTGCGCATGTCTGTTACGTACAGTGCATGCTGGGATGGATCATGTTGAAATCTGACATATTTGGCAATATTTTATCGAAAATTGCAAGAATGTTTTCGCCAATATCATAGCTTGTATGAATCATCTATGAAAACCAAATGCATGATGGGAAAGATGGGGACTTATGTCATGGAAACGTGTATAACACATGGATATTGACATTAGAGCATTGATAAATAGTTCATGCAAAACATGGCATGATTTCTATAGATTTTCGACTGAACCATTAGTCCCATAATTCCATGCGAATCAAGATTCAATATGCTGCTCATGCAAATCCCCTATTCGCCTCCAGAAATCCTGTAAAATAACCCAAATTTAAGACAGAAATAAGGTTCAAAATACAGTTCACCATAACAGAACATATCTTTGGAATCCAGGCAATTTCAAATATACTCAGATGTACCTGGTATTTATCATTGTTTCAGCCTAATTTAACAGATTTTACTGAATGTGTAGAGCTGCTTATTGTACATTTTCTGACAACCATCAACTGCTTGTGAGGATGTGGGTCAGATTTTCAGAAAATGTACAATTCAACTTCGCCTATCTTCTCAAATAACCCACATTCCAGACGAAAATAAAGTTCAAAATACAGTTTAACCTAACCAAACAGATTGCTAGAATCAATGCAATGCCGAATATACTCAAATTTACATTTAAGACAGAATGGAATTTACTAAATGTGTACAGCTGCCAATTGTACATTTTCTGAAAATCTGACCCATATATAGGAGGTTGTTGGCCGGGGAGGTCAAAACTGCATTTAAAACCAATCCCAAAAGAATTGCCTTTCCCGATTCTTCCATTGTTGGCGCATATAGTATTGGATATTGGAATAATTCCATGTCTGAAAAGAAGTTAAATGGGGAATTCCACTTGCTATATTCATATATATGTGTCAGATTTTCAGAAAATGTACAATTCACTTTCACAAATTCTCTGAAATAACCCAAATTTCAGACGAAAATAAAGTTCAAAATACAGTTCAACCTAACCAAACAGATTGCTAGAATAATTGCAATGCCAAATATACTCGAATTTACCTAGTATTGACCAAATTGCAGCCTTATTTAGCAGAATTTACTAAATGTGTACAGCTGCCAATTGTACATTTTCTGAAAATCTGACCCACATGTAGATGTATTGTGGTTATAGTGCTGTCAAACGGCGTCAATAATCGTTACCGAAATGAAAACACTTTTTTTTCAATTATTATAGACCAGGAGCATACTGAAAGACCTGGAATTTATTTTTAGATGTATGCCTCCCTTTTGTACAATGCTACAAAGTACAAATAAATAATGTATTGAATTCTGAATTGTAAATGGATTGTAAAGAAAAAGAGAAAAAAATCACTATATAGTTGAAATAGACAGAAAATGTACAATTCCCCTTCAATAATCCTCGCAAATAATCCAAATTTATGGCACAAATAAGGTTCAAAATACAGTTCAACATAGCCAAACAGATTGTTTGAATCAAGGCATTATCAAATATCCTCAGATATACCTAGTTTTGACCATTTCTCAGTCTAATTTAACAGAATTTACTAAATATTTTGATCTGCAAATTGTACATTTCCTGAAGATCTGATCCATATGCAGATGCCCCAACCTGGCCAGTTCCCTGGAAGGGATGTCCAGTCTAGGCTCACAGTTGAGAGAGTCCCTCCAAACTGAGGGAAAAGCATCTCGCTCAAAACTACAAAATCTCATTAGAATCCCATTAGGCCGCCTTCTCCAGGGACAGGAAAGCCATTAGCGTAGTAGGCGTCCAATCAGTGAAAGCCATTAACGCAGTAGGCGTCCAATCTGTGACATCCATTAGCGCAGTAGGCGTCCAATCTGTGACATACCATGGTCTGAGAGGCTGTGAGCCTAGACTGTATTATCTAATCAGACCCGATAACTATACAGTCATTTGACTGGTCTCTTTCTCCCTGGGTATGGTAAATCTGGCTGGTAAGTTGAAATGAAGTGAAATAATGTATTGTTACTCTAAATCGGTGTAAAGTAATATACAAATGTTTTTAACCATAAGCGAATATATTGTATGAAATGTATGTGTGATTCTTTTAAATGAAGGGCTATATTGCACACAAAAATCGTTGATGTAGGCTATTGTAATACTGTATGTAACATTTAAATTTTGAGAAATGATGAGCAACTTTCGCTATATTAGTAATTGTATGGACGTTAATGCTTAAATTGTACATACCTTTATAGGAGATGCGACCTATCACACTGAATATCTTCCTAATAAAAATGTTTCATGAAAAAAATTCTCTTTACACGGAGATACATAGTTAGAGACCAAGAAGTACCACCTGGAGGAGGGTCAGATCACCAGAAAATGTACAATTCACCCTCACCAATCTTTTCAAATAATCCAAATCTAAGGCAAAAATTGTGTTCAAAATATAGTTTCACAAAATAGAACAGATGTGTTTAATCAATGCGATACCAACTATACCCAGATATATCTCACAAGTATTTATCATTTTACAGGCTAATTCACCATTGTTTATCAATGCTAAATTAGGCTGCAATTTGTCCAATACTAGTTAAATTTGAGTATATATATGGCATTGCACTGATTCTAGTAATCAGTTTGGTTAGGTTGAACTGTATTTTGAACTTTGTTTTCGTCTGAAATCTGGCTTATCTGAGAAGATTGGTGAAGGCCAATTGTACATTTTCTGAAAATCTGACCCAAATGTGTAGTGCTGGCGATTGTACATTTTCTGACGATCTGACCCTGGAGAGGACGACTTTAAATGAAAATGCTTAGTGTATTCTAGGCTTGTTCAAGATATCATATCGTCAATTTGTAAATATCTAGATACACATCTATAAAGAGTAACATTAACTCAACAATGTATCAAAATAATGACAATTTATTGTATACAATTTCATTTCCCATTATGTTTGGGCTTTTCTGGAAGATCTAGTCGTAGATGTACTTGTCCAATTCTGTAAAAGTTTTATTTACTGAATAAAAATTCTATATATATGGGTTAGATTTTCAGAAAATGTACAATTTACCTTCACCAATCTTCTTAAATGACTCACATTACGGACAGAAATAATGTCCAAAATACAGTTCAGCCTAACCAAACAGATTCCTCAATGCAATGCCGAATATACTCGAATTTACTTGGTATTGACCAAATTGCAGCCTAATTGGCAGAATTTACTAAATGTGTACAGCTGCCAATTGTACATTTTCTGAAAATCTGACCCATATAGTAGAGAAGGAGCTGCTGAGAGGGATGGGAATGACCTGCGTCTAGGCCGATAGAAAGGCCACAGACGGAGACGGATGGCCATTATGGTCTCCTTGCAGCTCAGCACGAATGGGAACAACTAATGATATATCACAGAGCAGAGCAAATGGCAGATATATATATAAGATATATATATGTATGGTGGTACTGCGATATAATGTATTGCTGGAGTGCGGAAACAATTAGTTACTATTGAAGTTACTTAGTGATGAGAGTTCTTGTTCTGCAGAAATAAAGTTACTTAAGAGTCAGGTTTTCAGACAATGCACAATCTACAGTTCTACACATCTCTCAAATTCTGCTAAATTAGGGTGTAAAATGATAAATACTAGGTGTATCTGAGTATATTGGTATTAAGTTGATTCAAATAATCTGTTTGGTTATGTTGAACTGAGTTTTGAACCTGATTGTTGTTTTAAATTTGGGTTATTTGAGAGGATTGGTGAAGGGGAATTGTACATTTTCTGGCGATTTCACCCTTATAAGAGCAGGGGTGGAGGTGTGTGTGTGGGGGGGGGGGCCTTCTATGATGGTCATAGTTCTTCTATAAGGTCCCTACTACACTAGTTAACAATTATTATACTACGACTGAATGGGTTATTCACTTTAAGTGGGAAGAATACGTCCATTTAATAGTTTGTTAATTTCTGTACGCGTTGTATAAAGAGATATAATTACTGCAATGTAAGCGCATCTGTGATTGGTCTATATCCCCGTCATTGATGACGTCAGACCAATCAGAGATGAGCTTACTCAGCAGCGAGGCACATTAAGAAAAACATGGCCGTCATGAACTGCTTCTGTTAGCCTATTACAAGTGTAAGAATGATGATTTTCTATTATTTCCAAGTCGTAGTATAAAGAAGGAACTGTACTCAAGGTTAAGAACTACTTGTGTGATTCAACGGCTCTTGTTTACACTTTTTTTTGCATCCAGCACGCAACCTGTGGCCCCTTGTTGGATGCTAAATAAAGCGTGAACTTGAGCCATTGAATCACACTTTTAGTTCTAACTTCTCGTTCAGTTCCATCTAAATATATTCATATATTCAGTCCAGGACATTACAAATACCTAGAATTACACTCACAAATCATGTCATAAAAACTATTTCAAGTGATAAAGTTAAAATAGTGCTTTAACATACGATGCTAAAGCTGAATGTAAACCACATTAATGTAGATATTCTGCCTACGGCTACTATATATACACTAGAGGATGTGTCTCCTACCAGCATGTATGGGTCAGATCCTCAGAAAATGTACAATTCATCTTCACCAATCCTCTCAAATAACCCACATTTAAGACAGGAATTAGGTTCAAAGTACAGTCAACATAATAACCAAATACATTGTTTGGATCATTGGAATCATACCAAATAAACTCAAGATATATTTATCATTTTTCAGCTGAATTTTACGGGAATTTGCTAAATATGTAGAGCTGGCGATTGTACATTTTCTGATGATCTGACCCATCTCTCTCTGCCTGGTCCCTATAGAGCAGTTCATCATGTGAATGCTGGGGCGAGCTACTCTCTACTGCTCTCCCCCTGATACTACTGCTCTCCCCCCGTGTCCTCTATGCGGGAGCTACCCTCTCCTGGGTGGGATCAAGTATTTTTTAAAGCTGCCTCAGCAGATCATTTCTGTTGAAGTGAATTTTTCTATTTTGTGATACATTTATTGGTAACGCATCTGAAAGTCAACCAAATGAATATTAATGTGGTTTGTTTGTCATGGTATGAATACCATGATACCACTATATGGGTCACATTTTCAGAAAATGTACAATTGGCACTTAAACACATTTAGGAAATTGTCCTAAATTAGGCTGGAAAATGATGAATACCGGGTATATCTAAATATATTTGGGGTCGCATTGATTTAAAGTATTAGTTCTGTTATGTTAAACTGCATTTTGAAGCTCATTTCTGCCTTATATGAGGGGTTAATTTTGGAGGATTGATGAAAGTGAATTGTACATTTTCTGAAGATCTGATCCATATTCATCATGGCTCTGTTTATCACATCCTTCACAGTTGGCAGCAGTCCCGAGCCTGGTCAGGGATGGGTGACCACCAACTGACCACTGCCCAGGCTGGCATCTAACTTGTGTTTATCTTTTATTTTTTTTTTTTTTTTTCCAATCCACTTACATTATATATTATCTTCCAAATTTCGCGGTAACAGCCGGAAGAAATGGTACCTTCACTGTACCATAAGGCATGTCGAACCTTTTGTCATACTTTTATTCTCACTCATTTGTACTCCTCTGTACTCATTGAAAATGGCAAATAAAAAACAACTTATCTTATCTTATCTGGCAAGTATGTCCCACAACGAGATATCTTTGTTTTTTTGGGTTTTTTTATTAGGAGTATTTATCAGTCAACATACATAAATGGCAATGTGATACAGACATAAAGACAGTTAAATAATCAAATCAATAGTATAGTATATTGAGCCAGTAGGAAATAGCCTCAGTCTTAGGCTAGCTAAGTCTGGTAAGTTGGCCATTACCTTATATACCTTGACTTTATACATGTAGCTGTAATAGAAACAGAAACAGAGAGAATTTATCCCAAATCCAAGATAGTGTCAATTAGGATATTAAGATATCCTTAAATCCTCTTGATACTGTGAGAGAATATCTTAGAAAAGGAAAAGGATATTTCAAAAAGAAAAGTGTTGGATATTTTGGATATTTAGTATTTCATATAGATAGCCTTACCGATTCGGGACAAAACAGGGCCCACTACAGATCCAGACCAACATTAAACAGAAAGGTAAACATGAGATGCGAGGGAGATGCATAAATAAGAGACAAGATAACGAAGATAGAGAGAAGATATATAAGTGGAAGAAGCATATTTGGGTGAATTCGCCAGAAAATGTACAATTCAACTTCACCAATCCTCTCAAATAACCCAAATTTAAGACAGAAAAGAGCTTCAAAATGCAGTTTAACATAACAGAACTGATACTTTAAATCAATGCAATACCAAGTGCACCGAGATATACTCAGTATTCATCATTTTTCAGCCTAATTTAGCAGAATATACTAAATGTGTAGAGCTGCCAATTGTACATTTTCTGACGATTTGACCCATATGGCTTTGGAAGAACTTGGAACAGACGAGAGAAGGAAAAGTATAAGAGAATGGAAACATGGGGAAAGAGATATTGCTCAGTCTTGAGTCTAGGCTCCTCACAGCCTCTCATATCAGATATGGTATATCAGTGATTGGACCCCTACTGCGCCAATGGCTTTCCTGGCCCTGGAAAATGAAATTGTCAGTTTAATTATCATATATTGTTTAATGGGAGGTCGTTGGAAGACCTGCATTAATGCAGAGGTCCTAACCCACTTCCTGGATTTTAATATAACACTTGTGAGTCATAATATTTCAAATGTAATTGTTTTCCTGAATAAAAGTATTATATATATGATATAAAATGCGTCATAATGGGATTATAATGGCATTTTGCAGTCAGGAGTGAGAGGCTTTCCCTCGGTTTGGAGGGATTCTCCCAACTCTGAGCCTAGACTGATCATTCCCATGTGTGAACATGCACCTAAATATGCCTTAAGAAGAATGACCTCAATTAGAAGAGTGACCTCTATTAGAAGAGTGACCTCAATAGGGGCTGCTAGTCTCGTGACCCCATTCTAACTAGGTTGGGAAACCCCCACTGACGGCACCCCACTTGGGGACCAACGCTTTGGTGACCCCTATATCATAACATTACGTCGGAAATGACAGCATTTTTCTCCCTAATATAAAGATCAGATAATATATGTAAATGCCTAGAATTCATTAGCAACATGTTAGTTTTCAATAATCAACGAACCATGAAGAGTGTGACCACCCTGAATGATGTATCAGATTATGTTCTTTATCTCCCATAGTGACTATATACCCGGCATTTTGACAGGACCCGACACACCCCTTTCTCGGCCAATCTCGGCCGCTCTCGTGACACACTTGCAGGCCCTATTAGAAGAGTGACCTCTATTAGAAGAGTGACCTCTTACATAGGTAGCCCATGCTAATCACTTATCACAATGATATAATTAAAACCTTTCATTGCTGAGAATGGAACAAGGTGTAGTAATTGAATATTTATTGGACAAAATTGTAGCAATTAAATCCAATAAATATTCAATTACTAGTACCGGGTTCCACTCATGGTTCATTACATGCCCCTAGCATAGACAAATATTGATAAACCCTTACTGTTGGTTTTGAATCATCATAAAGTATCTAAAAGCTGAAAGAAAACCCAATTCAAATTTTTATCATACACATACGATAAAAACATTTTTATTGCACCCCACTTATCACACCTCTCACATGGAATGCACATATGTGATGTGTTTCAGGAAAATGAGTCATAAGTCGCAAAATTGATATTGTTCTAAGTGTTTTTTTCACATAATCTCTTTATTGGAATATTCTGATTTTTAGAGGGTTTAATAATTATATTCCGATAAATCCATGTAACACATTTCAGGACATTGTATTAAATATATCCTTGCGTTTTGAAGGCTTTCCTATGGAGTATATTTAGTTAGTTTACTGGTTATCACCCACCCAGAAACACTGAAAACCTATTTATGAAAAATAGAAAATATCAACTTATAATATAGAAACACTTATTAAGTGTCCAAGTGTTTACTATCTTTAGAATCACCTTGATCTCCTTTTTTCAAATAATATTATGGTGAAATCTCAAAATCCATAATTTGCGACTTATGACTCATTTTCCTAAAACGGATCACATATAATAAAGCCACTTACTGGGCAGTTGTATCAAATTCAGGCTTTATCTTTATCTTATCTGGGAAATGAGGCATGCACGATTCCAAGCGTTGTCCCAAATAAAAAGTCAGCCAGACAGTTTAAGAGGACTGACATTCTGCTGGCCTGCATGTTTACAGCGACAAGGCCTACTAATGGCCCATTGGAGTGATGGGGATGTAGAGGTATCCATGTTCTTGTACAGAAATAGAAGGATGCAAGTTATCTGAGAACATGTGATGTGTTACAGGAAAATGAGTCAAAATTGGATTTGGAGATATCCTCATAATTGAGAAGATGAGATCAAGCGGATTCAAATGGTGGTGAACATGTAAATATTTAGGTTTGATATTTTTATTTTTGAAAAGAAAGTTTGCATCACAAAATGTACACTTCACCTTCACCAATCCTCTCAAATAATCCAAATTTCACACGAAAACAAAGTCCAAAATACAGTTCAACCTAACCAAACTGATTGCTAGAATCAGTCCAATGCCAAATACACTCGGATTTACCTAGTATTGACCAAATTTTAGCACAATTTACTAAATGTGTAGAGCTGCCAATTGTACATTTTCTGAAAATCTGACCCATAAGCGCTAACACCCCCGCAGCTAGTATAGAGCACAGGCTGTATGTATGAGAGCTGAACATAACACAAATTTAGAGCCTAAACTTATAACTACCATAGACGTTTACCTATAACACGAGAAGGGATAAATCGTTGGTACAGGAGGAAATATCTCTCTATGCGGAGACATTTTAATGATGGAAAGATACTAAATACACAAGATATAGGTGGACTTGTGCCGCCCTGTATCGGCCTCTCTTACTCCCTCCTCTTCCTCCTTCTCTGGGTGATTGCCCTGTTATGGGAATATAGCGGGTTTTAATGTCTCCCTTCCTATGTTTACAGCAAGTTGTTTTCAACTTGAAATGCGCAATCGGCAGTTCTATATCAGTCAGATTTTCAGAAGATGTACAATTCGACTTCACCAGTCTTCTCAAATAACCCCAAATTAAGACGAAAATAAAGTTCAAAATACAGTTCAACCTAACCAAACTGATTGCTAGAATCAATGCAAGGCCAAATATACTCGAATTTACCTAGTATTGACCAAATTGCAGCCTAATTTTGCAGAATTTACTAAATGTGTACAGCTGCCAATTGTACATTTTCTGAAAATCTGACCCATATAGTCATTAAATTCTGCACATAAGGCTGGGAAATAATAGGACTAGGCGTTCTAATGTAATGACATTTTGCGATCTTAATGGACTTATAATGGCACTTTGCTGTTTGAGGCGAGAGGCTTTCCCTCCATTTGAAGGGACTCTCTCAACTTTGGGCCTAGGCTCTATTGCCCGAGAATGGAGCTTTTTCTTCTTCTGCGAATGGAGCTTTCATCCTGAGTTGTATGAACAAGATATTTAATTAGACTAACAGAATTTTTGTGAAATGTAGATGGTATTGTTCATATTCATAATCAAAATAGTGCGATTCACAGTGCGTATGATGATTATGTTATGTGATGTGTTAAAGAAAAATGAGTCACAAGTCGCAAAATGGATATTTTTCATAGTGATTTATTCGCAGGACCTCTTTATTGGAATGTTCTGATTTCTGGGGAGTTTAGCACTTTTAGTCATATAAATCTACTTACCAAATTTCAGGACATTATATTGAATATATCCTTGTGATTTGAAGCTCATCCTATGGACTATATTTAAATTGCTTGTCTGGTAATTGCCCACCGAGAAATATTGCAATTTTTTTTTAAAATAAAAATATCAAACCTAAAATATTGAATGATCTAATAGCTATCCTAATGGTATATATCATTAGAATCGACTTGATTTCATCTTTTCAAATATGATAATATCTTAAAATCCATTTTTTGCGACTTGTGACTTATTTTCCTGTATTACATCACATATTGGAAACAGAATTATTTTAAACAATTTTATTTGGCAGATTTTCACAAATGTGATATGTCTCATCTCCAATTTGAAATAATGTACAGCTTTCGTTTTTTAACATATTTTAAAGTGGCTAAGATAGTTAAAATGAGTAGTCATGAAATCTTGTGAAACTTTGTCAGTGTAATCATTTATGATAGGTATAGCAATTTCTGAAGTTTTGAGTACCAGCATTGCGTATTCATTCAATGATTAGTGAATATGTGTAATGAATGGGTCAGAAGGCTCTATTCATTTCAAATCTGTGAGAAAATGGTGATGCCACAAAACAGTGCTGCCACAGGCTCCAAGTGGTCAGAAATATAAATGACCCTTAACCCAGGAGTCTATGGACAACATTTGGTCGAGCCTGGCATTATGTAACTCCAGATGCCAAACCAACTGCCACTTTGAAATTTCTGGATGGCGTGCAAAAACGATTTTGCTCACTATATTTACCAAATATCTGATATAATATGAATGTTGAGTTTTGATATCCACAGGAGTTAGTTAGGTAGGGTAAGGGGAACCAAATACTAGAAAAGGAAGTAGAAATTCCGTTACTCGAGAATCTAGCAACAACAGCGAGAAGTGTCACTTTAACAAATACAAATCATTTTACCTCTACACATTTAGAAAATAACATTCTAGGGAGTCTTTACACAGAGACTTCTAGTCTTTACTTTATCAGATTACATATGGGTCAGATTTTCAGAAAATGTACAATTGGCAGCTGTACACATTTAGTAAATTCTGCTAAATTAGGCCGCAATTTGGTCAATACTTAGTAAATTCGTGTATATTCAGCATTGCATTGATTATAGCAATGTGTTTGGTTAGGTTAAACTGTATTGTGAACTTTATTTTCGTCTGAAATTATTTTGGGTTATTTAAAAGAATTTGTGAAACTAAATTGTACATTTTCTGAAAATCTGACCCATATGAAAAAACATATTTTTTCCGTTTTGGCCTCACATGAGAAAGGCGGATCATCGAGCAAAGAAAGGCACAATTATAACAAAGTAGGAAAGCAGATCTAGTTGTTACAAGAATGCCAAGACAAGGCAATCAACAAGGCAGAGCAACATCAGACGTTGCAACAACACCAGGAGCACAATTCCAGCCACCTGCTCAATCAGAACCTGAACTCGTTGTCACTTTATGGAGCATTTTGTCTGGTTGTTTTTGCTACATGGGTCAGATTTTCAGAAAATGTACAATTCGCCTTTCACCAATCCTCTCAAATAACTCACATTTAAGACAAAAATAAGGTTTAAAATACAGTTTAACACAATAAAACAGATATATCAAACCAACACAAAACCAAATATACTCAAATATACTCGGTATTCACCATTTTTCATCCTTATTTTATCAGAATATACTAAATGTATAGAGCTGCTAATTGTACATTTTCTGACGATCTGACCCACAGAGCTTCATAAAAGTTCACATTCATATTTCGTGGACACGTCGACCTCTTTTTCTGCAATGACTTCACTTATCATTGTTTTCTCTTGGCCGATTCCACTTTTAGTTCTAAGCACAGATATATAACAGCAGCCGAATATAATTCATAATTATGTGACATGTTACAGGAAAATGAGTCACAAGTCGCAAAAGGGATATTTTTCAAAGCGTTTTATTTACAATATAAATTTGTGGGAATGTTTTCATTGTTGGGGTCCTTAACGCCTTTCGTAGCATGAATACATGTACCAAATTTCAATACAGTGTATTAAATATTTCCATGCATTTCTAAGGTCATCTTATAGAGTGTATTTAGCTACTTTACTAGTAAATGTCCTACCAGAAATATTGCAAACTTTTTTTTTCAAAACTAAAAATACCAAACTTGAAATATAGAAATACTTATTAAATGTCCTACCATCAAAATTTCTCAGATAACTTGCATCCTTCTATTTCTGTACAAGAACATGGATACCTCTACATCCCCATCACTCCAATGGAGCCATTAGTAGGCCTTGTCGCTGTAAACATGCAGGCCAGCAGAATGTCAGTCCTCTTAAACTGTCTGGCTGACTTTTTATTTGCAACAACATTTGGAATCTTGCGTGCCTCATTTCACAGATAAGATACAGATAAAGCCTAAATTTGATATAACTGCCCACTAAGTGGCTTTATTATATATATATGCGCATTCCTTTTGATATCCTCATTTGGGGCCCACTTGCAAACTCAAATTTTTATAGTATGCATACTATATGAATATTTTTATTGCACCTCTCAAGAGCATGTATAATAAATCAATATTTGTCTATGCTAGGGGCATATAATAAATAGTGAATGGAACTCGGTACTAGTAATTGAATATTTTTTGGACTTGATTGCTACAATCTCGTCCAATAAAAATCAATTACAAAGGTTTATATTTCAAGGCATTTAATAAATAGCGAATGTTACTCGGTACTAGTAATTGAATATTTATTGGACTGGATTGCTACAATCGTCCATAATTGGTAAGATTGCTTTTGGCATAATACGAGGCAGCTTTAATATATGGATATGGGTCAGATTTTCAGAAAATGTACAATTCACCTTCACCAATCCTCTCAAA
Source organism: Sthenelais limicola (assembly GCA_942159475.1). Lineage (NCBI taxonomy): Eukaryota > Metazoa > Annelida > Polychaeta > Phyllodocida > Sigalionidae > Sthenelais > Sthenelais limicola. Next base: position 143,500,779 of record OW804094.1, read on the forward strand.
TAGCCCACATTAGGCCAAAAATGGGCTTCAAAATGCAGTTTAACATAACAGAACTGATACTTTAAATCAATGCGATACCAAATATACTCAGATATACCCGGTATTCTCCATTTTTCAGCCTAATTTAGCAGAATTTACTAAATGTGTACAGCTGCCAATTGTACATTTTCTGAAAATCTGACCCATATGTGGTCCATCAGGTTTATCAACACACTCCCTGGTAATATCTCATTGAATCAGCACTGAGGGAGTAATCCTAACATTATGTAATAACATCATTAATTGTATTATTGTGATATTGATTGTCTACCACATGGGGAGTTGATATCATGGGATAACATAGCCTAATCAGGGAATCGATACATGACTAATGCTCCACCAATTGTTATTGGTATTCGTTGCATTATGGGTCAGATTTTCAGAAAATGTACACTAGGCAGCTGTATACATTTAGTAAATTCTACAAAAAAGGCTGCAATTTGGTAAATACTAGGTAAATTCGAGTATGTTCGGCATTGCATTGAATCTGTTTGGATAGGTTGAACTGTATTTTGAACTTTATTTTCGTCTGAAATTTGGGTTATTTCAGAGAATTTGTGAAGGTGAATTGTACATTCTCTGAAAATCTGACACTTATGCTACTTTTCCTGCGACCTATAATCTTCCTCCAGCTGTCTCACTCTGGGTGAAGTTTTCTGAGAATGTACATTTCGCCTTCACCAATCCTTCCAATAACTAAAATTTAATGCAAAAATTAGCTTTAAAATGCAGTTTAATATTACTTAACAGGTTGTTAGAATCAATGCAATACCAAATATATTCAGATATACCCAGTATTTATCATTTTTCAGCTTAATTTAGCAGAATTTACGAAATGTGTAGAGCTGCTGATTGTACATTTTCTGACAATCTGACCCATCTCTATTATTGCTCTTGTCTCGACTGTTGTGTTTTCTATTTTCTGTCACTTCCTTTGGGAAACTTCCTACCGTCTTTTACCTTGTCAAATGTTTCTCTTTCACTTTTACACTCGCTTTCTTTCTATTTCTTTTCCCCACCTTCTCCTGTCTCTCTCCCTTCCTCCCTCTTCCCTCTCTGTGTTCCCCTCCCTTCGATCCTCTCTCTCAGTCATTCAATATCTATCACTTCCGTCACTAATATCTTGGTGAGATCGTCAGAAAATGTACAATTCACCTAACCAAATAGTGACGTTCAAAATGCAGTTTAACACAATAAAAGAGATTTCTAATCAACACAATGCCAAAGATACTCTGATAAACCCATTATTTATAACTTTTCTGTCTAATTTACCAGAAGTTACCAAATTGTTAGAGCTACCAATTGTGATTTTTTTGAAAATCTGACCCATTTCCTTTCTTTTATTATATCCTTTGTGACCATTTTTTTCTTTTACGCCGTATCTTCATATGTCTTTCTTCTCCACGTTCTGTTATGCTTCCTCTCCCCTCTCTCTTTCTCTATCTCCCTCCCTCTATCTCTCCACCCACTCTTATTTTTAATGTGGTATTCTTTGTAGTTCACTTGCTTTCTCCCCATCTCCTCCTTCTTTACTTCCTCCCTTCCCTTTCCTTGTGCTTTTTCTCACACTCCCTATTTCTTTAACAAACGTCTTTACCTCTTACACTCTCTTCCTCCATCAGTCCCTCTAATTTAGTTCACTTTATTTATTACTTTATTGTCCATCATTCCACCTGTTCGCCTCATACCACCTTTTATAATGGATCGTTTATTGACGGAGTGCTCCACTTTTATCACGTCTTGAAACATAAAATGGAGAGAAAACTGGTGCAATAAATCCCTTGCTCGTGAAAGTTATTTCCAAATTACTTGAATCAATTGACTCCCATTTGTAGTTTATTGCTTTGTGAGTATCCACTCTTAAGCAAATAAAAGAAGATTTGTGATGTGTTCCAGGAAAATGAGTCACAAGTCGCAAAATTCGTATTTTTCAAAGTGTTTTTTCCATTAGATCTCTTTATTGAATGTTCTGATTGTTAAATATATCCGTGCGTTTGGAAGGCCTTTGTATGGAGTATATTTAGTTATACTGGCAACCGATCCAGAAACTTGTTTTTTCAAAAATAAGAATATCAAACATAAGATATAGAAACACTTCTTAAATGTCCTTCATGTTTATTATCATTGGAATCTGCTTGATCTCATCTTTTCAAATATGATGATATCTCAAAATCCATTGTTTGCGACTTATGACACATTTTCCTAAAACGGATCATATTTAATATCAAGTAGGTTTGTCTGTGTTTAATGAACTTTTCCTGAAAACAAGGACCAGCATAAGACAAAACAAAAATGACTTTGATCCCTTTGTCAGTCTGTAGGAAAACCAAGGCAAAAACGAATACGCCTGCTAACCTATTTATTAACAAAAATATTTGCAGTATCTAGCTAAGGTTAAACTAAATAAAATTCAAACAAATGGATCTGAATGATTTGTGGCGGGTAAATAACACATCCTTTCATCTGTTTTTGTGCAGAAAGAACTATCCGGGGGGAAAAACGGCATCACAAGTGGGAGGAAAAAGGAGAACAGTATTTGGGTCAGATTTTCAGAAAATGTACAATTCAACTTCACCAATTCCCTGAAATAACCCAAATTTCAGACAAAAATAAAGTTCAAAATTCAGTTCAACCTAACCAAACAGATTGCTAGAATCAATGCAATGCCGAATATACTTGAATTTACCTAGTATGGACCACATTGCAGCCTAATTTTGAAGAAGTTACTAAATGTGTAGAGCTGCTAATTGTACATTTGCTGAAGTTCTGACCCGTAAAACTTTTGCCTTTGGTGGATTGCCTTAGAAAAACACTAGCTTTAATGTTGGGTCTAACACGGCCTGGGCCGGCCTGTAATCTCTATGTACAAGCTTTGTGGTGGTGAATAGGGGGCTTGCATTGGTGCATGGTATGGTCACCATGGGCTGGACTCAACAGAGCTAGGACCATAAAGTGCCTTTCTGTTCCTTTCTCTGTCTCTTTTCTGTCTCTCTCCCTCCTTCTTTATCTCTATTTCCTGGGTATGATCATAAACTGCCTCCCTCTCAGCTCTCCCGCCCTTGATATAACCTTTCAATGTGTTGATAAGGGTGTAAAGCAACCAATCTCACTCACTCTCAGCTCTCCCGCCCTTGATATAACACTTCAAAATGTTGATAAGTGCGTAAAGCACACTCACTCACTGACTCACGCAACAGAGGTAGTGGTCAGTGTCTGTGTGTGACCATAGTTCAGCAGTGGGCAATGTGGCCCTCTAAGGGGTCCGCTTGTGGTGGCTGAAGTAGTTGCCCTGTGAGTGACCATTGGATGTAGTCACAGCAGCAGTGGTAGCCCTGTGAGTGACCATGGGTTGGAGTGGTAGCCCTGTGAGTGAGCATGGGTTGGAGTGGTAGCCCTGTGAGTGAGCATGGGTTGGAATGGTAGCCCTGTGAGTGAGCATGGGTTGGAGTGGTAGCCCTGTTAGTGACCATGGGTTGGAGTGGTAGCCCTGTGAGTGAGCATGGGTTGGAATGGTAGCCCTGTGAGTGAGCATGGGTTGGAATGGTAGCCCTGTGAGTGAGCATGGGTTGGAGTGGTAGCCCTGTTAGTGAGCATGGGTTGGAGTGGTAGCCCTGTGAGTGAGCATGGGTTGGAGTGGTAGCCCTGTGAGTGAGCATGGGTTGGAATGGTAACCCTGTGAGTGAGCATGGGTTGGAGTGGTAGCCCTGTGACTGACCATGGGTTGGACTGGTAGGCCTGTGAGTGACCATGGGTTGGAGTTATAGGCCTTTGCCTGACCATGGGTTGGAGTGGTAGCCCTGTGACTGACCATGGGTTGGACTGGTAGGCCTGTGAGTGACCATGGGTTGGACTGGTAGGCCTTTGACTGACCATGAGTTGGGGTGGTAGCCCTGTGAGTGACCATGAGTTGGAGTGGTAGCCCTGTAAGTGACTATGGGTTGGAGTGGTAGCCCTGTGAGTGAGCATGGGTTGGAGTGGTAGCCCTGTGAGTGAGCATGGGTTGGAGTGGTAGCCCTGTGAGTGACCATGGGTTGGAGTGGTAGCCCTGTAAGTGACCATGGGTTGGAGTGGTAGCCCTGTGAGTGAGCATGGGTTGGAATGGTAGCCCTGTGAGTGAGCATGGGTTGAAATGGTAGCCCTGTGAGTGAGCATGGGTTGGAGTGGTAGCCCTGTGAGTGAGCATGGGTTGGAGTGGTAGCCCTGTGAGTGAGCATGGGTTGGAGTGGTAGCCCTGTGAGTGAGCATGAGTTGGAATGGTAACACTGTGAGTGAGCATGGGTTGGAGTGGTAGCCCTGTGACTGACCATGGGTTGGACTGGTAGGCCTGTGAGTGACCATGGGTTGGAGTAATAGGCCTTTGCCTGACCATGGGTTGGAGTGGTAGCCCTGTGACTGACCATGGGTTGGACTGGTAGGCCTGTGAGTGACCATGGGTTGGAGTAATAGGCCTTTGCCTGACCATGGGTTGGAGTGGTAGCCCTGTGACTGACCATGGGTTGGACTGGTAGGCCTGTGAGTGACCATGGGTTGGACTGGTAGGCCTTTGACTGACCATGAGTTGGGGTGGTAGCCCTGTGAGTGACCATGAGTTGGAGTGGTAGCCCTGTAAGTGACTATGGGTTGGAGTGGTAGCCCTGTAAGTGACCATGGGTTGGAGTGGTAGCCCTGTGAGTGACCATGAGTTGGAGTAGTAGCCCTGTGAGTGACCATCAGTTGGAGTAGTAGGCCTTTGACTGACCATGGGTTGGAATGGTAACCCTGTGAGTGAGCATGGGTTGGACCAGTAGCCCTGTGAGTGAACATGGGTTGGAGTGATAGGCCTGTGAGTGACCATGGGTTGGAGTGGTAGCCCTGTGAGTGACCATTGGTTGGAGTGGTAGCCCTATGAGTGACCATGGGTTGGAGTGGTAGCCCTGTGAGTGACCATGGGTTGGAGTGGTAGCCCTGTGAGTGACCATGGGTTGGAGTGGCAGCCATTTCAGTGGTAATAACTGAGCTGTGAATGTACATGTACAGGGGCTGATGCAATGCCTCTATTGGTACTGCAGGGGCTGATGCAATGCCTCTATCGGTACTGATGCAATGCCTCTATTGGTACTGCAGGGGCTGATACAATGCCTCTATTGGTACTGCAGGGCTGATGCAATGCCTCTATTGGTACTGCAGGGCTGATGCAATGCCTCTATTGGTACTGCAGGGGCTGATGCAATGCCTCTATCGGTACTGATGCAATGCCTCTATTGGTACTGCAGGGGCTGATACAATGCCTCTATTGGTACTGCAGGGCTGATGCAATGCCTCTATTGGTACTGCAGGGGCTGATGCAATGCCTCTATTGGTACTACAGGGGCTGATGCAATGCCTCTATTGGTACTGCAGGGCTGATGCAATGCCTCTATTGGTACTGCAGGGGCTGATACAATGCCTCTATTGGTACTGCAGGGGCTGATGCAATGCCTCTATTGGTACTGCAGGGGCTGATACAATGCCTCTATTGGTACTGCAGGGCTGATGCAATGCCTCTATTGGTACTGCAGGGGCTGATGCAATGCCTCTTTTGGTACTGCAGGGGCTGATACAATGCCTCTATTGGTACTGCAGGGGCTGATGCAATGCCTCTATTGGTACTACAGGGGCTGATGCAATGCCTCTATTGGTACAACAGGGGCTGATGCAATGCCTCTATTGGTACTACAGGGGCTGATGCAATGCCTCTATTGGTACTACAGGGCTGATGCAATGCCTCTATTGGTACTGCAGGGGCTGATGCAATGCCTCTATTGGTACTGCAGGGGCTGATGCAATGCTTCTATTGGTACTACAGGGGCTGATGCAATGCCTCTATTGGTACTGCAGGGGCTGATGCAATGCCTCTATTGGTACTACAGGGGCTGATGCAATGCCTCTATTGGTACTACAGGGGCTGATGCAATGCCTCTATTGGTACTACAGGGGCTGATGCAATGCCTCTTTTGGTACTGCAGGGGCTGATGCAATGCCTCTTTTGGTAGTGATGCAATGCCTCTATTGGTACTACAGGGGCTGATGCAATGCCTCTTTTGGTACTGATGCAATGCCTCTATTGGTACTACAGGGGCTGATGCAATGCCTCTATTGGTACTGCAGGGGCTGATGCAATGCCTCTATTGGTACTGCAGGGGCTGATGCAATGCCTCTATTGGTACTGCAAGGGCTGATGCAATGCCTCTATTGGTACTGCAGGGGCTGATGCAATGCCTCTATTGGTACTGCAGGGGCTGATGCAATGCCTCTATCGGTACTGATGCAATGCCTCTATTGGTACTGCAGGGGCTGATGCAATGCCTCTATTGGTACTGCAGGGGCTGATGCAATGCCTCTATTGGTACTGCAGGGGCTGATGCAATGCCTCTATAGGTACTGCAGGGGCTGATGCAATGCCTCTATTGGTACTGCAGGGGCTGATGCAATGCCTCTATTGGTACTGCAGGGGCTGATGCAATGCCTCTATTGGTACTACAGGGGCTGATGCAATGCCTCTATTGGTACTGCAGGGGCTGATGCAATGCCTCTGTTGGTACTGATGCAATGCCTCTATTGGTACTACAGGGGCTGATGCAATGCCTCTATTGGTACTGATGCAATGCCTCTATTGGTACTACAGGGGCTGATGCAATGCCTCTATTGGTACTGCAGGGCTGATGCAATGCCTCTATTGGTACTGCAGGGGCTGATGCAATGCCTCTATTGGTACTGCAGGGGCTGATGCAATGCCTCTATTGGTACTGCAGGGGCTGATGCAATGCCTCTATTGGTACTGATGCAATGCCTCTATTGGTACTGCAGGGGCTGATGCAATGCCTCTATTGGTACTGCAGGGGCTGATTCAAGGCCTCTATTGGTAGTGATGCAATGCCTCTATTGGTACTACAGGGGCTGATGCAATGCCTCTATTGGTACTGCAGGGGCTGTGCAATGCCTCTATTGTTACTGAAGGCCCTTTATACGGCGGTGGTACGTCTATAGCAGACAACTATGCAGCATTGGACCATGGCAAGTATGTGAGGCCGCATGTCAAAAGGTATTCATTTCCTTATACTTTGTAGATCCTCTGAGGAAATCATCCCTGCATGGAGGAGGGGGGTGAGGGGAGGGGCTGAGGTGAGGGGGGACAGAGCCTGGTGGGTCAGATTATCTGAAAATGTACAATTCACCTTCACCAACCCTTTCAAATAACCCAAATTTAAGTGAAAAGTGACGTTCAAAATGCAGGTTAACACAATAAAAGAGATACTTTTAATAAACACGATGCAAAAGATACTCTGATATACCCATTATTTATCATTTTTCGGTCTAATTTAACAAAAGTTCCTAAATTTAAAGAGCTGTCGATTTTACATTTTCTGAAAATCTGGCCCTGGTGTTCACATGTCTTGGGAAGCCGGAGGCAGGGTGCATGGGGTCAGAAGAACTGGTGTGGAGTTT